>MUZC01003109.1:50213-97943 GCA_002072015.1 Radix auricularia
AAAATCGCGTGACGGCCCCTCGGTGGGACATGGTCTTCATTGTCCCACGTATGGTGGTCGAACTTTTAGATGCGATGTGTTTAGATCATTTATTTTTCTTTGTTCCTAAAGAAAAAATATCTGTTCAGCCGCCACGTGGCCCAGCAGTATAAACTGTTGAAAGGTTAAAAGAAAAGAAAACCTCATCTCCAAATGGTTTTAAAATACCTTTTTTTTATCTTCAGCTTAGAGTTCTTTACACAATTTTTCTACTAAACTTGTTACCTTTCCTGTTGGCCTTTTCCTTTACTTTAACTTTTTGTCAGTTTTCATTTAATTGTGTGCTATAATATATTTGTCCCTTATTCAGCCGTTAATCATTATAATAAATACGCATATACACGTATACGCAAATATACATATATTAATGATTAAAGACGAAACTGTTGCGTTGTATCCGTCTGCTGTTGTTGACATTCACGTGACACCGGGATAAACCCAGTGACTACATCGCCGTGGTATTGAAACGTTGGGCGGGCGCTTAGGAGGTGTTTGGTATAAAAATAAATAAAGGTAAAAAGAAAGGGATCTTTTAAAAAAAAAACACGTTTTTATAAGTGGACTAAAATTTAAAAATAAATTGAGGTAAAAAAAATATATTTTTTTGAAAACCACGTTTTTATAAGTGGACTTAAAAGAAGAAAATAAACTAAAACTTATTAGTTCAAGTACTTTAATTTAATTTGACTAAAAACGTGGGGCGGGTGCCTCAAAATCCCATTGTAATTTAGAAATACAACACAAAAATAATTATGTGTTTGGATTTTTTAAAAATTAAAGATTTATAATTTAAAAGGCAATACGGGAGAGAATGAGTGAACTGCAAATGTAAAACCTCAAAAGCACCCGCCCCAAGTTTTAGTCATATTAAATTAAAGTACTTGAGTTGAACGTGAATTAATATTAGTAAGTTTTAATTCATTTTCTTCTTTTTAGCCCACTTATAAAAACTTTAGGTTTTTTTTTTTTNTTTTTTTGTTTGTTTGTTTGTTTGGTTTCTTTACAATCTTTTTTTTTAACTCTATTAATTATTTTCCCATTACCTCACAGGTGTATATCATGGAGTCGAGCTCTTCTACCTGTCTGGCTATCCACTCACTGGGCATGACAACTTCCGTTACAACACCATCGACCAGTCGATGTCCAGAAAGCTAATGCAGCTGTGGGTGAACTTTGCTCAAAATGGGTGAGCATCGTTGTGTTTAAATCTCATTCTAGTTGTTGATTGTGACCGTAGTCATTAGTGTTTAGCAATGGCTGATAGGATTGTACTTGGTTAGAGGTTATGTTTTAATGGTTTCTGATTTTATGAAGATATACACATTTGTTATTTTGGGCCGTCCGTAAATGAATCACGCACTTAGGGGTGGAGAGGGCACACATTTGTGACGATGTGTGACGAAGGGAAGTGTTGGAGGTTGTTTTTTTTTTTTTAAGAACAATGACGTCACATCACAATGCGCAACTGTAAATAAAAGCTACACTTACGATATTTGATTGCTTTCAATTTATTTAATGACGTTTTGCATGGTTTCGGGTGTGTTACTTTATTAGGGTGCAGCATTGCACTAATTACATACTTACGTGACAATAAAATTATTTGAAACATGCCCATTTTCAAGTAGGAAAAATAGGTGGGGGGGGGGGGTTCTGACATCATGTTCGTTATTAGAGGAGGCTCTCACTTCCTGTGACGACGTTTCATGGTAGAGGAAGAGTGGGGTGGGAGGGGGGTCGGCAAAAATCGCGTGACGTTAACTTTATTGTTTCAAGGAACGTATAGTCTGCAAAAGTGATGAGATAAGCGCTTAATTTAATGCGAGGCAAATATTGTTATGATGGTATCATTGCTTATCTGAGCTCCTGATTGGGACATTGACATTGAGAATAGTTATATTTATGTCAGCCTAGGGACAGTATTACGCACAAACGCATGCGCGCTGTTTTAAATTACCCCATGCATTCAGCGCAGTTATCGCATATTTTACTTACCGCATTATTGTACCTCTATTACATGATATACTCTTACCAATATAATTAAATTAGTTAATATAACTCAAGTTAAACAAACATCTTATAGTGTACAATAATGAGGAACTGGTGATTTTATTTGTCCGGATATAGAACACATTCTAGAAACTGACATACATTTTTCTTTACCTTGCAGACGCCGTTTGGGTAAACATCTCCCTTGCCAAACATTTAAAGGAGTTATTTTACGCAACAACAACAAAAATATCCGTAATGGTGGTCCACATACCGGCACCGTTTTTACAATGGTGGTCCACTAACCGATACCTGTCCACGATAGTGGTCCACTTACCAGTACCTGGCTTAAATGGTGGTCCTCATACAGGCACCGGTCCACAATGGTCGCCCACATACTGGCGCCATTTGACAATGGTGGTCAGCTTACTGATACCTGTCCAAGATGGTGGTCCACTTACCGATACCTGTCCACAATGGTCGCCCACATACTGGCGCCATTTGACAATGGTGGTCCACTTACTGATACCTGTCCACAATTATGGTCCACTTACCAGTACCTGGCCTAAATTGCGGTGCTCATACAGGCACCGGTCCACAAGCCAAGCATTGTCGGCCGACACAGCTGGATAATTTATTTATGACAATTTAAATAGTTAATGTAACTAATACATTCGGTAGCAGCCCCGGGTGCATATTCGAAACTTATTTGGGACACTCTAATAATTAGAGTAAACATTTAACTCTATGCGACAACTAAATTTGTTTTATAATTTACAACAAAATATTAAATAATAATGTTTTGTTTAATTTCACATATATATATATATATATGTGTGTGTGTGTACCCTCCCCAGCCCTTTCCCCCTTTCAACACAAGTTTGTACTCTATGAAAAGTATCCCATTCTTGACATCGCTCACGGGCACTTGATCACAAAGCCCAGTAGATTCCTCTTTTAAGATTCACGAATGTTCTCGAAATTGCCCAACCGTGGAATGAGTTTCATTTTTATTTTAAAATTTTTTGTTGCTATAATGGTGCTCTGATACGGTGCTTCTCCAAAAAAAAATCGTCTCCATTTTCAATGTTATTTGGGAAAATGCAGAACGTAGGAAAATTTGTTAAGACTGAGCATGAGCAACCTTGCACTTAGTATCACTTTTAAACAAAAGACGAAAAAAAATCGTCCATGAAAATAAAAATGTATTCTTGACAAAAACCTGTGTGGCAACATACATAATGAATTTTTTCCTTGAAAATATTTATTTTTGGTCAAAGTGGTAGCGCGCTGGATTGTCAAACCGAGGCAAGAGCCCGAGCCACGGGTTCGAGCGCAGTACTTTGCTCGGGTTCTTTTAACCCAAAAGCTTATCTTTTTTATGACGAGGTTTCTTGTAGTTTTTACTTTAAAACACACCAAAAATGAATAGTGAAAGGTGAGAGTGAGTGGGTGGAAACGGAACAATTTCTTTTTTTATTAACTCTGATTTTATAATGTCCAATTTCATTTCTTAAAAAAGTTTCGTCATCTCAAGTGTATCACTTTCAGTAAGTTTATTTGAAATATTTCATCACATCAATTTTAACCATTTCCTTCAGACTTCCTTCATTGGTGCCTATGGAAAACTTCCACATGACGCCATACACCAAAGCTTCACCCACCTACACCAAAATGACCATGCAAAACGAAGATGCTGCCATTTTTATGGACACATCGTTCAAGCCCGAAAAGATGGAATTTTGGAACAGATACGTCCCGAATCTGTACTTAACCCAACTCAGAAATGATGTACATTTATTGAAAGGCTCACACCATTGTAACGGCTCTGCAGACAAGAGCAGGACATTCCCACTCACCAAAGTAAGCCATGACCTCGGAAGGAAATCATCGACATACATCAACACGCATGCGCCCAGCAGTTGGATATTAATAGCTGCGTGTATAGGACTGTCCATCTTGACTGTGCTTTTATCGGTCTGCTATTGCCAGGTTCGCAGACAGGTGAAATCTTTGATACGTCAGAGCAGTGTTAACAGTGGTCAGACAATTTTATAGGAATTTCTGGATCGTTGTGAATGGATCGTGTGAAAACAGGCAGTGTGTGCTCGATGGATTAATAGATGCGTGTTAAGATGACTCGGACAGATACGTTTTCTAATTTTGTAAACATATTATTGTAAATATTTTTTTTACAACAACCAACCGGGTGTGTTTATGACAATATGATGTATTTATAATGGCGATAAATGTTCCCATGAATATTGTTTCCTTGTTTTTATGATTATTTAAACGTTTCTAATTGTTATTGCCTATTTTTTTGGGACAAAAATCCTACCAAATTAAAATTGGGTGCATTAAAAAAATAATTTAAAAACTTAAACGATCAACAAATAAACAAAATGCAGAGAAAAACATAACAACGCGCAAGTATAATTGTTCCTCATGGATTGATGCACACAGAAAAGTTCCACCAAGGATCAAGAATACTAACGATCTAGGTACTGGTGTGTATGGCTGACTGGCAGTGGCGGGTGGTTCAAGATGCGCAAAAGTTTTTATTTCAGGTCATTTTCACAGCAGTTTGGCTGGAAACACATAATTACATTACTTTTATAATTGTATTTGATTAAAATAATGACATGAACGCCAAAATTGTTTTCATAGTTTCAAGCATAACATAAAGCTAGGGCCGGTCTTAGCTATTGCAGGGCCATATGCGGCTTAGTATGTGAAATGGATTGCGCGGGTTTCAAGAAGATAATACACTGTAAGTTAAAATTGCGGTAAGCGGTGCTTTCTGAAAACGCGGGACCCACTGCGGTCGAATAGGTTGCTGTGGCCTAAGACCGGCCCTGCATAAAGCCTACTGAGATATTTTAAAACATGTATTCAGAGTTGTCCTTCAATTTTTGCTGCCCCATTCCAACAGCAGAGCATGATGGATGCGGCACTTATTTAACTTATTGTGGTTTTCTTTTCTTTTTATGACATCTTCAAATGTTTATTTTTCCGTATCAAAACACATAATTCTATAGGCTATAAGTATAAGTAACATGTCGGCGTGTCAAAATAACGCTTCTTTAAATAACTCTTCTGAAATTCCCAATACTTGCTAAGAAATTTGAGTTTTTATAAATAATGCACACTTATTGGGTGCATAGATCTAATATTCTTTTACTTTAAGGAATGTAAAATTTTAATATCGTTCATTTTTTTTAAAAAACAATATAGAATCTAGTAGGATGAAAAGTCTGTGTATGCGTGGCCGGAAAAATATGCATCTCTTTTTACCATTTGGGCGGGTTATATATAGTGACATATCAAGTGTCATGCGCGCTCTATCTAACACCTGACTCCGCTTGAAACAAAAGAAGTAAGAACAACAAAAACAGAGAAAAAACAAACAAAAACTCAATTTCATTGCTGTCAGCTCCTCAGAGAAATCCAGATACTCACCTGCGTGGCTCACATTATAGCATAACTGAAATGTCATACTTAATATTTGTTGTTAGTAGGAGCAAAGATGACATAATTGCTCATGGCATGGCTTCAGGCCCCACAGGGAGGTAACTGGCATTATAGACAATATGTCATCAATGCCCACCTTTTTTTTTAAGCAGACCTCGAAGGAATGTTTTACATTCCATTGGATTAAAAGCAATAATTAGAACAATTAAAATTAGAAGTCAATAAAGTATTTAGGCTGATAAATATAGCGCGCATCTGATTCATGTCAACTATAAATATAAAATATTAAACAACCCGTAAAAACAAAGTGTTTGACTATAAATCCCTTATATATCAAACAGAACGAAAAGCTGTGATTATATTCAAACTTTTACAGATCGACCATGGCTTAACTCCCCTTGCTGTAAAAAACGGGGGGCGGGGTGTGGTCATCGATGGGATGGCTGAACTGAACTCCAGTGACACGTAGAAGTGAACAATACCAGACGGCGACATAGAAATACATAGAGATAAACTAAGAGCGCATTAATTTAATTACGGTACATTCGATCGATCTGAAATTTTGATACATTGCATTGTTGGGTGATACAAGTGTCAGTGCAAAATTATTAATGTTCCCAAAACTCCATTTCTTTATCTATTTTTTTAAAATCCTTTGTATTAACTTGTGCTTTCTGAGCCGTGCGTGCCGAAAAAACTTTGGATCGATTTTTAACCCATTTCCTTGTAAGCTATCGAGCTGAAATGTTGCAGGCAGACTCATGCTGATGATAAAAATTAGATATCAGAGTGTCAGCTTAATCTAATGTACTGTAATTGAATTATTGAGTTTTAAAATTATTTTATTTATCTCTATGTATCATATTAATTTTTGAGATAGTGTCGTGGTGCGTTTCCTGTTCAACAACCTTTCTTGTCGCGCAATAAGGTGCGCATTACATTGACAATACTTTTAAAAAATATTTTCACGATTGGTGCATATTATATTAAACACGTTTTACGAGACATAACTAGAATTAGGTATTTTCGGATTGTTTGGCCCTACGTATAATAATGAACATCCTTATAGTTATGTCTCGTAAATAAAGTGTTTATATTCGAAAACTTGTTTTTTTTAACAAAATGTTGGTTCAATTTTTTTATCAGTCTCCAGAGGTTTGGTATATTTTATCTTATCTTAGATATACAGACGCTCCTTCTATGCAGAAGATAATTGCGTCCACAGACCATGAGAGATGATCTGTTGGCAAGTGATGCAGCGGTCACAGGCCACGGCTATAGGGGTTCCACGCATTACCCCAGCCGCCTAACTATTGTCTAGTTAGGTACCCATTCGGAGCTGGGTGACTCGGGGACTCCTCAGGCCGCGAGATCAAATCCTCACCTTCGTGTGGATTCGAACCCGTGACCATCGGTATGACAGTCAAGAGCGCTACCTCTCGACCACCACGTTTATTGATTATGTCCCCTAAATTCCAACTATCTCCTGGTTATCGTCTTGTTTGTTAATGGTTCATTTATTCTCAATCATGTCGCTGATGTTAACTGTAGGAAATCATGTGTGTTCTAAATCTATTTTTATATTTATTTCACACAAAAGTGAACATAAAATTACTGTACAAATAAACTTATTGGTAATTGTAGCCTACTTGTAATACACTTGAACTTGAATATTCCTCCAAAAGCTGTATAAAAAAAATAGTTTTCCTTTAAACTAATTTGAACTTCAGGATTATTTTATTTTTAATGTCTTTGAAAACAAATCCCACCATTAGCTAATTAACTGGTAAACTGCTTTCGCTTTTTTGTATTAAAACATACTCATAAACATACCAAAAATAATGTGAAGCACATTATTTTAAAATGAAATGTATCTTTTAATGAATAATTGAAAGGTATGCTAGATTGGTTTACAATGTTCCTCTCATACAGGTATATTAAAATTATGGTTGAGAAGTCTTATGCATATTAATATTAAGACTTGAGGTGGCATATCATACTGCATTATTTTGCATTGTGTCAATTGTGTTAAGAATTTTTTAACCTTCTTTTTCATTTAAACTTAATTTAAATTATACCTTGTAACTATATTTTTCCTTTCAATTTGTCTATGATAAAAGTCTCTCTATGACAAAGAGACTTGTGAACTTCCCTGTTATAGTACAAAATTTCCAATGGTGTTTATACCTGTTTCTTTCTTTTTTATCATTGCATGACATGTTTATGCCAGTTGAAGTTTAGAACAACAAATGTAATAAGTTCTAGAATCTGTATACCTTAGAAAGGTCTCCTCAATACATACAATCATTTTGGTCAAGCCATGTTTCAAATCTCGCAAACCATATTAAAGAATTGCACTCTGCATTTTTTTTATTTAAAGCTTTAAAAAATTGGGACAAAAAAGTGGTTCATTACTGGATATGTTGTTTTTTTTGTTAAACATAAAAATAGTAAGAGCTCATTGTTTACCTTGAAAAATAAATGTATAAATAAATATTTAAATTCTGTTTTCTTTTTTTACACCATGATCCCAACTTCAATTTTTAATTCAGTTTCAGCACACACAAAAATCTCCATTTCAAATACCACAATTTATTTCCAAGCACATTTTAAAAATTAATTTGCATTAAAATTCATGTCTTGCAATAGTATCTCTTTCACTTTCTTTACCTAATTATTAAAACAATAGCAATTTTAGGTTTTAGAAATTATTTCCTAAAATCCGTGCTATTTAGTTTCACAATGATGATAGTTGCAAACAAAATAAGAATAAAATCTCTGTATGAAATTCAAGACTTAGATTGTGACTATAAATGAAAAAAGTTCTTGAGTCACTTCTTTAAAAAAAGTTGTTTAGCAATTCTTTACCAAACATTGTGAGACAAACAAAACAAAAACTCAAATATTATAATTAAATCATTTAAAATGCTTTACCAAAACAATGGCTTTTTACAAGTTAAGACTATCAATTTTATTCCTCACCTCAATAACTGGAAACATGCAACATATTAAAAGAAAACATAATATAATTCATGGCATTAGGAAAAGAAAATCATTATTCTAAGCTAGAGCAGACAACTTTTAACATGTTTGCATTGATACACAATTTATGTAACTAACATTTAGTGAATTCAAATCCTTAGAACTAGGATCTTATTTTACTAAGGAAAAAATATGTCTTTGTAACTTAGGTTTGAGATTGTTTAGGCACACAAGCCCAGGACTGACTAACTAATATCCATCCATTTAAAGATATCTGTGTCTATCTTCATTATTACTTAAACATACCAGTCAGTTCAAACATAGATATATTTATTTTTAATAAACCATTAACAGATTATCACTTTTACTTTTAGAGAAAAAGAAAAGGGTGCATGATAAAAATTAAACATGGTTTATTAAAGACAAACCTAAAAATAAAGGGTTTAAAACGAAACAAAAATGACTTTTACAGTAGTGTTACTTTCTGAAAATTACTGTTTCTTTTAACACTTTCAGCATCTATTGCTTACCGGTATATTTTCTTTCAGCATTACTGTCATTTTTTTGAACACATGCCGGCAGAAAATATTAAAAGATGAAAACCAAAAATTAAATCAATATTCCAGCTTTTCAGTTACTAAGTTACCATTTAGAGCATCTAAAAGCCCTAACATGAAATAGATAGTTTATATCTAAATCTTGGAATAAAGAACTTCAACTCTATTTTAGGAGTATATTTTTGTTTTATCTTTGTTTGAAGCCTGTCAAAATAAATTGCAGTGAAAGGAAATATCTGCAGTGCCATTGATGCTCTAAGCGTTAATTAAGACACAAGAGTCAAGACTAATAAATTTCTGTTTTACAACAAGTTATCAACTTTTTTGCTAATATGACATAAGAAATACATAAATTACAGTTTGACATGAAATTTTTTTAACTACATCTGAACTAACTTTAAGAAAATCAGTAAATGAAAGTTAAAAGGGTTTGAGTAAGATGACACAGAGCAATAAGAAAAAAAAATGCAATATGAAAAAAAAATAAGGAATATCTTCATAGAGAATTTTATTTTAAAAGTACTTCAGCGTGGTTTTTTTCCTTTTATGTAAAACCCTCCATTAGTATTTGGTATACAGAAATTAATATACATTTATAATACTTTTAAAATTTTTATTCATGATTATTAATTTTCAACATCAGAAAAGTAACATACGTACAAAGAGTTTTAGGACTACAAAAAGCTCACAGGAAATGTGGAAAAACCTGGCCACTTTTAGTGCAGTAAAATCATTTGAAACCATCCTTTCCGCAGCTTGTCTTTACTAACGTCTGTTGAAGAAAAAGTAGTAAAATAAATATATAGTGAATCAAAATGACATTACTGATCAATAAGTGGGAAAAAGGGGGAAAACCAAACCAATAATCCTTAATATGGGTGTATGGTATTTAAGCACTGTTACCTTTGACTTTGGCTAATTTTTCTAAAAATCTGATTTTAAATATATTCCTACATCTCTTAAGTAAGTGTAACATATAGCTCAATGAAATTGTCAGGCAACAGCATCCTACGGATTGAGCACATTGCAATAGCCTTTCAACCCTAAATCAAACCTCGACCGTTTGGAGCCGGAGAGTGGAGATCGTGATCTTGACCTCGAGACACTTGATTTATCTTGATGACCTCTTTTTAAATCCCGGTCTCTAGACCTATTAAAAAATAATTATTAAATGAAAAAATATTTTGTTTTATGCCTGTAATGGTTTTTACTGCATCCATGTAAAACTAAAAAAACAATTTGATTGATGGCCCTTAAATTATTTTTAATGCATCAAAAAACAACAAGACAGTACTTTTATTTCTGTGTTCTTAAAAATCAAACTAAAATAATATATAATTTGTTATAAATAATATCTTTGAGAAGCATTCAAATTCATGTAAAACTTACCTGAAAAGAAATATTTGAATATCAAATTAGTCAATTAGTTTTCTTCAGATAGTTTTAGTTCATTTGAATAACATAGAGGTGACACAATAATTTCTTACTAGTGACCATTGAGATTATATACCGAATTTGGATTCTGAGGTATGACGGTTAAAATGTAATCTATTAGAGTATCCCTATTTCACTCCAGTTTAAAAATAAATTAGTAAGAGCCTGACCAATATCTGAGAATCTAGTTATTGAACAGAATTATCATTGCAAATAAAGGTGAATGTTACTCAGTTTTTGCATATGGCAATGTATGATTTTTAAAAGCAATTATTAGTCTAAAGTTTAGAAATAAATTAACAAATAAGACGCAGTTGAAGAGACATATTTTAACAATGAGGAAATACATAAAAGACATTCACTTTAAAGTTGCCTTGAAATTGAAAGGAACATAACATGGATACGTCAACAGGAATTTTGAGGTAAAGCAGAAAAAATTTTAAACGGTAAATTATGACAACCTCCCAAAACAAAAATACACAAGTAAATAAAATTGATATTGACCTTGTATCTGTTACCTAGAGTTGTTACCATATACCCTGGTTTTACCTGGACCTGGACTGACGTTTTCGGCTGTCTGAACGTGATCTTCGCTTTTTACTTCTTGAATTTGATCGCTTTTTACTGCCTGACCGAGATCGCTTCTGACTCCCTGACCGAGATCTTTTCCGACTGCCAGACCGTGACTGGCTGCTACTAGATCTAGATTGTCCAGATTCAGATCGAGACCTAGACCTTGAACTTGATTTCTTGGACTTTGATCTGGACCTTGAGCGTGACGCAGAACTAGAGCTAGAGGAACTGGAGCTTGATGAACGATATGTAGAATTCTTATGAGAAGATGAGCTAGAATCAATTTTTTTCTTGCCCTCATCATCACTGTCCAATTGATATTTAGATATATCTCCTTCTTGGTCTTCTTCCTCCTGATAAGTATGCAAAATTTTTAAGTTGAAACGCCAATTAACAGCAATTAGGTAAAAAAAATTAAACATATTTCTCAATAAATCTGAAAGCTGTTGATATATATAATAATAAAATATAATCAAATTAAATAGCATGGATATAGCTTTTTATACTACTTGTGCTACTGAAAATTTTTTGTCAGGAATAGGACAGCTTTAGAGTTTTATTTGATTTTTATTTTTAAAAAACCGAGAAATAGGTTGCACTATTTTTTTAAAAAGATTTCTTATATTATTTTAAATGGCCCTTCCCCTAAATGCATAATATTTAAGTTATTTATTTGAATACATGAATAAAAAGTGATTGATTAACAGGTAATATTATTTATCTAACCTCATCTGAGTCTAGCTTGTATTTAGATATATCACCATCATCATCTTCATCATCATCATCCTCTTCCCCCTGTGGCTCTTCTTGTTCCCCAGGATTTGCTTTGCTTCCACTTCCATTGCTAATTTCTTCTGTACTATTTCTTGAACGCCTGAATTTTTTCTTTTTCCTGCCAAACTGACAAATACAACATAAATTTTTAAAGTTTTTTTAAGAAAAGGATTTCCATTGACATGTGACCTAAAATGGAAGAAATGAGTGGAAATAGGAGCCTGTGTTGCTGTCAGGTGGGTCTCATTTTTTAAAACCTAATTTTTTCTCAAATAAAAATAAATAATGATTATGAAAGAATGCTAATACTAAAACAATATTTTACAGTAAATTTTCCAAAAACATCTACATCAGCGTATAAACTATAAACTAGTCCACATTCCAGTTGATTAATTTGCCAAATCTTCCTTGCAAGCTAGGCTTTCCATGAAAAGGAGTGTGCATTGCTGAAAAAAATATTCTTCCCAAAGAGTCATTATTTTAATGATATCTTGAAGTTATCTTCCAGTGTATACGAAAAGCAGTATGCAATGTAGAATATTTAATAGATACCATTTAGACTTAATATGAATGAGCCCAAATCAGTTCATCAAATAAGGCATAACAGTAAAGATGATAAAAATAGGCAGACCAAGACAAAATTTTAGTTACCTGAAAACTCATTTATGTTGCACTTAGCGTGTAAGCAGACCATCCGATTTAATAATTACTTTTTTAAATGTTTTGAATTCCACATATATGCATGTATTGTAATTTTTCTTTAAATGTATAAAAATTCTTCAAAAGCCAGAAAATACCCTTACAATTTCCCAGTTTTTACAGACTGTAAATAATTAAGCATTCCCAACTATCACCTGTTTTCAAAATTCATCAGGACAGTGCTATCATATGTTACAAAGAAAGGTTGACTGAAGTAAAATTCAGTAAAAACAATGATTTACCTCATCATATTCATCATCTGACTCCTCTCGCCTGTTATATTCCACAACCTCATCTCTTTCCATGTAGCCCCCACCAAAGCCAGTGCGCTGCTCCACTCTGCCATACTTAGGAGCATTACACATATTGCAGGTCATTCGTCTTGCCCAATTCACATTGCCACAGCTATTTTAAATAATAAATGTTGCTGTTAGTGACTCTGAGATCAAGAAAAAAATTAATTTTTTTACACCTTAAGTTCGGGATATTTAAAAAACTTAAATAAGAAATGTGACAAACCAATTTCAAATACAAAATAGGAATATAATTCTTCCTCAGCACTGAAGGCACTTATGTCATACCTTTTACACTGCCAGTCCTCTGCACTAAAAAGCCCTTTGCTTTTCTCTGCCAACTGCTTGCCAATCTCAGTTCCACCTTTCTTGAAAACAGTGCCTTCTTTTCTGTCTAGAATAAATATTTGCACATTTATTGTCATTTTTTTTACATCCGCAGTTACAGCAAATATTTATTATTTCACAATTTTTTAAAAGCAAGGATTTCAATTTCAAGCAATATTAATATTCAGAAAGAAGTCTCAATTTGTTTTGTTTTTTCTAAGTTATTGATTTTTGTGTGTAATATTTTTAAATGAAGTGGTATTTATATTCCAGAATTTGTTAATTTAATTTCATTTGCATTGTTAAAAAATGCTTATTTATGTCAAGTCAAAGTTTATGTGATCATATAAGAAACTTGTAGATAAAATTTCTAATTTCAATGCAAATGTCAAATATCTATAATAAATAATATAGTAAAAATATAAACCATCGGGTTAAGGTTTTTGTTTTACATTACAAAGATGTAATCTCAAAGATGAATACATTTATTTCCCTCAAAGTTGCTAATTCTATAAGGAACAAAAAAGTGCATACTTCAAATCACATAAATGCAATACAATCTCTTATGATTTAAAAATAGAAGCATTAAACCTTTAAAACAATTACAGTTGAACCCAATATTGTTGCCTGCCTAGGGGTTGCCAAAAGTTGTTGAAATAAACAATGACCGAGATAAACAAAAACCAATATGGCGGCAACATAATAACCTGTGCTTGGAATTTCTTTATGGACATGATGTGTATTGATAATGAAAATGTTCATGCACTCATTTTTGGAGGTTTTCTTTACTTAACGGAGTTGCTGTAATTTGTTTGATCAAGCGATTGACATGTCAAAATGTATTAAAAATGAACAAGTAATCATTTCTTAAGTTCTCACAACTCAAAAGGAAATGAAACAAATTTAGTCCACCCTGCCGCATCATTGGCTGGTGACAACAAAAACGCTTTCAAGTCACAGTCCCTCACAACATAGCTATTTTGAGTCTTCAGCTATGACCCCAACTGAACAGCAGTGCTCTCTTCCATTAATTTCTTTAAGAATATGTTGTGCCTCCTTTTAAAATGCTCCAACTTTGATTAACTTGCTGTAAAGTCAGGGTGTCCTGGCTTTTGCAGCAAGGATGTAAGCCTTCTACATTAGCAAAAAGCACTGACAGAAACAGAGTGAACAAGTTGAGATACTCATGTTGTCCATTGGTGGCAGGAAAGTCACCACTCCATGTCACCAATCCTCACAATAGCTCTCTTGCGCTGTGCCCAACAACTCAGTTAGGTAATTAATGTGAGATCGAAAATTTGGCTCTCTTTTGTGCTCGAGATGTAAGGGTTCAGTTGCATAAAATCAAAATAACCATTGAGAAAATGCTAAGACAAAGATAATATTCGGCTGTTTAACTTCAAAAATGTTTACTTCATAGGGTTCAACTGTAAATATGAGTAAAAAATTGGAGGTCTAACAAAAAAATAGATGACCTATCATTAATGAAATAATATGACATTACTTTCCCTAGTACCCTTACTAGCTAATACACTAAGTCTTAACTAATTACAAGATAATTCTGTCAAGGCCATTCTAACAAAATAATGGTTAATTAAAAATCATCATCATTGATCAATTAGCTATAATGAAACACAGGATTACTGACATTAACATTATCAAAAATGATATTGACACCTATATATATACTAAGATTTACAAATATTGCTATGTAAATGACTTTCAAAACAGCTTGAATCTTATCATCAGTCTTATTACTACTGTGTTCATACTTTTGCCACATTTGTTACATTCAGGTCGTCGTGCAAAGTTGACATTTCCACATCTGAAAAGACAAAAATACAGACATTTTCAAATTCAAAAAATAAATCAATTACTTTAGTGTTTGGGCATATCCTTTAGTCTATAAAACTTTAAGCTGTAAATATAAGCTAATTTATTAAAAAAAACATCTTTATTCATAGGAATAGGAGCCAAAATTATTATGATCAGAGTATTCAGAGTCAGGTCAAGGTGTTAAAGCATTGTTATTGGGCCCTTGCACTTTACCTTAATAGGCTTAAATTATGTAAGACAAGAAAACTCATGTGCAAAATTGTGCAGCATCCATTTTTTTGTGTGCAGTATTTCAAAAAAATTTCTGTGCAGAAATTCTAAACTGCTGCGTGGTGGTATCTAATATCTAATATATGCTCAACTGCGCAGCCCCAAGGGAACATTGGTGATAGTTGATTAATTTAAATTTAATCGTTAACTTTTGAACAATTACCGAATAATTAATTGATAATTTTGATTAAGCTAAAAATAAGATTATGTCATTAAACTAAAAATTTCAAGGGAAGTAACAAAAACAGGCAATTAATTTTTTTTATTTAAATATAAGTAGTTCAATATGATGTCAATGAATTAAAGTTTTGTTTTTGTTAATTAGGTTAAAAAAATTAAACATTTTTTTATATTTATATCATTTTCCTAATAAAAAAGATTATTTTATAGTTTAATAAAAAAGATTATTTTATAGTTTACACTTTAAAAATCTTTTTTTTTTAATGGAGAAGTTTGTACGTAAAATAACCAAACTATTATTAATTATTAATAAATAATCAGTTATTAACAAATCCTTTTAATCGCTATTTTATCAATTGCAATAATTTAATCGGTAAAATATTTTACAAATTAATCGAGAAATTAATGTTTAATTTCTGGAGCCCTTATTATTTTATGTCTCAAGATTTTTTAATACTGTAACTGTAGCACAGCACTGTAGATTGTAGTCTACTGTAGACTCACTGTGGGACGTGGTGGTCGAGAGGTAGCGCTCTCGACTGTCACACTGATGGTCACGAGTTCGAATCCACACCAAAGTGAGGATTTGTTCTCGGGGCCTGAGGAGTCCCTGAGTCACCCAGCTCCGAATGGGTACCTAACTAGACAATAGTTAAGCGGCTGGGGTAATGCGTGGAACCCCTATAGCCGTGGCCTGTGACCGCTGCATCACTTGCCAACAGATCATCTCTCATGGTCTGTGGACGCAATTATCTTCTGCATAGAAGGAGCGTCTGTATATCTAAGATAAGATAAGTCTGTAGTCAAAGGTACTCAGTACCTATTTAAATTATTTAAACCTATCTAAGAAAGATCTGATCTATCAAATTATTAATATATCATACTTCATATTCAGACTAATTTACTATTAGGCATTTATTATCATTTATGGACTAAGTCTCAATACTCAATAAAAAGTAAAAGTAGTCTGTCTTTAACCTTAATTTAAAAAATGTCTTTTTGATGATAAATAAAATTTTTGTTAAAATTCATTCAAGACAGACAGACTACTTTTACTAATTCTACATTTTAAAATATATCTTACTTTGGATCTGGGCATATCCAATCTCCTTCGTTTGGTTTGAAACGCTCTTTGGATGACATCTACTACTCGATCACTCAAGTTTCTTGTCCGTAAATTAAGTTAATTTGTATTTATACTTGTTAGACTTATAAAAGTTGTTGCAATAATATAATACAATTTAGGTTATAAGTTATAGTATAGGCCTTTTCTTTACTTTGGCCTGGACAATAGTGAGAAGGTATGTAATATTTATTATTTTCAATATTAATTTATATGAACAGTGTATATCATTAGCAGATATAATGTGATCCTATTCAATTTGTTAAAAATATGAATTTTTAAAATTTTATCTCATGAATTGGTTTTATTTCATTAATAAAAAGAGTTAACTAAGAAATGCTTGTTTCGATTTCAGATTTCAACTAAGAGAACAAACTGGCATTTGCTCAGGAAATTACTGGTAGTGTCGCATCATTCACCTTTTTAAAAAAGTATGCTTAACTTAATATGGCATGAGCATGTTAGGCCAACTATCATAGTATTCATGCTGATTTTCGATAGTCAATTTAGTTGAAACTATTAATAAATGTATTTTTTTATTGAGAGAATTTTAAACTTGAATTTAAAAATTTGGCCATGGTTATCCAGGATGGAAAAGTGTGGCTTAAGGCTTATTATAAGGCTTATAGTAATAAGTAATAGGTTGATCTCATGCCTCCGCCCCCTTACTAAACTTACTTTTATCAAGGATCACTAGAACCGGTTATTAATTGGCAATTATTTTCAACTTTTATCAAATATTTTAAATTATTTTTTTAATGAAATAAATGAGCTTAAAAGTAAAATCCAAAGTTTTTTTTTTTTTTTTTTTTTTTTTTAAAGTCGATTGGTATCAAAACATTGTTCATCGGCCGCGACGGAGATTATATTAGTTTCTTGCTTTGGTCATTTTTAAGTAATAATTTGCATAATATGCCTATAATATGAATATGTATGTATAAGCAGGGCTGCAGAAAATTAACTATTAATTTCTCGATTAATCTTTTTTTTAAATTAACGATAAAATTATTTAACGTTTAATCAATCGACTTATCACTTACAAATTATTCGAAGTAAAAAAAAAAACATTATTTTTAAAAAAAATAATACTAATAAATACAGTCGAACCAACTTAACTCGACCTCAGCTATCACGCAATCACGCCTATTCTATTATGTCAACGCTTTTGAAGTGGAACCGCGAAATTCTTTTTGTCTAACCATTTTCTCATCGGTTATGTCGCTTCTTTTATGTCGCCGAAACCTATTTTAATGTATCGAGTACAAATGACGGCAACATTCGCCACTTTACGTCGGTTATCTTGATTATCAATTATTGTCAAGTCAATTTTTCCGTATTTTTCTATACATTTTTTAGAACCAAGAAGGGGAAGCTTTAAGTATAAAATGTCCACCTCACGGTGTCTGCTGGTGACGTCACAGCCCGCTTATGTTCAGCTCTCTGGCGTTTCTGCGCTGTTACTTTTGGTACTATTACTATGCTTCGCTTAGTAAGCAATATTTTTTTACATTAAAAATCATTCACTAGCAAACTCCACTAACAGTGATGACGTGAATTTTTAAATTATTTACAGATCTAGATCGTAATATTATTATTAAGAAAAAACCCTGATGTCACGGTCGCTGCCGTTACACAACATAAAATTAACTCCGGGTAATACGCTAATATACCGACTTAATGAAGTTAAAGTTAACCGGTCCTGATTAAACGGAATGGTGCACATATGCCTTTTTTTTTTTTAAAGCAAACATATATTTTTATTTGTATAGCATGCCGATCTCTTCATGAAACAAATAATGGCAACGCTGTTTTTTTTTTTAACAAAACAACTCTAAAAACACGTACATGTACATTCTCATTTATTAACGCACAACATGTACATAAAGAAATTTCAAGCACATGTTAATATTTTTCCGCCACATTGGTTGTCGTTTATCTCGATCCTCGGATATCTCGACCCTTTTCGGCAAACCCATATGTCGTCGACATAACCAGGTTCGACTGTAAAAATAGCGACTAATAAATAATAAATTTCCTGACGATTACACGACGATTTTGGTTTAAAGCTATTGACTGACGGGAATGTTCAAAATGTTGATAAAGTTTGCCTACTTATTAAACTAAAATTAAATGAAAAGCGTATTAAGCTAATGGCAGTAATGGAATCTAACTCAGAGAAAGAAAATGGAGACAGGCTCTTCTGATGATTTACTGTGTTACAAAATGGAGATGAAAGATCCTGTATACATTAACCCCCTGCAACGGTGGAAACTTAATAAACACCTATATCCGATAATGTCATTCCTTGCAAGACCGTTTTGTGCACACCAGTTATCTCAGTTCCATGTGAATGATTGTTCAGCTCGGCTGGTTATATTGTCAATTAGATCCGCTCATCCTTGAACCAAATAATGTCAACACACTTGTCTTTTTGCGTAGTTGGCTAAAATATGGCATATAAAGGAGACATTCCAGTGGTATTTTCAACAAGTACGTTTAATAAGTGTTACTTATGACATCGTAAATTTTAATTTTTGGTTGTAATCAAAATTAACGATTAATTAATCGTTATTTTCTCAAAGGCTAACGATTAAATTTAAATTAATCGTTAACAGTTCTAATATTAATTTTTCGCCTTTTAAGTTTTAACACAATTAGCATATCTTAAAATGTAAGTTGTTGTCCAATTCCAGTGGTCAAAAATTAAAGCCAATATTAATATTACTCAAAATTAATGTTACTCGAGACTGGGGCCGTCCATAAATGACGACACGCACCTGGGGGGGGGGGGGGGGATAGGGGGTCACACATTTGTGAATAAGTATGACGAGGGGCCTAGGGGGTGTTTAAGAAATGTGACGTCGACGTCGCATCAAAACGCGAAATTTTAAATAAAAGTTTCACTTAAATATTCGATTTCTTACAGTTTATGTAAAGACGTTTTACATGGCTTCACGTCCTGTATACAACAGGACCTGCTTTAGGTATAAGCAAACGAGGTAGCCGCTTAGTCTCACCATTAGTGGGGACATCGCACAAGCATCGTTCCATATTTATTTATTTATTTATTTTTCTATAACATTTAGGGCCACCAAATTCACTTCATCCAGGGCCTCTAATTCCCTTAAGTCGGCCCTGGTTAAGATATTGATAGTTCAGCCTAATACTAAGCACATACTTAAATGACCACTTAAAAAATTATTTGAAACATGTTCATTTTCAAATAGAATATACTGCTTTTATGGGGGTGGGGGACAATGCTTTGTGAAATCATATGGGGGTTCTAAGTATTTGTGATGACGTGTGGGGAGGGGGAGAGGGTGAACCATTGGCTAAAATTGCGTGATGTCTTTTATTGGCGGCCCCAAATTTCCCAGGTGGCACTTTGTTAGGAGCAGCAAATTCTCCGTCCTTTATTAGGGTAACAGAAAATGGAGTTGTTGTTTTTTTTCCATCTGAAAAAAAAAACAGTGAAGGAATCAATATAAGAAGCCGTTCATAAAGTACGTCACGGTATTTTGACAATTTTAACTCCCGCTCCCAACTGTCACAAACTGTCCATAAAGTACGTCACACTCTAGAGGGGGGGAGTGGGTGTAAGATAGTGTGACAGTTTGTGACAGGGGGAGGGGTCTGGCCATGTGTAACGTCACGGTGTTTTATATTAAATTTTAATTTTTTGTTAATTTAAAAAATAATGTGTGTTCGAAAGTGTGACGTACTTTTTTTTTTTTTTTTTTTTTTTTTGGGGGGTGGGGGGTTCCAATATTTGTGACAGTCTGTTACGGGGTTAGGGGGTTAGATAACAACAACCAAAACTATACATTCTTTAATTTTGTCTGCCACAAAGACTGGGTTACAAATCCCAAATTATACTAGCAAAACTTCAGTTTGTCCCACTACTTATGGCTAAAGGGAAACAATGGAGACTCAAACAACATGTACTTGTCACCGTGAAACAAAGTAAATTGATATACATTTTAGTAACACCAAAGTGGAGGCAATCAAAATATTTGGCTGATTTTCGATACAAATCTTATTTAACTAGAACTAGAACAAACTATAAATCTTCCCCCAGGAAGTTTTATCCATGGTGAATACGTCAATGACTTTTATATTTTTAATGCAATAACGTCTTTAATTTTAATCATATCATTTATTAACAAAAATTATATTGCCTCATATTAATATTCAACATTCATAATTTTAAATTAATTAGTTTTGTTAGTCATATTGTCTTTTATGTTCCTCATATACAAACATGGGCGTCGCTAGGAATTTTTCCAGGGGGGGCAAAAAAATCACGTTTTTTAATTTCCAAAAAATGACGTCACGCGCCTATGGGGAGGGGGGTCCCCAGCTTTGTGACGAAGGGAAGGGGAGTTTAAGAATATTGACGTCACGTCAAAACACGCAACTATAAGCCAAAGTTCCACCTTAATATTCGATTTCTTACTATCTATTTTATTACGTTTTGCACGGATTACCGCGTGTTACGATATCAGAGTGTAGCCTTACACTAAATACATACTAAAATAACAATAAAGTGTTTTGAAACATGCTCATTTTCAAATAGACAACACCACCTAAAGGTGGGGTATCACAGCTTTTTGACGTCATATTGTGGGGGAGGGGGTCTAAGTTTTTGTATCGAAGTGTGACTAGGGGGAGGGGGGTAATAATCGGCCAAAATTGCGTGACATCAATTATGGACTGCTCCTAACTGACAATGCTATACAGGTTTAATTTTTAATTAATTTTAAGTTTAAGTATAACATAAGTGCCGCAAAAATTCTAATAGATTAATAAGACTCACAAAGTAGCGCGGTAATAGCTAAAATAAAACATGTATTAAAACATTTAATAAATCAAAAACGTAAGTTCTCATAAGAAAATTATATTTTGCTCTGAAATAATATACGTGTAGAAACTGCAGGATTGCCAAAGATGGATAGAAAATTATTTAGGGGCTTTAAAAAAAGCAACCAAAAGAAGTGAAATCGCGGGATTCCGAAATGCCGTTATTAGAAGATTTTGGGGCGTCTGCAGCATCTGACTTATCATTAGCATCGAGGACATCAGTACAAGTCAACAGCCAGACACAGCTGATGCTACTGTTTCTAATTTGACACTTATTCATTTTCTAAATTGAATATTGGAAGGTGAACGGTTGGACAAGAATAGCGTTGCCCCCCACCCCTGTATACGCCCATGCGTATTTTTGCTAAATTGTGACAGAAATTTTATTTTGTAGCAATCAATAATGTAATCAGTTATAATTGCAAATATAATTCTTTTTTATTTTTGATATGTGTACACTGTCTTCAATGTAATTAACTTGCGGGGACTTTAGTTCAGTTTTATGGTAAAAAAATTATGACATTTTTCTCAAATGTAGGGGGGGGCAAATGCCCCCTGCCCCCCTGTATACGCCCATGTATACAAACAACCCCATGAATATTGGGATATAGAATCTTTACATCTCGCACAGTGCACAGCTTTTCGTTTTTTCATTGGTGTGAAATATTTGGAGCGCTATCGAGTATCATTAAAAAATATTTAGTCTTTTGTACTTGGCTGATTATTTTGGGGTAACTTTATATCATAAACTTTTAAATAATTCATTTTGAATTTGATTTCATATATTCATATATACGTGGTCGTGGTTGAAAACGTACTTTATGCGTCCAATGATTCCGAAATTACAAAAAGAGGGCATACATGTATGATAAAGTACCATTTATCTACAAATTACAGAGGAACAAATATAATTGATAGGTGATGCTTTAAGTTATGCTAAAATTTATGTGAGAACCTTGGTAGTTGAATGGCACCTCTGCGACGAAGAACAAGAGAGCAACATTTTGGTGATAGAGTGAAGATGCAGCCTTGTCATATTATTGAGCTCAAAAGAAGAAAGTTACTGTAGGATATTTTTTTCATGGTATAAAAATACATATTTGCACCTCCGGCTTCATTACCTTTTGTAAACTTCGCTTCATTTGCATGAACGAAGTTCACCAAACTGTCACAAGGATGCGTAATTATAGTAAGAAAGTATAAGCATAGGCATAGGCATAGGCCTATACCATTGTTCATTGTGTCGCTTTTGGTATCGACAAGTGTAGAACTATTATGCTGCTCCGGTAATAACCGCTTCCCAATAAATAAATAGGAAAATGAATGAATTACCAGAGAATATGGAGACTTTTGAAAATTTGAGAAGACGTCATCATCATGTAGCAACACTAACCGACTCATCAAATGTCGATCCAGCTGACTTGAACAATGAAAGTCTACAGGGCTCAAATTTTGTAAATAACAGGAATGGCATTTCAGAGGAACGCAATTTTTTGGATTTGGCTCATAGCGAGGACAATGGAGGCCCAGCCACACCAAATGTTGGATTTGGACTTGCAGTCTCCACTCCTCGTCAAACCCCCATAACTTCAATTAGGCCTAGTATTATTAGACCTAATCGCCCTTTTGTACCAAGGTCGAGAGCTTCAATTGCATATGTTATAGTCGGAGTCTTTTACTTGTTGATTTCTTTATTTGTTCATTATCGAATGAATTCTTATCCTGATCCAAAAAATGATGAAAACTCAAAAGTATATGAGTTCAGAGAACACAATGCTCGCACACACCTTGAAGTATTAGCTGGGTTCGGTCCTCGTGTTTCTGGTAGTTCAGCTCATGAGAAAGCTGAAAAGTATATAATGGATACTGTTCAGATTATAAGAGCAAAGAAAACTAACTATATCATTTTTGACGTCAATGTTCAAACTGCAAGTGGTGGCTTCACTTTGGATTTTATAAATACAGGTGTTGGACAGTTCACTAGTGTTTATCAAGATTTAAAAAACATTGTAGTGCGAATATCTCCTGCTGATGGGACAGATGCTGATAGCAGTGTGCTTGTAAATTGTCATTATGACTCTGTTGTGGACAGTCCAGGTAATTTTTATAAACTTAAAAAACTGTTACAGACCATACAGGTGCTGGTTTTTTAAAAGAGAAAGCAGTTTTTTTCAAAATTAAAAAATGTCATGTCTCCTCATTTTTCTTAACTGGAAAATTTTTTTTTAAAAGTCCAGCCTTCTGAAAGGAGAGTTTGCTGAGATTTTTTTGTATTTGCTGGCCAAATAAAGAAAGTAAATTCATTCAGTGTGTCAAGTGACTTGTAAATAAAAAAATTAAGATGCATATAATACAGTCAGACCTTGCTAAGTTGAACTTCCCTAAGTCGAAAACCTCCCTATTTTGTATCAGTTTTTAGGTCCCTGCCAAAATCCATATGACTAATACTAATGTATTTTAGACCTCCTTAACTTGAACATTTTTGGCTTCCAACCTCCGTTAGTCGAATTTTCCAAGGCATTTTGGTAAAAGGAAAAATCTTACTCCCTCCATCCCACCGTAAAGGGAGTAACGTGTGGAGGGACGGGCTTTGTCAGTGGTGTTGGTATGTCAAAGCTAAGTTGGCTTCCTTTCATATGAAACATTAGACACCGCCTCTCTTTCCTGTGAAGCCTTCTAGCTGTTATAGCTGTTACCTCCCTCTCAATATCAACATAATCTGTGTCCTGTTACACCATTTTCCCTAACTTGAAAACTCTGTAAGTCAATTTTTTCCGTGTCCCTTTGAGTGCGACTTAGCAAGGTCCAACTGTATTTATAATTATTATTTTGAACTTATTCATGTTAATGAAAATAGAAATGTGTACCAAGTCTTGTTGCCTCCTTGAAATACTACATGTTAAGCTAAACATTTTTATACCAGGTATTCTTGTCTTATCTTATCTTATATGTTACAGACGCTCCTTCTGTACAGAAGATTATTGCGTCCTACATATTTCTATGGTTTGTGTTTAGTCCTGTATTCTTACTAGAGTTTTAAATGATGATAAAGTGTTGGCTTTCCTGTTTTCTTCAGGCAACCCATTTCATGCCCGAATACCGGATGGAAAGAAAGAAAACTTGGCTAATGTCTATTACTCTGACCGCAGCGTCGCATCTCTTCCCGTTGCTATGAAGGATAGTTGCTATTTTAATTTTAGGGTTTGGGTTAGGTATAGCTTTAGAATTTTTGGAAAATTCACGGGGCTCGCACTACTTTTCCGGGCCGGTCACGTGCCATAGCAACAAGATGGCCGCCGGTAATGGCGGTGCGGTCGGAGTACTAGACGTTTACCGAAAACTTGTATGTGTTTGTTCTTGCATATGGAATATGAAAGGTGTTTTTATCTTTATGTCTATCTGAGGGTTGTATTAAGTTATCTTTGTGTTGTATTTCTAAATTAGAATTAATAGCCTTATGTATAATTACTAATTTACTCTTGGTTCTTCTATCCTCTAGTGTTTCAAGGTTTAATGATTTAACTAATGGTGTTACTCTTGTCAGTTTTGAATATTCTTCAGTAATGAATCTGGCAGCTCTTTTTTGGATTTGTTCTAACTTATCAATATTTTCTTTGGTGGATGGGTCCCATACAGAAGATGCATATTCTAGTATAGGTCTCACCAGGGTGAGGTAGCATTTTAGTTTTATATCTTTGTTACATTTGTAAAAGTTTCTTTTTATAAAGCCTAAGGTTTTGTTTGATTTTTTAATAACTTCATTGACATGGGGATTCCAAGATAGTTTCTCATTTATTATGACTCCTAAGTATTTTGCATCTTTAGTTTGGGTTAGTTCTTTTCCATGNTATTTTGAATTTATTTGTTTCTTTTTCTTTGTTACTCTTAGCAGTTGACATTTTTCTGGGTGGAAGGACATACTCCAGTTAGTTTCCCATTTTATTAATTCATCTAAGTCTTTTTGTAAAATTTTGCTATCTTGTTCTGACTTGATTGTTCTATAGATTATACAATCATCAGCAAATAACCTAACTTTAGTTCCTGTTGAGATATTGTTGGGTAAGTCATTTATATAAATTAAAAATAGTAAGGGACCTAGGACAGTTCCTTGTGGAACTCCTGAGTTAACCTTTATTGGTGTAGATTTAGATCCATTAATTATTACAGTTTGCTCCCTACCCAATAGGAAATCTTGGATCCAGTCTTGTAAGGGACCTGAGATTCCAAAGTATTTAAGTTTTTTAAGTAAACTAAGGTGTTGAACTTTGTCAAATGCTTTTGAGAAGTCTAGTAATATTGTATCTATTTGATCATTATTATCTAAGCCTTTTGATAGATCATCTTTTAGACCTATCAATTGTGTTTCACATGATCTGTTCTTTCTAAAGCCATGTTGGTGTGGGCATAGGGCATTATATTTGTCAAGGTGGTTAACTATTCTGCTATATATTATGTGTTCCAGTAATTTACAGGTGATACTAGTAAGTGATACAGGTCTGTAATTACCAGGGTCGGACTTATCACCTTTCTTAAAGAGTGGCGTTACATTGGCTAATTTCCAATCCTGGGGCACTTTACCCTGGTTTAGAGAGGCTTGAAAAAGAACTACAAGGATTGGGGACAGTTCATTGCTTAATTCTTTTAATAACCTGGCAGGCAATTCATCTGGGCCAGTAGCTTTGTTTATTTTTAAGTTTTTTAGGAGTGAATGTATACCTATCTCATATACAGTTATGTTACCTATTTCTTCCATTTTATTTAAATTTATTGAAATTTCCTTGTCGCCTGAGGCAGAAAATGATGATGTAAAATATGTGTTAAGGATATTAGCTTTAGTCTCATTATCATTATAGGTTTTATTATTTGAGCCTTTTAGTGTGGCTATACCTGAAGGCTCCATTTTTTTTATATAATTATTTTGGAGGTTACGGCTAAGTTTTTGTGTCAAGTGTTTAATTTTAAAGTATTTTTTGTGTATCCTTTCTAAATTTCTTAAATAAATTCTCCTTTAGTTTGCAATACTTTTTTAATTTAAAATTGAACCAGCAATGTCTCCCCCACTATACCCATTTAAGAAAATTATTTACCCTATCACTGAATCTATATTTTCTCCAGAGTCTTCAAATTACCATCTTGGAGTGGGCAGTCAAAAAAAGTTTAAGGTTATGATGGGATAATCATTAATGAAAAAGAAAATTCTTTAGTGATCTTTATCAGAGTTCCCCAAATGTCTGGTCATTAAAAAAAATGAAGGAAGATGATTTAAAAATGAATCTAGGTCAGATTATTATGTCATCAAAGTAATATATTTATCTAGAAGCAGATACTTTGTTTTATTCAAATATAATTTTTACATCTAAACCAGGAATTTGTAGTTACCTAGAAACAGCATCACTCTTTTTAAAAATAAATTTTGTTTGATTTCTTTACATAATTTCTTTACAGTAAATGCTTAACTGTAATCATATACTTGAAAGTTACATGGGTTGCAAAGAGATAAATATTGGATAAATACTGACCTAGGTGATTAGTCACCAAGACTCCCTAATAGGGTCCATAAGGGGGTATATATGTGAACAAATAAGCATTAAATGAATGGGGCACGTTGGTTGAGTGGCTTGGCTGGCATACTGATGATGTTCATGGGTTCGAATGCCTGTGAACGCAGGGATTTGTTCCCTGAGTCCACTCAGCTCCAAATGGGTACTTAATACTTGTTAGTCATTGTTAGGGAAACAAAGGCGGCTGGGTAATGCATGGAAAGCAAAACAAAACAAAAAAAAACAAACAAAAAAAGAGTGATGACTTTCTAGTGCCATCTATTGACAACATTGGTATGTCCACACAAATTTCACATCCACCTTATCAAACTGATGGGGCATCACCTTTCCACTATCCTGATTAACATGTACAACTGCGTTTCAAAACATACTCTAATTAACGACCTGATTCCGCAGAAGAACTTCAATCCACCACAAATAAGCTTGACGAATGACCTTCGCCAGGGTTGGCCAATCACAGTTTATGGTTGGCAAGCTAAGGTGGTGAAGGGTGGGCGGTGGCAAGTTGCTAACCGTAGTGCACATGTTTCCAGACCAACAATGTATTGGCAGTTATCCCCACCCCCGAGGTTCATTCACGTTGTTCTGATTTCTTTGTGATGTAGTTTTTGTCTGTTCTCCCCCCTCCTTCTTTGCACTATCTATGAGCAATTCTGCTGCATATGCTATGCCGCGGGTTGCATCTAGTCTTATATAAAATAGAAAATGGTCCCAAAGAAAACTATAAATATTTCACCTGATTTCCAAATTTATAGGTGCCGGAGATGATGCTGCCAGCTGCTGTGTCATGTTGGAAATCCTGCGATCCTTGTCACAGCAGCCAGACTTAGAATTGATGCACAATATCATTTTTTTATTTAACAGTGCCGAGGAGAACATACTACAAGTAAAGTTAACATATTTTTTCTTTGAAATTACATCAACTTAAAAAGCTAATTTGTTTAAGCCTACTAAGCATGATCCAATCCCTTTTTATATAGATTTGATGGGATGATTATTAATCCCTTAAGAATTTTTTAAGCATTTATCACCCATGTTATTCAAATTATAAGACATATTATTTTTAAATTGAAATATATAATCAGGGCATGAAATTCAACATTATATAATTGCGATTTTTCTGATGTCTTTTGCATTACAAAACAAAAAATTTCACCTAAAAGATTGTTGTTAAGCATAAAATGTTCCAGTTCCAGTCATCTCTTTATGATTACTATAATTGTGAAAATTTTAAAATTATTTTCATTTTGAACATACATTTACATTAATGAATTGATTCAATTTTTTTCTGTGTAGACTAGCCATGCTTTCATCACACAACACCATTGGGCTTCAAGTGTAAAGGCTTTTGTCAATTTAGACTCGGCTGGGGCTGGAGGTTGGGAAATAGTGTTTCAAACAGGTTGGTAAAATTTATCAATAGATGGATGACATAATCTAAATTCTTTTTAATGTACTAAAGACAATAAGGACTATTTGGGCTTTCGAGTTCATATATTATTATTATTATCAATCTGAGCATTCCGTAAGTATCTTTTGCCTGGTTTAGTAGGGGCTTCATCCAGCACCAGGTTTCCTTTGTACAAATTTTCACTGTTAACTGTGCTAGAAATCCTACTTTTGTCTTTTTGACAACTATGAATTTTGAGGTTTTGATAACACATCTGTGAACTTGATACTTTGCATGACTTCTTATTGGAAGTGGTTGGAAGTTGGTGAACAGGAGACAATAAATACAAGTGTTTCAGTTCCTGTCTCCTCAAATGATGCAATTGGAAGGTTTTTTTCTATTCCTTTATTGTCCTTGGCAGGAATGAGCAGCTTCTGTATTGCAGTATTATTTTTATTAACCTGAACTGGCTGCCTTGGCTTCATCTTTATCTAAATAAGAGATTTGCAATTTATTATTTTTTTTATATTAAGTGTTGGAGAAGTGTGTATTATTGCAAACACCACCAAGCCATTTGCAACAACTTCCCTGTATCACTGCAGCATTTGTCACTCTTTTTGCCACAGTTCTTTATTTGATGGCAAAAATGTCCTGCTTTAATTCTTATGTGTAATTGAATGTTTGTTTTTCACCTGCTAAATATTACATAACACACACACATTTTCTTTTTATACTTGTGATAGCTTATATTCCTAATAAATCTCAACACTGCAATGGCTTTGTTGATTCTTTCCTTACATCTTTTCCACAGTCAACATATGAGACCTCACTCCCTTGGTACCAAAGTTCACTCACATTTTCTATGATTGTGAATTCCACTCTGGATATTTATCTTGATCTGTGTTACTGGGTATCCAACCTTGGAGAAGAAAAGTATTGGTGAGATCTAAGTGGTAGGAGGTGGTGAGGCAAGCCAAAACCTTGCATGGGCTTTAGCGCCACAAGGATGGATGATGTGTTTTTCTGGCAAACTTGTGTTTTTCTGGCAAACTTCATAAGGTTAAGCCACCCTCTATGTTCTTTACCTTGCGATCTCGGTATTAACTGGATGTTAATTTTATGTTGATATTGTAAACCAGGTTTTCAAGTACTTTCAAATAGACTTCAAGTCCTGTAGGACCGCCCTACTTAGCTTCTGAACGGCCTCATTTGCTATTGTAGTGAAAACAGTCACAACCAACAGGATGTGTGAGATGCCAAAATAGTTACCTTCTACAAAAACAAGGGTGACCGTAGTAATTGTAACAACTATCCACTCAGTATTGTGGAAATCGCATTTGCAATAGTGGTTCTGGCACACCTACAAACTCTGGCTCAAAACATCTAACCGGGATCTCAATGCAGTTTTTAGGTTGGACAGTAAACCATGGAATATTTTCACTCTTCCAGCTGCAAAAAAAATGTCAGGAGCAACAGAAAGCATTCTTCATTGCCTACAAAATTTTATTACTGAGTAATTTAAAATATGTTGTCATGCAAAAGTCATTAATAATCAAATGCTAAATATCTCAGAATCAAAGTTATGATAAGTATTTCTTAAATCATATAGGCCCAGAACACCCTTGGTTGATCAAAGCATACATAGAAGCTGCACCATATCCACATGCCTCTGTGGTAGGACAAGAAATATTCCAGACAGGTCTTGTTCCATCTGATACTGACTTTCGTATTTTCCGCGATTATGGGCATATTCCAGGTAAACAATTAAAATTTAATAATTTTGATTGTGTTGTTTAAAGTTGGGAGGCAGTGTGTATAATTTGTTTTAAAGAAAATTGTATATGGTTTAAAAAGTTTGTTACCAATATTTTAATTGATCATACATTTTTTTTACAGTGGTTGAATTAAAAAATCCTAAGATTAATTTATAGATTGTTTTTAAGCAACATTCAACAACTGAACAGAGCCCAAGTTTTAATTATCACTAATCACTTTTTAATGCCTTATGAAACTTATTATGACATTTAATTTGTTTACAGGAATTGATATTGCACATATAAAAAATGGATATGTGTATCATACAAAAAATGACAATCCATCTCATATTCCTCCTGGATCTATGCAAAGAGGAGGTATGATATTCATTTGTCTTAATCAGTACGACCAATGCTTTCATTTGTTAATCATATTGATGTAGTGTGAATAAAACCGCATGACATGCTATATAGAAAATTGTTAACTTTGACCTTTAACTAAATTTAAAGCAATGAAATTTCATATTGCACTCTTGGTGGGATCCTTCTAACATGTCAAAAATTCAAAATAGTTAATATGGTATTTAAAACTTGTGCCATGTTTTTAGAAAGAAAGGGAATTCTCTGTTTTTTAAATGATGCCTCCAGCTAATGTATCAGTTCTGTTGCTACCCCAAAAAATTTTTAAGTTTCTATTACTGATATTCTTTGGTGTCTCAAAACAAATAAGAAAATGAAGAATAAAATGAAATCATTACTTATTGGAATTTTTGTGAATGTGGTATCTTTATCAGTTTGTAGTGGAAACTGAGAAGCAAACTCTTTATGATTTTTTTTCATTGTGTTGCTTTTAATTGCTTATTTGGTAGTTTTTGCTAGCTGTTTGGGGCAAATTGACTTAACATCTTTCTCAAGATATATGCAAAAGTGCTCTTTTTATTTTTGGTTATAAAATTTATATTTTATTAATTATATTTTATTTTCCTTCAACTTGTTACCTTATTGGATTTAAAGTTTTAAATAATAAGTTTCTTACTGAAGTAGGACTAACAGTAAAGATCAATACCTTGAAATGCAGATTTTTACTGGAATCGGAACAAGAAATTTAACAGTTTACACCACCAACCAATTTGAAAATAAATGCTCCCTTCAACTATTAAAATTTAAATCAAACCCAAGTTATTTTAATAACTTTTTTTAATTACAGTCAACCCTTTGTTTTGGTTAAAGTTTAAAAAACAAACTTTCATTTAATTTTCAAATGAAATGTTTTTATTTCAAAATTTGTTTGTGAGCTACAATATGAACACAGAAAAGCTCCATGCGGCTTGTGAACCACAGTGGGCAGCTGTATGATTACCATTGTTATAGATCAGGGGTCTCCAAACTTTTCTGCCGCATTGTCAAACAGCAGTTTGGGGGCCTACTACTAACCCTTAACTTCTAAGTTTTGTGGCAGACTACAAGGAAAAATGGTGTCTTTTTTTTTAGATTAAAAGGTCTTTAGGGGCCGGATGAGAGGGTCTCGCAGGCCGCATCTGCCCCACGGGCCAAAGTTTGGAGACCCCTGTTATAGATGAATAGGAATGACTAAACGATTTATTTATTTATTTTATGGTAAAATGAAAGTCTTTATTTTTCCTACAGAATTTTCTCTGTAAATTTGTTCAATCTCATTTTTTCTTAGACATTAAAGTTATAGTTGACAAATAAATAGTTTTGATTTTATAGTTCTTTTTATACTACTTTTAGGAGAAAATATATTGGCGACATTAAAAAATATGGCCAGCAGCACAAAATTAACTGATCCAGGAGAAGACAAACATGGCTCAATGGTGTTTTTTGACTTTCTTGGATTCTTCATGATAGCATATCCACAGCGAATGGCAAACATCTTGAATTTTACAACCTTTGTTTATGTTTACATCGCATTTGCCAAAAAACTTTTGAGGGACAGGTCATCAGGTAGCTGTTTTTGCCTTCAGTGTTTTAAAATAGTTGCTCAGTTTTAATGTAGATGAACCTGCAATTGAATTATTTTTAAATATATTTTTAATGTATATATTTATTTATTTGCTTTTACTATATTTAGGATTTGTACCCATATATGTAGTAATTTAATAGTAAACCTATAAATATAATAAGCAATAAACATGAGTTTTTAGTCTGTTGTAAAAAAATACCTGATTTAAATATTTTTAATTTATTATTTTGCAATATTCATTCTGTTTTATGTTCATTCTAACAGCAGCCTTGAGGTCGGCACTTCAGCTGACATTGGTAGGAATTGTGGTAATGCTTACCACTTGGGCTATCACTATTGTGGTGCCAATGGGCATGGCTGTCTTTCTCACAGCTATTGGACGTAGTCTTAGTTATTACAGTCACAACCTGAATATCATCTGGCTTTTCATGCTGCCATCAGTAACTGGTGCCTTGGCCTTCCATCTTATTCTCAAAAAAACTATTTTTAAGGTATGATTTTATAATTTCTGGTTATTATCAACAGGCTGTCAAACATATAATTTGACCTTAGTTTTTAAGAAAAGGAGTTGATAATGCAGTTATCTGGCCTCAATGATTAATGATTATAATTCATTATTATATCCAGAAATCTTTCATGTGCAGTTTAAATGTTATTTATAGCTTTAAAATAATGAATATTTTATATGATATGATTGTGCATCTTAAAAAAAGGTCCATATTCCCAAAAAGTGTAGTAATCATATTTTCCTAATAAAGTTTAAAATCTAAAGAGGTTTATTCTTGTTTTAGTCTACAGATATCACTGCTGTTGTGTCCATGCTGCAAGATGTCAACATGATGTTATGGTCTGTGATAATGGTGGCCATGACAACCAAAGGCTTGATGTCTGCATTTATTCCTCTGTTGTTAATACTTTGGCCAGCTTTTTGTTATACGGGACTCGGCCTGCTAGGCTTTAAGCCTACAAGTGAGTGACCTTATAGGATTGTACACTGTCAAATAAAAGATCTATATTTCAGTCTTCAGTCAAGTTTTTAATTGCTAAAATTAAAAGCTTATAGATTCATTTTATTTTTATCCAGATGGAAGGAAACACATTATGTAAAATAATAAAACAACTCTGAAAACATGAACTATTCAAATGAAAATTTTAAAAGACCAAAAAGCGTTATTTAATACAACCTAATATTTGTATTTTGTATCTTTTAAAAAAATCCCTTGAAATGAAGGATGGTGTTTTTGCTAATTTGTAGTTTTTAACTTATTAGGTTTTGGCTTAAAATTGAAACCTTTTTGACATTCAGTAATTTTAGAACACTACTGAGACTCACTCTTCTTTCTAAACTTATTTATTAAGAGGGTAGCCAGCAGTGATTAAAATGTGTAATGCATCAGTGTAAGAATTTTTAGACCATCTAGTCAGAAATAGCAGTCTAACTCACATGTTTCAGGTATTTTCTACAATCTTGTGTCTTCATTCATTCCAAGCCTTTTTCTGGTATACATGGTGTATACCTTGCTAATGTTCCTTATACCCATTATGGGTCGTTCCGGCTTGGAAACCTCACCAGATTTGCTCATAGCTGGACTATCTGGTTCAGTTATTATGGTGTGTCTACCTTTTCAGGTAAGCTACTTGATAATTTACTTTCAATGACCTTTTTGTTATTGATGGCACCTGGCTGATTTTTGGGGCTGGGGTCAAATTAAACTTATTATATTTAGTTTTTTTTGCTTTGAAAGCATTGCTGGCTTTTGAGATTGTGTTTTTAGACACTACAGTTAAGGTCAGTGTTTCCCTACTTGTTTTAGTAAGTTATTTATTTTTGTATGAAATCATGAAAACAACGATTTTACCAGATTGGATTTGTGTACACACACAACCGTGTGAGTCGTGTCATTTCCACAACCAGTGCTGTCATCCTCCTGGGCCTCACAGCTATTATCTTTACTCCTGCTGGATTTCCCTATTCCTCCAATTTGAAAGATCCTTCAATGCAGAGATGTATGCTGGTGGTAAGCTTACATAGAGAAATAAACCATCATTTATAATAGAAATTCCATAATCCTTTAAAAGTTAAGAAAGTAAATTGGTACAAGATTTTAAATGACGGAATTAAAATTATTATTTAACTTTTTATTTAAAAATTACCGATTTGATATTACAGATATATTGATTAAGGTTAAATGCTGGTACTTGACCAATCATTTTCAGCATTTTGATAGGAGATTTCATGGTGTCAATGGGCAAGTCACCATCACAGACGCAAACATTTGGTACAAGCCTATGGATTTTTTGGGTGCTCAAATAATGGAGCAAAATGCACCATGGCTTTTGGCAAAGGCCAAAAAGGCTACATGTGATGGAGTTTACTGTGGAAGGCCTTATTTATATCCTTTCTTACCTCATGTGGATGCAAGGTCAGTCAATGTATTATCTTTTATTAGAACAAATATAAAAATCTGACATCTTGAAAATAAAATAAGACAGGCGTCATGTAGAAAATGGTGAATTTTTTAAAAATTTAAAATTGATCTAAACTAAAATCAAAGATAAATTAAGAAAATTTGATTGTATCATAATTTTCATTTAGGTAAAGGTTAGTATTTCCCAAATTGATCGTCTTCAAAACATCACACAAAAAAAGAAGAAACAAGCAAAGGTTAAATGAAGTGAAGCAGACATGGTTAAATAACATATTATTAACTGGTAATCACTAAAAGGGTTACATTAGACATAGGGTTGGACTTAAACCATGGATAAGTGTATGGGACATTAATCTAATGCTTCTTTAATAAATAAGATAGATATAAAGGTTCTCTTGAATTAGCTGATTGCTTATTAGAAAGTATTTTAAGTCAAATAGATAATTCAAATTTATGAATAAATTATGGTGCAGCGAGGCGTAAGTGTATAATTCCCAAAAATTCCCCTGAATGTTAGAGCATTCCATTAATTTGTATACAAATTGCAAAATGCGCACATTTGGAACTTTTTGTAAGTAGAATAGTCAATTATCTAATCACTTGCAATTTTATCACCATTTAGTTATATGAATGCTCCTGCAGAAATGTTAATATTTAATCCATTTAAAATTACTGAATGTCTTATACACAACATATTCTGAGATTTGTTTGTTAAACCTGGCCGAGTTTGGTGTTGAGGATTAGATTCCCCCAGACTACTCTTTATTCTGCTTAATTGTTTGTATTTTCTTATGTTACTTATACGTTGTTATTTAAAAATTATGAAAACTAATTATGTGACATTGTAGAATGTTTAGGCATTTTTCCTTCAATGATAATGAATGAGCTTTGATATTGTATCAGGCTATGGAGAGTGTTTTTACACCATCTTCTTAATCTGTGCCTTTCTTATTTTACATTGATGTCTAAGTCTTGCTTAAAAAAACTAAAAGATTTAAATGTACAAATATAATTTTCCTGTTGATAACATAACAAATGATAATGCATCAAATTTAAACTTGATCAAAAATAGGAAAAACTTAATCAGCCAAAAAGTTACATATCATTCTTAAATTACAATTCATGTGTCATTTTTCAACAGAAAAACATTTGACTTCCCTGCATCACATCTGAACTTGACCAGAGTGGGTATTGACTTGAAAGAAAGGATTATTGAAGATTCCTCTGTCCGGCTAACTTTTCAAATGACTGGTAATTTAAGCTGTTATATTCTTCTAATCTGTAGCATAAGTATTTGTCATACTTATATATCGTATATATCGCTTTGAAGATTCCAATCGTTAAGCATCTAAAATGCCACATTTTACATGTGATAGGAGTTTTCAATCTTCTGCAGTCTTTCGTTATCTTGATAAATAATGGTAATAGATATCCAAATTTTTTATTATAAGTTTTAAAATAAATGTTCATCTATTGTTTTTTAATGCAATTTCCCTTGGGGAAAAATTCTTTTGTATATTTGAAATGCCTGGCTTGTCTGTTTGAGCTTTAACAGCAACTTCTCCTGAACCATACCAGATAGATGGTTCAGGTCTGTTTCAAATATGCTAAGGAATTCCTAAGGATGTGCATGGGCCAAAAAAATTACGGAAAAGGTTGACTTGATTTCCTGGAAAATAAAAAATATTTTGTTGATTTCTCGCCAACTATAACATCTATCGGGTTGAAAATTGCAAACAGTAGCTAATTTTATTGAGGACAATGTTGGAGGAGGACTTTTTAAAAAATCTTGTTTCGTTTTACTCCCTTTATTTTAGCAGCTATTTGTAGATGGCAATAGTTTTGTTTAGTTTCAATATTATTTAATTGAAATGACTTTAAATGTAATCCAGAATGAAAGTTAATGGGGATTTCCCACTTTATGAATGGTAATGTTAGATTGTGGCACAGTGCCATTTTATTGACACATTCTAGGTGAGGGGATATGTGTCATATTGTGTTTAGTTTCAGAAATACTGATTTGAAATTACTTTTAATGTAATTTAGAATGATTTTCTTGATTTAAAAAAATAGGAAATTCTTTGGTGGAAATTGCTTTTAAATACTCATTGGAGATTTTATTACTTGTTTCTTTTCACAACTCTATAATAAATTCCATCACTAGGAAATTTATTTTTTTTATGATTGGTTTAAAAATTAAATTACATTTGCAAAATATATATATTGAGACCAATAAATATGGTCAATAAATTTTTTTAATAACCCCTATAGCGCTATAATTATATATTGGGAAATATTGGGAAAATAGTTTAAACATTAAGTCATCTATACTTACTTCAAAAAATATTTTGACCTTGCCCAGTGTTATGAAATGTTTACAAAACATTTCTTTCAAGGTCAATAAAACAATTTGTTTTAATTGGATGCTTACAAAGAAAAATCTGTTTCATTGTTCCTAATCAAGATCTAATTATCTGCTTAAACTAGATGAGAACAAGATAATTGTTTGATTAAATTTTGAAATTATTTTCTTTCTCTCTTAGGCCCTAGTCACGTGACCATTTTTATCTCTGAGTTCCCATTAGCAAAAGTTAAATTTTGGACCTTTGGCAACAACATTCCTGTTGAGGCAGTAACTCTACCCTTGATCAGATACACAACATTTTTTATATACTACTCTCACGGGGGACCTGCCAATTCCACTTGGAATTTTTCAATAGACATAAATGTAAGTTTAAATGAGCTCATGTTTGCAACATGACATTTAGCTCTCTCATTGAATTAAATAAAGAAACAAAAATTATAAACACTGTCATACTTAGCAATAAGATTGTTAAAGTTTAACCGCTTAGCCGGTCCTCGGATCAGGACCGGTCCCTTTTAATAAGGACCGGTTAAATGCAACTTCAATAAGCCCGTAATTAGCTTATTACCCGGAGTTTGTTTTTGTTGCATTATGGTTAAGATGCAGGGCAGCATATGAGACTAACGGTGACTTCAATTTGCTTTCTCCATATTCCGGTATATAATTAACATACACGTCATTGCTAATAGTTTACTTCGGCTACTGCTAAGGAATGATTTCTTTTAATTTTAATTTGCTTAGTTACCGAGGCACTGTGACTGTATGAGAGCTAACACAGTGCGTGTTTGATGTGAACAGCGGTCAAGGTTGAGGCTGTTTCTATTTATATTAATTATAGTCTGTTTCTTATAAAGACTAAAAAAGCTATAAAAGCATGACCCCGCGACCTATCAGCATTTTGCTGATCACCGTTTATAGTCTGTTTCAGGCATTCAAAAAAATTTATCGGCACGCGCCGCTTAGTGAAGTACATGTACCTATATTACGAGAGGTATTTGATAGACGTAACAAAGATACCGGACGATTAATCACCCCTCAAATTCAAGTTCGGTCTTTTAGTGACAGTTTTCCTGCAAGTCAAAGGCATTTGACGTAAGATTGCAACATTAATATCAAAACTTATACTTTCTTTTTTTAAATGTAATTGGTATGCGTTGAAAGGGGGGGAGTACGGCAAGTGTAGCTCAAACCCTATTTGAACAGAAAAAACGGGGAGGGGGGACCAAATGCGCCACAAAATTCAATTATTCTGGCGAGTTGACGATTAAAAAATAATATGGTTTTTAAATAAATTCCATTTTATCATCACTGTTTACTCAGTAAACTTTATAATTTTACTATTATTATTAATTTTTAATTCGCGAGTTGACCGGTATCAAACACAAGAGAGGTAAACATGACGTCACAGCGGACGGGGCGAGGCGATGGTATTTTAAACTAATGAAAAATACCTCGCTAACTTTAGCAAACGGTTGAGCCGGTCCTCTTATTTAGAATGGTGAATTACAAGTCCTCAAAATAAAATTTTTGTAAAAAAAGGACTATTAACCATCACTGTTTAATTAATTCTTTGGAATTTTTTTTAAAAATGCGTTGAATTGAGGGCAATGCGGAAAGAGCTAAACGAAAGCGGGGGAAGCAGGCTTTGATGCCATCAGACCATGCCAGGCAGTTAACCGGTCCTCAAAAACGAGCGGTCTTAACAACCTTACTTAGCAATGCCCCTATAAAAAAAACTACAAGAATGAACTATTTGGTGCTATTACCCCCCTCTTCACCCTGTTCCCAATCTGCTACTTGAGAGCAATATGGAACCCAGTGATGTGAATGTTCATGAAATCTTGAGGTACACCAAAGGTAGCCATTGAAAACCGATATTACTGTTTTGTTAATGTAGAGGATAGTCAAAAGCTCATGGTACATGCAGGTAATAAAAAATTAAGTTTGCAATGCAAGTGTTGAAAATTCCACGATTTATGCATACTTACTCAATGAGCAACAATTGCAGTTGAAAAATATAACTTTTTTTATTAGAGCTTAAAATTTTATTATGCAGTAATATCCCACTTCAAATTTTTTTTGTTTACCAGGTGGATAAAAATAAGTCTGTCAATAGCTCTTTGGTCAGAATGGGTTTTGCTGGGCATTATTTACATGGACCATACCAAGTGAGTTTGTTGTTTACTGGAGAATACATGATAGGCATTAAGCTTTACAGCCTGGCATGGACTTACTTAGATTCTAGCTCCTAAGAATATTTGTGCTTCATAAATATTATTTATTGAATAGCTATTAGAATTACAACCCAATCCCAATAATGCAAGCATCCACATTCATATTTTAATCACATAATTCTTTGTTCCTTTCAAGTTTTTCTTTACTCTGTCCTTTTGATTTATTCCTACCTTCTTACTAAACTTTTTAATCCATGAAACCCCAAAAGGGTGTGTGTTGTTTTTGTTGCATTCAAATTTCTTTCATTTTCAGAAAGATGTTTTTAAAATTAGTGTAACTTGAAAATGTAAATAATTTACAATTCATTAGTTACAAATTTTAAAAAAAATTAATATAAATGATTTTTGTCCTCACTTCTGAAAATATCAATGAATGTTCTTTGAGTGGTAGTCATGAAGAAAATTTGGTTTGATATTTTTGGTCATATGAAAATTGAACACATACTTTTTCTTGCATTTGAAAAAAAAACATTGAGGTATACTACTTTAAAGATTACTTATATTATTTTATCTATTAATAATTCATGGACTTCTTTAAGAAACAAAAATAATTTACCTTTTGTAAAGATGACCAGCATTTTGTACTTACTTTAAAAAATAAACTTGGTCTCATTTAAAACAGATATCTCCTGATTTGTTTATGCTTGAACAAGAGCTACCAGCTTGGATGACAGCAAGTCGTTGGTCTGCCACTTATGATGAATACATTTTTTGAGCTTGTTCGCTTTAATGACATTATCAATCTTATTTTTCTTAAAATAAAAATTTACATTTAAATTAACTTTTTAAAAACTTTTAACATAAATAATTATTTTCTATCTTAATGAGGGGTGTCCAACCCTTATCTTCCCTGAGGAAACAATAAAGAAAAAAATTAGTTCATCTTGAGCTACACATAAGAAAAAATAAAATCACCCTTACAAATGCTAAAGAAAAAGCAAAATTAATTTGTTGTTATGGTGATTGATGTCAGCTATTGCGAGTTCTATTTTTCAAGTAACTTATCAGATGTGCCATATCCTTGAAAATTGCAAATAAAGAATCTAGGTGCTTCCAATAGTGAATGTGATAAAATGCTTAATTGTGAGCAGATAGTTTTCTATATTTAGAAGAGACTTCAGAAACTGTTTCTTTAAGTGAAAGGTCATATTGGGAAACTATGTGTTCCTTTGGGAAATAGACAGAAATGTTTATTTTAAATTAAAATAGACTTGCTGCTGTTTGAACTGCCCACATCTAAATAAAGCTAGTCAAATAATTTGCTTCAAAGTATGTTATCAACCAAATTTAAATGAAATAGAAGCTAGTATTTCTTTAAAAGCTCACTAATAATGTCAGGGATTAAAAGTATTAATAGAATCAAGGAACATGACATGACATTTTCTGAGCTATATAACAAATAATTAAGTTTTCCTCAAGTGCTTTATGAAATAATTATGATTTTATTGTACTTTTATTATAAAATGTTATTATTAAATTTACAAATGATTTTTGTTTTCCATTACAAAGCTCCGTTTCTGCCTTTTTCCACAGTTAATTTCCTTATCATTGATATTTGATACACCTGTATTTGTTTTTATTTATTATAATTGTCCTCTATCAATACTAATTAACATACATTTTATCTTAAAGTAACCTGGAATATCACATCAATTCCCTTTCAGTTGTTTTTTTTAATTTAAACAATTGTTTTGTATCATGTGAACTGAGATTACAGAAACAAACCCTTTTGGTCTAGAATACAATATTCTAGGAGGTCTTTTTTATTTTTATTAAAAGATTATTATTTTTTATTAAGATGATAATTTTTAACATCATTTTAGAATGTGTTTACTTGCATATAAATGCATAATATAATTTACAGAGGAGGGGCAACATAACAAAAGCATGTTCAGGCATAGTGAGTTAACCATTTCACCTATCATGTTCTGTAAGCAACTAAGCAATGCCAAAATGTGGACAATGACTGTAATTTTAAATATCTTGAGTTATTTCCCTAATGATAATGCTACTTTCAAACTTGAAAAAGTTCTCCGTATTTGATTTTAAACTAAATTCAATTGACATTCTTTAAATGTTTTTAATTACAGTTAAATTATTGTTTGGAGAGTTCAGGTTATCTGTTAAAGGTTCAATTCTTAAATAAGATTGTGAAATTGAATTGGTCTTTCAAAATCAAATTCTTTTGTTTAAAATTTCAGTTGCATTTATTTTTTATTTTATCTGTTGGCTCAAAACAACAGAGGGTAATAAACAAATACTTGATGTTTATTTTATATATAATGGAGTTCGCTGAAAACAGCTGCTTGTCTTATGCTGTGATATTATGTATGTTAAAAGAATAGATCTGATTGTTTTTAAATGTTGGAGATTTAAAACAAAAAGTCTTCTTCTGTGCATCTCTTGTGTTATTAAAGGAAGTGAATTTTGTTCCTATTGTTTCTTTTCAAAAAAAATAATTTTTTTTTTAAATGCAGGCACTTTTAAAATTACTTTATCTATGAAGGATTGTTAAATGTTTTCAATTTAAAATTTTGACAAAAGGTTAAGATATTTTTTTTTGCATGGATGTGTTAGCTTTGTCTTGACTTTGTTAACTGAAATTGGAAAATTCATTGAATATTCAAAATTTTTCCAATTATGAAAAGTTATTTGTGATAATTTATTTTAATTTATGAGTTTTTCTTAAAGACAGAAAAATATCCAATTAGTGGTGGTTTAATATTTTTAAAAGAAAATGAGATCTGCCATGAAAAATATTTAAACTATGCAACATGACTTTAAGTTTTTTATAGTCTTTCAAGTGCCTTAATTTATGATAGCCACATTTTTTTCCTTTGTTGGTGCAAGTCACTTTGTATCATCATACTCATATAAAAATATATAACATTTTATAACTTAACATTTATAACTGGAAATTTATTTTAAAGGTGCTCACGCTATCTTTACATTCTATAGTTAATATTAGTTTTGAAATGGATAAAAAATAATTAAATAATCTAAATTTTTACCTCCAATTAATGAAACATTTCAAAAAGTCTTAATTTTTTGGGGCTGTGTGGTCTGGCGGTAGCGCTCGGGATTGTGGAACCGAGGCAAAAGAGAGTCACTGGTTCTATCCTCCTTGCTGGCTAGGCCCCTGGGGCATTGTGCTAGCCACTAGCCACACAATCCCTTGCATGTTAGTGGTGGATAAATGAAACTTGTGAAAGCTACTTCACTTGCCCCATAGGCCTTCATGGTCTGAAAGGGGTTATTATTATATTATTATTTTTACTTATATTTTTTGGAGTACACCAGGTGAAACCTCCCAGTTTAAGTTTTTATTAATCCATTCCATTTACAGCTGGTAATTTATAAATAGTTTGTATAGAAATGTTTATCAATTTTAATTATATTATTGATTTTAAATGTTAATAATATATTTGCCACTGTTAATGTTGATCTTAAAAAAGATTTTTTTTTAAAATTTAATGAAGATTTTTCTCTTTATGTTTCAAAACTCTATGCAAATGTTAAATCTGACTTTTTTGCACTCTTAAATTTTCAAAATAAAGATTCAGAAGTACCAATGGTTTTTTATGAAATTAATTCATACATTTATTAGTTCAAATTATAAAAACATGTGATTGTAAAATGTAACGTAAAGAAAAATTGCAATAAAAAAAATTAATAATAAAAAAATGCAATGACATTTATTGTTAAAAGATATTATTTAAAAACAAATGACTTATGTTTTAGTCTTACATATTCAACAAAATATAAATACACTGGTACCTTTGTATATGTTCTTCATCCCTATACAAGCAAGTCGTATACCAAACCTTTTTTTTTCCTTAAGAATTAAAGGAAAAATGATTAATCAGTCTTTTTTTAAAAAAAATTATATGTTTATAAAGTTGTTTATTTATAATTAATAAATTGATTGACGTGGTTGTAAAAAATAATTTAAACTACTGAATATAATATACATAAATAATGAGAACTTGACGAAATATTTTGTTAATGTCTTTTCTGATATGCTGATCAAAAGCAATTTTCGACATTGTCTAAAGTTCCTGATCTTTGTTTTGTAGTTGTCACCACCTTTGCAACATTTGACCATTTAATAACATCTTTGTTTTCACAATCGAGTCCCATGCCAATTTCATCCTTTTTTAAAATTAAATTTCCACCATCGTGGTGTCCTAACCATTTATTTTTTGCTACTTGGCTCCTCTCATTACCTTTCTTAGAACTCATGAAAACACAAAATCACGTGACTATATAGATCTACAACTATTGCGCGAGTGGTTCAGTTAAGCAACTGCCATACAAATTTAGTATCGCGCGGTTTGCTGTGATTGCTACAATTTACCAATGTGCTATGCTAATGTTATGTCAAGTTCTAACACGTGGGTCGTATTCCAAACAAGGATCGTGTACCAAGGAAAATGTTTCGCGTCTAATGAGGGCGCATACCAACTTGGCCTTATTATAATAAATAATAATAATAATAATAAAATGATAATTTATATAGCGCTGTATCCCAGCAAGGAGCCAGGCTCACAGCGCTTTACATGGAAATAACAATACATATATCAATAAAAAGAAACATTCATATCATATTAACTACATAAATGACAATACGCTATACTCAATACATCAGCTACGTTAATCATTTAAAGAAATGTTGTTTTATTAATTTTGAAAATAAATTTTAAAAAGATGTGTCTTAAGTGCAGTCTTGAATGACTTAGCAGTTGAAATGCTACGGATGTGTAATGGAAGAGAATTCAATTGTTTGGCTGCACAAAAAGAGAATGACCTTTCGCCAAATGTTTTAGTTCTTGTCTTAGGAACACAGAGAATGCGTGTATCTGCAGAGGAGCGTAGCTGACGACTTGGTGAGTAGACTGACAAAAGTTCAGTAAGATATGAAGGGCATGAGTCAGAAAAGAAGTTGTGACACAGCAGACCTATGCCAAGGTACCACTGTATTCTTTAGCCAAACAATATATATAAAAATATATGTCTTGTACTTCAAGTTTTATTAGCATAAATGCCTCCGATATGCCCTCCCGTCAACGCAGTTTAAAATTAAGATACCCCTGAAAAACTTGTCCCATCAAATGTCCCCACCCCCCAAACATAAAGACACTTTACTTAAAAGTCTGCGTCAAAACGAGTCCATAAAGTATGTCACGCTATTTTTGACCATATTTAACTCCCCCTCCCTCCTGTCACAAACTGTCTTAAATCTCGGACCCCTCCCCCTAAAGTACGTCACACTTTCGAAAGAATTTTAAAAAAATTTTTTTTAACAAAATAATTGAAATTTAATATTTAACACCGTGATGTCACACATGGCCCCTCCCCCTGTCACAAACCAAACTGTCACACTTTCTTACACCCCCTCCTGCCCTCTGAAGCGTGACGTACTTTATAAACGGCCCCTTTCTAGCCTCAGCTGAGGCATTACTTTTAAATTAAAAATCCGTAAAAACAGTTTTTGACTATAAATCCCTTATATTTGAGACATAACTAAAAGTCTTGATTATTTTCAATATAATACGCACCTAAAGACAGACCCCTGTCACACCGAGGGCTCGAGTGAAATCAGTGATCCATGAAGGTCAACTATAGCACACGGCTATACATGCTATTTCGTGATAAACTAAAAATTCATTAATTTAATTATGGAACATTCGATCAACCTGAAATTTTGATACAATTCATTGTTAGGTGACACAAGTCTGTGTGCAAAATTTCAGCTCGATAGGATCATGGGAAGTGGGTCATTTTTTACTAAAAATATTACTGAATTATCGAGAAATTAATCGTTAATTTCTGCAGCCCTAAATTAAATGACTGATTTTTTAGATATATCCGTCTAGCGTGGTGCGTATTATATTGACCATACTTTTTAAAAAAATTTATCTGTAATAGTTTTTCCTAGTCTGTCGCGCGGTGTGCATTATTAGCCTATTATATTTAACATGTTTTACGAAACATAACTCAAATTTTGGATTTCCGTGCGATGCGTATTATAATGAACATAGATATATTTTTTACCTTTAAGGTAGTGAGTATATTCTCATCAAGACGACCCAATATGCGGCTGCATACGCGCTCGTTCACTTCCGGTTATTGCTATTCTTGGTAACATTTTTTTTTATAAGGTTAAAAGTTTCAAATTTGATTGTGGCTGTGTGGTTGTATTGATAGTAAGGTAGTACGCTACATCGCAGGTCCGGGGTTCGATTTCTTATTGATGCCTTTTTTTTTTCTTCAAACAATACTACATGAATTGATAATGAATAAGATTTTTTTTTTTTAAATGGTTTGTTTTGATGTTAGGTTTAGGGATAGACTTTAAGGTTACGTTAAGTGATAGTTATTAGGGTTTGGGTTAGGTTTAGTGATAGTTTTTAGGGTTTGGGTTAGGTTTAGTGATAGTGATAGCTTTTAGTTTAGGGTTTGGGTTAGGTTTAGTGATAGTTTTTAGGGTTGGGTTAGGTTTAGTGATAGTTTTTAGGGTTTTGGGTTAGGTTTAGTGATAGATTTTAGAGATTGTTTGAATGCACATATAGAATCGGAGGTTCAATGAAAGGCGCAGTGAATACTTGTAACTCTTCAATTTTATAAACATCATTTTATAAACAATGTTACTAAGAATAGCAATAACCGGAAGTGGACAGCCGCAAATTGGGTCGTCCTGACGAGGCGATACTCACTACCTATTTTTAATTATGTCTCAATGTCTCGTATGTAAAGGATTTATAGTATTGTCAAAATCTTTGTTTTCACGGTTTAAAAATACATTATTTAGGAAATACATTTCTTACTTTCACCCCTTTTCGCCTCCCCTTCGATGTTCATTTGGCTATGGTCCTTTATTTGGGAGCCCCATTTTCGAGAGTTGATTATACGGGGTCCATTTAAAATTTGTCGCGGGTCATATTGATCGTAACCCATTTTGTACGGGTCATTTCGACGGGACCGAATTCACTTGATACTGAAGCGCAATTATTAAAAAGCGGGGGCCTTTTAAATATAATTATTATTATTTCTTTAAAAGCTGAGACTTTTTTGTTTATTCGGGTCCTTAACCCATTTTATTGACAATGCCGCATCTCATCCTCTCCTTTCCAATTAAGTTTGTTTTTTTTTAAAACTACCTCCACCCCACCATTAATAGAATTTCAAGAAATGAATGCTGTCGAATTATACACTTTTCAATCTAGATTGTCTTGAAATTGCTTATTAGAAGGATCTGCCAAAATCCTTTTATAATATCCTGTATTGAAATAAAATATTTCTGAAATCTGGCATATCGCCGGAAGTTGTAACTATCCATGGTCAACTAATATGGCAGCTGGAGTTGACAACTCATCAAACCCATTCATTGTGATCATAAAGTAGTTGTATAGAAATTAAAACCTGTAACAAAAACCTTATATAATAGCATTCGTTTCCACACCACTACAATGGCAAGCCCAAGGACCAGGCGTGTTTTGAAAGATCTAAAACTGAAAGAAGGAAACAATGTAAATAAAAATCTGTAACTGTAACTACTCAGTAACTTCAGTAACACTGATACTGATTACAATGTAATTAGTGTAATAGTAATTGTAATAACTAAACTTAAACTGTAACTTACCTCATTAACTGAATTCACTGGTTTGGATTTGTCAATTTGATGGTAGCCTATCAAAAATCGTTCGTTAAAATTAGCAAAGTATTTTTCATTCGTTTCAAAAACCAACGCCTCGCCACGTCCGTTGTGGGTCTAAATAAGAGGACAGGTTCAATCTTTCTTTAAAGTCAGCGAGGTATTTTTCATTACTTTCAAAAACCAACGCCTCGCCCCGTCCGTTATGACATCATGTTTACCTCTCTTGTGTGTGATGCCGGTCAACTCGCGTATTAAAATTAATAATATAATAAAATTATAAAGCTATGGAGTAAACAATGATGATCAAATGGAATTTATTTTTTTTAAAAACATATTATTTTTCAATCGTCAACTCGCCAGAATAATTGAATTTTGCGATTCATACGTTCACTCTCCCCGTTTTTTTCTGTTCAAATAGGGTTTGAGCTACACTCGCTGTACTGTCAATGTGGTAAACAAATGCCTTTGATAGGCAGGAAAACTGTCACTAAAAGACCGAACTCGAATTTGTGGGCAGATTAATCGCCCGGTATCTTTGCTACGTCTTTCAAAAACCTCTCGTAATATAGGTACATGTACTTCACTAAGCGGCGTGCGCCAATACGTTTTTTGAATGCCTGAAATGGACTATAAACCGGTGATCAGAAAATGCGGATAGGTCACGGGGTCATATGCTTTTATAGCTTTCTTTGTCTTTATAAGAAACAGACTATAATAAATATAAATAGAAACAGCCTCGGCCTTGACCGTTGTTGACATCAAACACGCACTGTTAGTAACTAGTACTATTAGTTGTGAACTTCAGTGAAGCAAGGCTATAACGCGTCATGTACGCACGCTTACAGCTTGGAGACTGAAGGTTTGATTAGTTTGAATGCCAACCTAGGCTACTTGTCAGCTGGATCGTGGTATCGCTTTTACTCACCGTGACAAAGCGAGAGGGAGAGGCGCG
>MUZC01003109.1:101285-123372 GCA_002072015.1 Radix auricularia
GTATGTGCTTTAGTATTAGCATTTGAAGAAATTGGAATAATATCAACATGTTGCAATCCACCTAGTGCTCTGTGAAATGTATCTGGAGGTAACGGTTGGGCGGCGAATCAACTCCTTTATGATAGGATTTTCTTTACTCCACTATGGAAGAGAATACAACTTTCATCCTAGTAATTTCAATCAAATGGAAGAAAAGTGTTTTATAACACCTTTGTGTTTTTCTTAGGACATTCATTTAGGGTGTTGCATTTATGTTTAAGCTGGTCACTGTAATCAAAATTTCACATAAAGTTATTATATGCTTTTATTACTTTTATATCTGGTTGTCTCACAAGCAATGGTCTAAAACTCATTCAACTTATGTTCTTCTGTTAACAAGTTAAAATCCATTCAATGAGATGTAATTGGAAACAAGAGAGGCTGTGTTTATTGTCTCTCCACTTAAATGTTAAATTTGTACAGCCGCTATCCATCTCATATCATCTCGCTTTGATTTCATTTCTTAGATATTTATGTCCCTCAAGTTCATTTGGAAAACATTTCCATTTTTAAGAATTTGTTCCACCTGCACATATTCCTATGACCAAAAAGTATTTTAGCAACTTGTATCCAGTTTGAAGAGTATTTTTAAAAACACATGATAGCCTTGTGTTTTGACAAAGTTGAAGTCGACTAATATTTTTTAACACTGGATATATGTATTATTCACATATACATTTAGTGTCCAAGAAATGTGTAGAACTCATCAGCTGAACCATCAAATAAACCATTGATGACAGTTGATAAATGGCTTAGTAGGTACCAGGTTTGAAGAATATTAATTGGTATAGTTGACAAATGTTTCAACCAAATCCAAGGTAAAAAAACAATTCATTGAAATCTTGTGGATGTAGAAACTGCCTCACACTCACTGATTCTCCAGTTGAATTTCTTCCCAGATATGTAGTCTGGCTTTCTTTCTGGCTGGGAGAAAGTTTGGAATAGAGACTGGGGGGCATCATCATGAACAGCATAAGAGTTTGCCCTGGGAATATAACAAAAAGAAATGAGTTGACTATGCAATGATGTCATATAATTTTTTTAAAAATAGGCTTTGGCATAATTGAAAAATTAATATAAATTTAAAAAAAAACTACTCAATTGGTAACTTTTCAAAATATTCAATATTGTGTAAAGCCATTAGGACTATAATGGCATGCAACATTTTTTCTTTAGTATCTAATATTTAACAGAAGCTAGAAAACTTTCCTTTGTTTACATTACTTAGCAACCGTTGTTAAGAATAACTAGTTATGAAATTATTAGTATAGTAAAATAAATACATAATATAAAATTATGTAATTTCTCTAAATGCACTTTAAAATGGTGTTTATTTATTTCTGGATAACTAAGAACAAAAACTTAGATTGATAACTTTATTAAAATTAAAAAAAACTCGAAAATCTGTGAAAGATGAAACACTCGAAAACTAACCTTTGATATAGTTGCTTTTCCGATAGGTTGCAAGTTATGATTTTCTTCAAAATTCTTATCAAAATAACTTAATTCTAGGTTTCCAAGCACTCTTCGTAAGATTTAGATAGCAATTTGTCAATAAATTCACCGATAATATCAATATTTTAAAATATTTTTAGCAGCCACGTCGATTTTCGTCCTACACAAAATGGCTAGGCTTAGCGTCTCTCGGCGCATCACGTCCGGTCGTTTCGAATTTAAAAATAATATCAAAATCATAACAAATTTTTTTTGTTTTTGTTTTTTAATTAGTTTTATTCAATAATACGCTAAAATTAAATCAAAACAAATAAAAATATAAAGAAATAAAAAAAATAACTTGTCTAAAAATACAGCGTGCATATACGTACGCATTCTATATAAGAGAAATGAATAGAGTTATCTTAGATATACAGACGCTCCTTCTATGCAGAAGATAATTGCGTCCACAGACCATGAGGCAAGTTGGCAAGTGATGCAGCGGTCACAGGCCACGGCTATAGGGGTTCCACGCATTACCCCAGCCGCCTAACTATTGTCTAGTTAGGTACCCATTCGGAGCTGGGTGACTCGGGGACTCCTCAGGCCACGAGAACAAATCCTCACCTTCATGTGGATTCGAACCCGTGACCATCGGTATGACAGTCGAGAGCGCTACCTCTCGACCACCACGTCCCACATACAGTTAACATACAGTGTTAAATTCTTTCTAAAATATTTATTATTTAATTTATTTTATCAATAGATTTTATTTATTTCAAGTATTAGTAAGAAAATATTTTTATCACTAATAATAGGGTATGAGATGTTATGGTTTTAAGCTTGAGGAATATTAGAAACATTTTGTATTTTAATTGTTTTATATTTAAATTTGTTCGGGTAAAAAGAATTCTTAATGAATGTGCTGTTACTGGATTTTTTAAAATGATCTACTACTTTGATCCATAAAACTTATATTTTTATTAATCATATATCTTATCTTCAAGTGAACACATAAAAAGACAAAAAGATGACTACTTCAGTAGAGTACAACAAGAGAATGCTGTCAGACCTGAGTAAGTTTAATGGCTTTTAGCTTCTGACAGTATGATTATTTCATTCTTTTTTTGTTTTCTTCATTTCTTTATGTTTATCTTTTGTTTAACTAAAAATTGTGAAATTTTTTATTTTTCTTGTTTGTTTCTTCGCTATATTTATAATATCAAAATTAATTAAATGCAACATTTTTTATTGTTTATTTTTTTCATTAATTTTTAAAAATTAGTTCCTAGTAAATCTAAAGTTTGTTTTAAAAAAAATTCCTTCTTTTTCTGAAGCCACTTACCACCAAGTCAAGGCGGCAAATACACAGGTTTTGGTAATACCCCATTAGTTGATGATAAAAAGGATGATTTTTTTGATTCCACTCTGTCAACACTTTCATCGGTGAGTATTTTAATTCAATGTTATTTCAAATAATTTCACTTTTAAGCAATCAACAACCTTTACTTTTTTTTAAGCCCAGGACAAGGTATGTCAACCATTTTGTTACAAGAGGAAATGAAGACTACTTTCTTTCTCTGTAGAATAATCAAGAGTTAAAAATTGAAGGCTTTTATTCAATGCTTTTAATAAGCATTAATTATCAGCAATACTAATTTTTTAACACCAGAATTATCAAACACAAAACACCACAAATAGTTTTTATATGCTCAACACCCTGGAAATGTCTTAGGCATCTTATTTTCATAACAATAATGACGTTTAAAAACACAAATTCTTTATGTTAGTGGTAGAAAGGTTGTTCCCCTTTGGCAAACCTTAATCATTGCCAGTTTTTTCCTACATAGTAAGGTTGTTAACCCTACTTAGTTGAGTTACTGAATATTTTGTTTTTTGTTGATCCCTTACAGACCATGAAGGTCCATGGGAGCAAGTGAAGTAGCATTCACAAGTTTCATTGACCACTAACGAGCATGAGATTGTGTGGTTAGCACAATGCCCCGGGGGCCTTGCCAGTACCACGACTCGAACTCGCGACTCGAGTTCTTGCAGTGGTTCGGTACTACTTAGAACACCGCGCCCCTAAACTGAATATTAGATAATTGATTTAATCCCTATATACTGAGTAACCAAAATCTAGGAATTAGGGATATCACTTAAAGAAGTATTAAAAAAACAGCCAATCGTCATTAAATCTCGCATTTGTTGCAAGATTAGTATTTACAAAATTAATGGTATCTTCCTTGAATAAAGCAGTTAGTGATTAAAGTTAATTTTTATTGAAAATAACAATGAAAAGAACCGAGCACTTCAACAGGAAAAAGCAAGGCCTACACATTTCAGACTGCAGCAGTTAATGGAAGCTTTTAGACGATTCAGACGGCGATGAAGCAGTTTTGGTTTATTGATATGATTTTCCTATTTCTATTGACGTTGACATGGATTGTGATCTTGATAGTGATAGGTCAAGTGATAATGACGATGATAGATCCAGAGCTAGATCAACTGTTATGGGAATGTTCTAGATAATGAAGGGACTGCAACCTTTGTGGCTTAAACAATAGATTTGAATTTCAATGAAGATGGACCAGAGCCAGTTAACATTCCTGAATCTATGACTGAATGTTCATGTGTTAATTTTCTTTCCTTGTTTGTGGAGGACGATTTTTGGCAGAATTTAACAAACAATACAAGTCTTCGTGCTCAACAAGTGCATGTGTCAAAACCTAATTCTTATCATGCTAAGAATTTCAGGGATGCTTCTGTAGAAGAAATGAAAGCTTTTATTGGAATAAGAATGTCTATGGAGTATATTTGTATCAAGCCAACTACCAGCATTATTAGTTAAATGAGGGAACTGACCTTCTTGGTTTTACCCCTGGGTTTCAAAATGTTATGATGCGTGACAGATACCTTGCTCTGTTGAATTTTTTTTTATACATACTATTGATAAAAAAGACACTAAAATTGACAAAACAGACAGAGTCTATAAGGTGAGACCCTTTCCTGACTATCTCCTCCCAAAGTTTTGACATCACTACCAGCCAAAACAATACTTGTCCCTTGATGAGGATATGATACCCACCAAAAATAAACTTGCTATAAAGCAATACATCAAAGACAAGCCTACAAAATGGGCATTAAAATTGTTTCTTCTTTTTGAAAGTCAGACGGGCTACATAGTCAACGCTAAGATCTACACTGGGGCAGCACCAATAGTTACAACAGAGCTGGGTGCTGTGGGAAACACTGTGGTTCATCTTTTGAAATCATGTGAGAAGGAAAAGAAAGCACATCACATATTATTGCCATGGATCTGTACTAGAACTGTGTGACATTAGCAAGGTACATGCTGAAAGAGCTGCAAACAGGACTTGTTGGTACACTTCAACAAAACAGAAAATTTATTCCAGTGTCCTTGAAGAAGTGAGCAAGCTTGGGAGAGGTGAGAGTCACTATCGATGTCAGGGCAGCATAACCTGTATGGTATGGCAGGATCAGAGGCCAATTACATTCATCTTGAACTTTAATGACCTTACACAAATTGGAGTAGCAAACAGAAGAAACAAAGATGGAACACTTGATGAAGTTCTGATGCCACAGCTCATCCAGGAATACAATCGCCACATGGACAGAAAAAATGATCACATGACGCAACTCCACGCAACTCCATTGCTCACTCCGTCATTACCTGTGACCCTGTTGCCTTTTCATCAAATTTTTCATGTTGGCCTGCTACAGTTCATTTGTTATCTATGTGTCAAAATAGACACAGCTGACAAAAAGCCCATGTTGTGCACTAGATATAACCAGAAACTTTGCATTGACCTGATTTGCATTTAACGCTCAACAACCATTTGCCGAGGACAAATGGAACAATGCCCCTACCCACCAGGCAACCACTGGCCTGTAATTACTGAAGCAACTGCTTCTAATCATGTCTGCACTGTCTGCATGGAAAAACAACTTCAATACAACAGAGCACACTCTGGAGTAGCATACAAAGTAAACCCACACAAGAAGGTCAAGACTAACATCAGGTGCTCTATGTGCAAAAAGTACCTCTGTGTAAAGCATGGCTCAACCTGTTTGGAAGACTACCACTCCATGGTGCAATACTGGTGTTAGATGGAAGCAATGTTCAACTAATTAAACATTTATTATCTTCTAAAAAAAAACAATTAATAATTAGACTTAAAAATATTAATTAAATTAACTATTTCTGTTGTATTCCATTTAGGGCTGGTCTACATTTGCTTTAGGTGCCACCAAGTTTGCCTCTGCTGCTACAGAAAAAGTGAGTATACACATTTAGTAATACATTCACAGAAAATGTTTGGATGTTGTTTGATATTGTACTACAGCTTATGTTCCATCTAAGTTACCTTTGTTCATGCGCAAAATTTCAAAATTGGTTCATGCGCAAAAAAAAATTAACTTGTGTGCATATAATCCTTTTTTTATGTGCTAAGTATTACATCAACAAATTGACATGTATTATCCTTGTCAAAATTTGCTGCCCAGTAACTCTAAACGGTTGAGTTGTCTGGCTGTTAGCTGCTTGGCTGTGCAGCTTAGAGGGAACATTGGCTACAGCATGTTTGTTTTTGCCATACTATTTGTTCAGTAGCTGAAATTTTTTTAGTAACGTATTTAGTTTACAATGTGTTGCTTTAATAATTATCATTATGCTGTAGAATCTAATTAAAAATAAGGATTCCTTTTATCTTTCAAGGATATGTAATTTTACAGGACACTATTTACTGCAAGAACCATAAATTTGATTTGATTATTTCCCTTATCTTAAACTTAAAGAAGTAAAAAAAAAATGTGCATAAAAGAGTGAAATGTTTCCAGGCTAAAAGGTGAAATATGAAATCCGCACAATTATCATAAATAAATTTAGTGAAAATGCCCCATGACCGTTTTTACTATACATAGAATCAAAATATTTTTAAAAAGAGTGTTTATAATTATAATAATTATATTTATTGTTATTGTTATATATTAAAAATGTGTAGCAGAGATTATCTTAAATTTCTCTTTATCATATTTATATCATCTTGAAGACTGAGGTCTGTTCCACAATTTAAGTGCACTTAGTGATGAAGACAATAATTTTCAGTTTTTCAGCAATTTATTAAAAAAATGGTTGGAATTAATTAATGCTGGTTTTTATCAGTTTCAACTCATAAAATTTAATGGTGTGCCAGGCAATAAAACATGCTTAAAATCTTTTGCACTATAGAGAATTCAGAAATAAAATTCTGCTGAGTAGCATTTAATTATTTTTATCTAGCTCATTTTGTTTACATAATTGAATTTGGTTTGAATAACTTGCTTTTTTGTTAAATAACTCCTGGAAAATCTGCTGGACATCCACTCTTTGGTAAAGGTGTAAGGTAACAAATGATCTCCTACTTTCACTAGAAAGTGGGAAAATCTCTTTATTGGTCCTCTTAGATCTCAGTGCCGCTTTTGACACCGTCGACCATCAAACATTGCTAAAAACCCTGCAAAATTATTTTTTGTAATTTCAGACTCAGTTCTGGCTTGGTTTCAATCATACTTATCTAACAGATCACAGGTGGTATCAGTAGATGGCTGTATCTATCACAGAGCTGACTTGGTTTATGGTGTGCCGCAAGGCTCCATTTTGGGTCCGGTACTTAACGTGCTGTATACAACGCCACTACTTCAATTCTCAAAAAGCATTCAGTTAAAAGCCAATCATTTGCAGATGATACTCAACTTTACACTCGCACTTATCCCTCTGATATTGACTTCACTGTCCAATTGATGCGGGAGTGCATTGGTGAGGTAAAGTTTTGGATGACTAAGCAAGCTCAAACTGAATGATAATAAGACAGAAGCACTCCTATTCTGTAACAATAAATCACTCAGTACTTTTGACTCTTCCGAATTCTATTGAGGGGGCTAGTTCTGATATACTGTTAAAAACATTGTCTAGGAATTTTGGCTAGATTATTTCTGACATGTCTACCAACAACTTCGCTCTGCCTATACTGCCATTCGTCAGATCAGCTCAATTTGTCATTACTAAACAGTTAGAGCAACAAAAACTCTAGTCTGTGCTCCTGTTCTAGCTCCTATTGTTCAATGCAATTCTCTTCTGTCTGGTGCGCCAAAACAATGCATTGAAAAACTACAGAGAGTTCGAAATTCAGCTGCCAGATTAGTTCTTAAGGCAAAACAACATGACCATGTTACTCCACTACTTTACTCACTTCATTGGCTACCCATACAAGCCCGAATTGATTACAAACTGGCTGTTCTGTCACAAGTTCTTTTCTGACTCATGCCCTTCCTATCTTACTAAAATTTTGTCGGTCTACTCACCAAGTCGTTAGCTACGCTCTTCTGCAGACACACGCATTCTCTGTGTTCCTAAGACACGAACTAAAATATTTGGCGACAGTCATTCTCTTTTTGTGCAGCCAAACAATGGAAATGGAATTTTCTACCATTACACATACGTAGTATTTCAACTAATAAGTCCTTCAAGACTGCTCTTAAGACGCATCTTTTCAAAATTTATTTTCAAAATTAATGAAACAACATTTCTTTTTGATGATTAACGTAGCTGATGTATAACGTATTGTCATTTATGTGGTTAGTTTGATATGAATTTTTATTTAATTAATATATGTATGTTATTATCTCCAAGTAAAGAGCTGTGAGCCTGGCTCCTTGCTGGGATACAGCACTATATAAATTATCAATTTATTATTATTATTAAAACCACATTCTATAATTTTAAAAAATTGATTTTTAAAAAATTGTATTTCATTTTGAGATTACCCTGAAACTTTTCTTACCCATGAGTCGAGGTGAGGTACTGGTAGATAAGATCTAATTTTTGTTTAATGAGCTGTACCACTACATCTTGCTTGTGTGAGTCTTTTCAAGCTTAAGTTGACTGTTGTTTGGAGTTTTTTGCATTTTCTCAACATTTGGAAAGATAGAAATTTTACAGTCAATGCAATATAGCTCAGTGGCCATGAAGCAGTGTGTCAATGGTTGTATACCAGAGTTTATTTTTGTACAGACCAGTATTTTCATTTAGTATAAACCAGGATTATATTGGGTACAAACAATTTCATTTGTTATAAAACACATTTTTATTTGGTATAAACCAGGATTATATTGGGTACAAACCAATTTCATTTTGATATAAAACATATTTTCATTTTGTATAAACCAGGGTTTCATTGATTACAAACCAATTTCATTTTGATATAAAACATGTTTTCATTTTGTATAAACCAGGGTTTCATTGATTACAAACCAGTATTTCTTTGGGTTTGAAAAACATCAGGCTGTTACCATTATGTTATCTGGTGTATTCCGGGGATTCATTTGGCCATAAATCAAAATGAGAGTTTCGGAACTTGCCAATGTAAATTGGATTTTGAAGTTGAAGTACATGTATTGTTAAAACGTTATTGTAACAACAAATGAATCATTGACTCTATACATTTCTGCATCTTTTATAGTTTTTTTAAAAAATGTTTGTGTGTGTGTGTGGGGGGGGGGTTCTTCATTTTGTTGTTATTGTCAAAAGATGACTTACATAATTCATAGTAAGTCAAAAGTTAAATTTCCAGGACACATTATTTCAATTACAAGTAAAATTCATATTTCTAATTTCACAGAGGATTGCCTCCCTTGTATTGGTTTGGGTGTGGTAAGATTAAACTCCTGAGAATCAATTAGGTAAGGGGAAACCCGATCATACAACACGTGAAATGTCTTTGTGCAAACCATATCATTGCTTACGTCATGGCGCTGGCCACCGTATGTTATTGAATAGTCTCAATCAAACGATCGGGAAAATAAAAAATTAGGTAGTAGCTTGGGGGCCATCTATACATTACGTACGCACAAAAGTCGTATTTTCGTACCGCCCGCTCCTGTTGCACGCCTTAATTTTCGGGACCCTCTCCCCTGTGCGTTCGTACGAATTCGCCCCTCCCATCTTTCACATTTCTTAAACACCCCTCCCCTTCGTCACAAATGGTCGACCCCCCTTTAGGTGCATGACGTCTTTTATGGACGGTCCCTGTGTGACGTTTTGCTAGAGGGGGGTCTAAGTTTTTTTAATGAAGGGTGAGGAGGTAAAAAATGCCTAAATCGCGTGGCGTCACTCTTGGGCGGCCCCTTTATACTTTTTGTTATATTGTGTTTTTGTGTTGATATTATAGAAGAAATAGAAGAGAAATTTCAAATTTTATGGCCTTGAACACTGAAAAAAAAAGTGATAAAATAGAGCAATGTAAGCAGTGAAATCGCCACCCCCTTGTGTATGTATGACGGCAGAGGCATCGGTGGGCGAAAGAGAAACTTCTACTAATTTCAAGAAATAGAGATATAAATCTGACGGATATATTTTTAGTAATGTGTGAACGTTTGGTCTGAACCAAATGTTAACTACTTCAAAGTAATTAAAAGTTCAGAATTTAGTTTGCATTAAATTATAAAATATATCGACTCAGTCGGTCTCGAATGAAGTTTGCAGCCAGAGCGGTTTACGTTACTAGACTTAGTCTTATGCAAATTAAATTTGTTGTGGGTACGTACACTTTTTTTCGAGACCCCCCTCCCCCCGTACTCATCCATACTCAAAATACCGTTCATTTAAGACCCCCTCCTTGCGTACGTAATATATGGTGACCCCTAGTGGTTTAGCTGGTTTCAAATTGTTTATATACTAGGTAAAATAAATAGTGTGTGTTTGAGGTCAGTATGGCTTTTTGTCGAATTTAGGTTTCCGACACTGATTTGATTAGAGCGAATTGCTCTGGAACTAAGTTTTTTTTTTTTTTTTAAGCGTTTTAAAAGCTGTGTAAACGAAGTGCTTGTCCCTGTCCCCGCGATACCGCGTTCGAAGTTATGCCCGACATGACAATGACCGTAACTTCGCAACTGTAACAGTTTTCTGTCGGGAGACTTTTGGCAGCGGCTTGTGGGACGTTTCTCCGCTGGACACGTGAAGGTCATCACCTCGCAATCTTCCAGTCCATCTCGGTTCCTCCACCCCAGCCTGATCAATAATATAAATTCTTTGGGGAAATACTACATCCCGGCCGTGTCTCGCCCCCTCGCTGTCTCCCTTCCTCGCGTAGCCCCGGTGACGTCATGCCCTGACCCCTGAGCCTAGGAGACCACAGGGAGACAAGCGAATCGATTTTCCCCCCTCGCTCCCATCACCAGCCTTTCGCTGGGCAAGGCGGGCACCCTTACAGCACGGCCATAATGTCCTCACCTTGCAGGAATCACCCCCTTGAGCCCGTCACTGTGTAAGACGACCACCTTTTCTACGCGGCCGACGGCCGACATTTCCTGTCCTCCTTAGCATAGCCTTTTCGTCCGTTCGTCTCCGGCTTCCACTTTTGTATATTTTTAAAAACTTAACTTATTATTCTGCTATCGCCCCGAGCGTCTGCCTGGAGTATAATATGAGAATCAGCGACCTCTCGGCCACTGCAGGGTCCGTGTTATAAAAAGTATCTGAAACTGATTTTAAGTTATGCCCTTGCACATCGTATCACGGGCGCAGAGAACACGCCCTACAGTCTCCAAGTTACAACCAACTTCTAAGCTGATGTCACCATCAAGTGCCGTCTATTATATAACTAAGGTTGCCTTATACCGTGGAGTAGGGGTGGGGGGGGGCAAGGGACCTGGGTGGGCACTTTTCGTAATCCACTTCGTGTAAAAAAAAATTCATCTTTTTCTTCTTTGTTTATATTGCGTGTCTGGTAGTTGCCATAAGTCGGGTTAAAGTTAAAGGCAAGGAGGATCTCTCTGGGGTAAACCATTACCAACTACCCCACCGGTATAGATTAGCGCCTTCCTTTGACTGCTAACCGCATCTCTCCACGCATCTAGATAACCGAAATGTGTGGATGATACATCTTGGCAACAGAGGCGTTATGGAAGTTGCTAACTGTGCCGATGTCTTATCACTAACGGGACTCCGAGTTTGTCTGTCCCTACAGCTTCAGTTGTCATCCTAGATTAGCGAGTCCTTCAAACTCGGTTGCCGGTGCTGCTGCTGCTGCTGTTTACCTTTTTGTTCAGTAAATAACCTCCAGCTCTCGAGTTTGGAATGACTCAGCTTGGCCATCGAAAATAATAGAAACGACCGATAAAGACAAGCCCAAACTCTAATTGTATACGAACAATTTCCCTTTCTCACAGTATTCCGATTAATAGTAATCGATAACCAAGTGCAACAATTATCATCCTTTATTACAGACATTTAAAGAAATGCACGCGTATTAATCTGAGATGTGCATAGAATCTCTAGAATGTGTTACTTGGTGAAGGAAAGATTTCTGCTTTATGCACGTATAAATTGGCGGAGATGGGCGGGTGGTGTAAAGTGCTCATTTGATGAAAGCCACACGTGGGATTAACAGAATGGCACGCATTAAAAAAATAATGGAACATTAATTGTTCTTCACCGGAGGCCATGCGTTCGCGTATAGCAGTGGCGTCACTAGGGGGGATGCGTTGGGGGCGGGTCGCCCCGGATGACACCATAAGGGGGTGACACCAAAATGGAAAATTCTGTATATTCCCATTATTTTGCACTGGATAACTCAGAGGAGTTCAATGGTTAAGTCGTGAGGGGGCGTGACACCATAAGCTACCGACCCGGGTGACACCAACACTAGTGACGCCTCTGGCGTATAGAGATTTTTGGCCCGGGAGGGGTCTATTTAAAATTTTGTTCGACTTGGAGACTCGGGCCTGGAGATCACGTACACTTCAGTTCGATATTGGGGTTTTAACCACAAGTCAGATGGGACCTTAAATTTTATTACAATTTCAGCGCCGCGCTCTGTCCGGGGCTGTTATTCTTCTTCAATATGGCGCCGTGGTGAACTTGTACTTTAGTTTCCACAATTACGATGTTTGTCCAGCAAGCACCATCTGTACCCGCCACATTTCTCTCCCCCCTCCCCCAACAACACACACCCTCTTCCATATCAATCAGACCAGCACCACCTCTCCACCACCGACCCTCCTCCTCCCCTTCACCACACCCCTCCCGCCCATTCAAATATCTGGGATGTTATTTTGGTCAGACAAACATTTGACCGCTATGCCAGTGTGTATGGTCCGAGAGAGAGTGAGAAGGAATTCTTCACAGGTTCATTGCCACAACCCGGAAAGGGGCATAACTTCAGAAACGGTGTATAATAAAATATCCACTGTTAGCCAAATAACCGACATTTTGCTGATTACAGACACATCATTAATTAACAACGTTTAAATATAATATGAGATATGCGTAAAAGCGTGCTACTCTTTCTCATATAGTTGAGACTTAAATTTACAGACACTCCTTACATACGGACGATTATTGCGCCCTACGTGTATCCACAGCCCACAGCTTATACTTATGTCTAGCCTTGCTATTTTAAAATATTGGCTTTGGGTATTTTAAGTTCCACGCAATGCCATCATTCAGTTATGTTAAGAATTGTATTTTCAACACAATTATCCGACATAATTTTAACAAAATGACTCGGCTTTAACATAAGTGTACTTGTAAGTATCTATTTGATTTTTTTTAAACTAACAAGGCACCATGCATGGAGGCCTATGTCTTAATGAAGAGCGTTGGCCTAACACGTGGAGATAAGGTTTGGCCGGTGATATGTTACAATGTTTTTGTTGTTTTTTCATATCTGACCTAATAACTTCGCGTTTAAAGAACATCTTTATCGTCTCTATAAAAGAAGGGAGACGGTAGGAAATGTCAAAATGTGCTTTAAGACACCTTAATCTATAACCATCTCACTGGGATCGCGATAATTTTAATTTTTAAAAAGGGCGTCTGCAGGAAAATCAACCATATCTAACACCGTTGTTTGTTTTTTGTTTTTTTTTTTTTGGGGGGGGGGTGCATTGCGCCCTCGCCCTAGCATCGGTCGGTTCCTCTCATCCCCATAGGGGGGCCATCTCGAGAATGCTCCGGGTAGGCCGAATCCCTCCCGCCGTCTTTGTTGCTTGTTCGAGTTGTGTGCGCGCGCTACAGGTCAAGTGACGTGCGGTCACAGATTGGGTTCTCCTCGCCGCATCAGATTAAATGTGCTATTTATATCCATGTGTCGAGCCGGAGTTCCCCCCAAAAGCCGTGTATTATTATTTCTGTGGAAGCCAGCGCTAGAAGCGGCAGTGTGGGGACGACGTGCTGGCGTGGATTAGCTGAATACACGTACATGGTGCTTCTCGGGGCTTTCTAAGGTGTTTTGGTAAATATTGTGATGCACAGTGCCGCGGTGGCCCAAGACTGTGTGACCAGGCCCAATCACAATTAAGGTTTGTTATTTTTTGTTTTTCTTGGTTGGTAGTCTTTATAATAATGGTTTAGACCTTGGTACAGCAGAAATATAATACGACGACATTTAGTTGAGTTTTCTCTTTATTTATACTTTATATTTATTATCTTTTGTCACGTGAGTCTTGACACCGTGTCAAACTGCTTAGCACTGGGTACTGCTGGATTTCTTTATTTTACATGTTGAATAATATTCAAGTTATAATAATATAGTTATTTCATTTCAAACTTATATTGTTGACATGGTGTGGTATGTCAATTGGTGGGTGAACACCTTTTTTTTTCTTTCTTCTTATAACTTATATGTTCTTTATTAAAAATTATTCTCTTTAAAAATTATGGTTAACTATAGTCTATAGAGAATAAAGTTTTAGTTTATTACAGTATGTAATATTTGGGACAATGTTGTTAATGTGACAGTAAGTAATGTTTAATAATAACAACGAAAAAAAAGATTGACTTTGTTTAGCGTTAAAAAATTAATCAAAATCGTAGTTGGAATACAAAGCTGTGCTATACTATACTGTTGCACCCAGTCCCCCACCCCCTTCTCAGCTAGTCTGGATAAACAGAAAACTAGTTACCACTACTGTTTGCTGCACTGCCTGCCTTCTTGAAGAGTCCCTACTAACCTACTAATTACCTGCTACTGCTACAGATTGGGCATTATGTTAACAAGGTCACCTGATAAGCCACTTTACTTGATTCGTCATTTGTAAACATAATCGCCACCCCCTTCACCCCACCCAAATAAGTTATAATTATAAAAAGAAACTTTCTCACATATGTGAATGAGATGAGATACGTTGCACATCGTTGGATTAATCTTGTAAGCGCCACCCACGCCGCATACATAATTATGTGTTGGTGTCTAGTGACTTTGTATTATCCTATCACCACCACAAGGCCGCTACATTGGCATGATACGTTGTATTGTAATGCGTTAGTGTGCATCTGCTATTATATTGTCTTCGCCCCCCCCCTCTCCCCCAGTGTGTTGTTCTATCATGCTCATGGGTACACACATTGCAATGTACCGTGCTGATGTATTGGCGATTTGGTCGAGACATACCAACTGTGAGACGCTGGGACTGTCACGCGCTGTGTGTGTGGTGGGGAAAGGGGGAGGGGGCCAGGGTCAATAAAATGACTCACCATCACCCAACGGAGAAAAAAAAATGTTATCAGCTTCTTAAATCCTCCCAAACCCATTTGCATATGAGGGCGGTCGTCGAAACATCTCACCACTTTTGTATTTTGTTAAAACTCAATGAACTTGTTTGTAAGCACGATAATAAGGTTAATTCATTAATTCCCCTTTGGTTTTCTGTTACGTCGTAAAACGCACAAGTTTGTACCAGCCTCCTAAGAACTGACTTTTGACTTGAAATGAATTTCGTTTTTTATATATACGTAGTGAATTATAAATAACCTGATGTATGTTAGACTTAAATGGACCCTGACCTATTTGAGATATATGGGCCCTTTTGAAGTCCAAATATTCTATGACAGTGCCAAATATTTTTTTTAAATCCGGGGGGGGGGGGGGGGCAAGAAGGTGGGGGGCCTAGTCTCTGGCTTGTTAAGGAAATAGGTAAATCATAGGATTTCGAGGGATGTGTGTAAGGAGAGCCTTTCATGGGGGTGAAGTTAAAAAGGGCTGGTCAGAAAGTATAGCAGTGAAGTATTGACTATCCCGTGTCAAATGGCCAAGTTAGGGATACACCAATGGTTCAATTTGTTCACCTGTCCCACAAGCAAAGATCCCGGCCGCAGCTGTTACCGTACATCTCCCAGTACAACTGTGATCATTGACCTGACTGGGTTGTGTTTCCTTTCTTACCGAGGGCGTGCTTTTCAGGCCTTACAACCCCCATTACCGTTTAGAGTCTAATGACTGTTTCGGTATTGCAGTAGATCATCCAGTCTATAGATAAAGAAAGCATCACCCGGAGCACTGAAGATATGGTGTTTAAAGTAAATACTGTCAAAATAATGCTTTTTAAATTATTATTTTTTTTAAATACATGGACATTTTGTTTAATAGTTGTACATGTAATGCATATGAATATTGGGTAAGATTATGTCTTTAATAAAAAAAATTATTGCACTACTTAACTCACCATTTATAAAAACATGTAACTTTGACCTCAATTACATTATCGTATACCCGTATACTACTACAATTACATTATCACCAAATTTCGCGCACACTTTGTTTGCTCCATTCTTCGTGTGTTATTTTAATGTGTTATAAAATGAATGAGAAAATGTGTGCTTACGATTTCAAATGACTTTTTAGTTAAGTTTTGCTTGTGATGTTGTTAAATATAAAAAAAATTACTGATGATATTAATTCAATTTTGTAGTAATGTTTGCTACTTAGCCCTTTGGCATTGCTTATCACTATAAACTATAAAGTCGTGTGCCATTTTCAGCTCACAAGTGAACCCAGGATATTTGAGTCTGATATGCGTGGCAGACCTAACATACACCCTCCTCCCCACTAGCCCACGCATCCCCTTTACACACCAGACCTAGCACCCTCCTCCCCAACTGACTCACTCATCCCCTTTACACACCAGACCTTACACCCTCCTCCTCAACTATCTCACTCATCCCCTTTACACACCAGACCTAATACCCTCCTCCCCATTAGCCCACGTATCCCCTTTACACACCAGACCTATTACCCTCCTCCCCATTAGCCCACGTATCCCCTTTACACACCAGACCTTACACCCTCCTCCTCAACTATCTCACTCATCCCCTTTACACACCAGACCTATTACCCTCCTCCCCATTAGCCCACGTATCCCCTTTACACACCAGACCTAACACCCTCCTCTCCTACTAACTCACTCATCCCCTTTACACACCAGACCTAACACCTTCCTCCCAACTATCTCACTCATCCCCTCTACACACCAGACCTAACACCCTCCTCCCCAACTATCCCACGCATCCCCTCTACACACCAGACCTAACACCCCCTCCCCCACTAGCCCTTTAAAAGCCTGAAAGTTGAAGATAAATTACTGCGGTCACAAGTCGTCGTTTTTATTTGCCAATCTTTTTTTTCTTTTCTGCTTTTTTTCTTCTTTCTCTCAAGCCACCGTGAAGTTGGCAGCGGTTTTCCTGATAAATTCTGGCCTAAGAGATTAGTTGGAGTGGTTCTCGCACATTTAAAATGTGAGGCGCTGTGACCCCAGCTGCCTTCTCGGCAACGGCGCTATTTAAGTTCTTATATTATTATTAGGGCTGCGGAAATTATCGATTAATTTCTCGATTAATCGGTAAAAGTTGTTACAAGTTGTTATTGATTAAAATTATTTTAATCGATAAAATAGCGATTTAATTAACAAAGGACTGAAACTAACTTTTCTTCGATTTGTTCAAACATAATTAATTATTAATATCTAATAGGTTTTTTTTTAGGTAAAGACTTGTCCATAAAAAAAGATTTTTAAAGTTAAACTTTAAAATAATCTGTTTTATAAGCAAATTAATACTTAAAAATTAAACATTGTTTTTACTTAATTAACAATATCAATATTTAAATTCGTTGACATTATTTTGAACTACTTATATTTAAATATATCTCCTAAAACTATTATATTGCCTGTTTTTGTTACTTCCCTTGAAATTTTCAGTTAAATGACGTCATACCTTTTATTTTTAGCTTTAATCAAAATTATCGATTAATTATTCGGTAATTTTTCAAAAGTTTACGTTTAAATTTAAATTAATCGGTAACAACCCTAATTATTATGGCTGCGGCTATTGGTAGTCAGCCACCAATAGCTTCTAGAGGGCTATTGGTACTGGACTACCACCCTCCTCCCCAACCCATTGCCATTTGTCGGTTATTGATAGTTCACTATTATTTATTGTTAATAAAACTACTACTAGGTGATATTCTGAGTTTGATATGAAGATTTAATGTAAACAAAAATAGTCAACTAAACCTAACCTGACCCGTAAACTAAAAGCTCTAATTTAATCGTAATTATAAGAATGTTAAATAGATTTCATTAATTGAGTCCCAGGTTAAACATTCTAAACACTCAAACTTACCTAATATATAAAATTATAGATCATTGAAACACATTTGTAAGAAAAGGGGGAAAAAATGATAATCAATAAGCTCAACCAGTTCATCAGTCCAACTCTCAGTCATGAGTCCAGGGAAGTTCGATGCAATTGGTGAATTTTAAAAGGGTTTATCAGTAGCTATTAAGTGTTTTTTTAATCCCATCAATGAAAAACAGCTGACTACCAGCCGCAGGGACCTGCTATTGGTACTCAACTACCAATGGACACTCTCTGTTATTATTTACCATGACTTCTGGTGTTAAAATGATTTCTATTTCCTGATTCTCGGTTTTAAAACTGATGCACAGTTCGTCTCAAATGGGGCTGGCATCCTGCTGGACGGTACCAGTATTTAGACGTTCTTGTTCTCTTTGCATGAAATTAAATGGATCATTATTTTGATCAAGGGGCCGGGACTTGGGTCTGTTTCCCAAAGTCGACCCTGTGGAACTTAAACCCATATTTGCAATGCATTCCACATAATCCCTCTTGGGCCATCTCACTCGGACAGATGATTAATCGGGCTCGGAGACGGTTAGTTGGCCTTGGAGTTGTAGTCGTTTTTTTTAAAGTGTGCGTTTGGGATGGTAGATTTGTTGACCGCGGTTCGTAGACTCACCATATGATGTTTTTGTAGGAGCTGTCTTGACAACATAGATTTCTTTAATTTGGGTAGGAGTTTAGTAGGAGACGTCAACTTGGTATCAATCATCGCAAAACAAGTCGCCCATTAATCGTTTAACATGTCGAATGTTAGGTTTGTTTTAATCGACATCGGTCAACTAATATAGATAGTGAGCGCTGTATGCGAAACTTCATCATTATCTCATGAACTTCTAAAAGTATGCATTGTCACAAATTGTTTAAATTAATTAGTAATAACACTGCATCTACTTTTTTTTTTTTTTTTGAACTGTATTCATTTTTTTAAACAAAATTCACGTTAGAACTAATAATGGTTCACAGACAAAACGGCCCCAGACAAATCGGCTCTGGATTAATAGATGTTTAATGGAATTAAAAATACAATCAAATATTACATTAGTATTTTTACTCACCGATTCAGTGTCAGGTTTAGTTCACAAGAAACAATACTAATAATATCACAAGAAACAATTTAATAACAGTAAACAGTTACTCTTTATGGTAGCAAACAATTGTTTGTGGAGATAATTGATATCATAACATCACTTAAAAGGTGAAAATGTTTAACAAAGGTTAAAGTGGAAAAGAAATCATTAAAATTTGTCAACGGTCGATTTGTCTGGGGACGGTTTTACCGGGGCCATTCTGACAGAGGCCGTTTTAATAAGTCACCCTAATAATATATAAATACACGCATATATCTATCGGTTTATATATAACTATCCTTACCCTTAAAACGAGCAACCGTATAAAAATAAAGTTTGCGTCATGATAATCGTGATAGCTTCAATAGTATTTCCATATAAATTCCTGTCATGTGAATAGCCTGTTTTTTTAGAAACATTACATTGAAAAGGCTCCAGTGACTCTAGTGCCTTGCGCTTAACTGACCCTTTTAGCGCACTGACCCTTGCAGCCAAGTGACATTTGCAGCCCATTTGGATTTACCCCTGCAGCCCACTGTCCCTTGTACCCATCACCGGTGTGTCACTGGAATGATGAGAACATCATTTAGAATTGTTTTGTCATGGTCTGTATAAATAAAATGAAGGAAGGGCACCATTCAGCGCGACCAGATAGTTGTTTTTATTAGAGGAACTGTATGGCGACTCGGCTGTTTGTCCAGGCTTATCGTGTGGGGGGTTACAGGGAGGATAACATGCTGAGAGGAGGGGTAGGTTACCAGACCCGGCGAACACGCCTGCAGAAGGATAGTGAGGGGAAGGCGGGGGCCGATGCTAGATATTAATAGTAATGATGCTCTTTTGGTTACGTGGCCTCGGTGGAATAACCTCACGTGACCGTGAGTCGCAGTTTACGCAGTCTTGACATCACAGGGGAAAATTCGAAGCCCCCGGGACTGTCCTGGCCAATTGTTTATTGAATGTCGGTACTCATCTCCGGTCTTTGCCAATAGCTGTAATATCAACGGTGTTAAATTTGGATCCGATTTGTGTCCTGGGACTTTATAATCATTTGCATTAATTACACTAAGTATTTTCAATGTTATTATTTTAGTCTTAAATATATCATCTAATGTTATAAGAAAAAGGGACGTTTTCACCCCTGCCACGAAGTCTTTTACTGTTTTGATTGGTTCATTTCTTTCGTTAGTAATTAAACTTGCATTTGATTACAGATAACATCTTGCAAATTATCAAGGATTCTAAAAGTGAAAAGACTAATATCATGTTTGGTCCCCGCTAGACTCGGTACTGCCCTACTTCGAAGACAAGCTCAAACTTACTTGAACAAAAACTCATATTGTTAAGTATGATCGGATACAGTTTAACAATAAACAATTAAACAGCGTTTTTGGGTCTGTCTACAGTCAAAACAGTATCTATTTGTAACATTGACTATCCAATCGGCAACAAGGAGATTGAAACGCTTCGGTCAGCACAGGGCTGAGATCACTCAAAAGCTGTTCACGTCTGACATCTTACACGTTGTGTGGTTGTCACAACGCGTTATTAGTCGGGTGTGAACGTTTGATCTTACCTTACATCAAAACGTGATTAGCGTGTGTGTGTGTGTAAGGGGGGGCGCCTTTTTGTTTCCTTTTGACGCTTTTCGATTTTGTGGTCCACTTTATGATTCATGTTCAGGTTAAGAGAGCCTAAATGAATGCTATAGTGGACCAGTGCAAACCGTCTTGTATATGTATAATTTGTAAAAGGTCTTGGGGTGGGGGACCAGGTTCTTCTTCTCTTACATCAGTGTTGCGAAGTTCTTGGAAATTTCCCAAATGGTGGGAATTTTTTAGCCAAATTTTAAAAAATGGGAATTCGAGAATTTATAAGGATTTTGCCTAAAATATGGGAATTTTTAAGGTTGATAATTTAAAAAAAAATTAAATACATTCTTGAACGAAAATAAAATTAATAATCTAGGTTTTTCCCAGCATTGTCACTGACAGTAGACAGTTGACAGTCAGATTTATTTAAATGTATTACTTTAAATAATATACTTAATTAGTCTGAGCCAGAATCATCATAAAATGTTTGTTACATATAAATGACCAAATCATTAATACTAAGTAAATATATAACAATCTATGTAACCTTGCATGATTGATTCATTAATAATAAAATATATTTCAAAGCATTCATTTTTTAAAAAATTATTATTTTTATTAATCACAGACATTTTTACTCTTTGCAATATACAAATTTAAATTACAAGAGTATCCAAATAACTTTTTAAAAATTTCATGTTAAAATTTAAAAGTATAATCTATATTTTGGCTTTGTAGCCAATATGTTAAATAAAAACGTATGGAGTAAATAAAAATTGAAAGTGTTCTATTAAAAATTGCCTTAAAAAATCTTTAAATGTCTATTATTTTTTAATTTGGAAGTCCAAAGTCATTAAAAAGAATGCGAAAGCATTTAATTGTCGTTGCCACTTTTCAGGTTTTTCCCCAAGTTTTTAATGCATGTGGGAATTTATTTTTAGCCCAATTTTGGAATTTTTTTAACTCCTGCCAGGGAAAATCTGGCATTTAGACTTAGCAACACTGTCTTACACCCGAAGAACTGTACTAGATATCTTCCGTATCTTGATACAGGGCCGGCTTTAGGCATAGGCAAACTAGGCAGCCGCCTGGGGCCTCCGATGATTAGTCACATCGCTAGTGGAGGGGGGATTGGGTTTCGCACAAGAATCTTTCCATATTTATTATTTTATTTTTCTATTCCATTTAAGGCCACCAAATTCACTTCGCCCAGGGCCTCCAATTCCCTTACACCGACCCTGCTTGATATAAGAAAAGGATTAACTCGCCGAGTTCGTCTTTTCGCTGAATGGTGTCAGGATTTGAAATTATGTTACAAAATTCTTAGACTCTGGAAATCGTTGCTCCGCCGTTGAATGTCATAGAAGAGTGGAACTCTGTCGGTTTGTGACTTGCGAAGATATGTGCCTGCGGTTTCCTTAGTTTTCTCATTCGAGCAATCGTTTTTTTAAAATTTAATATATATATATATATATATA
>MUZC01003109.1:123933-144957 GCA_002072015.1 Radix auricularia
ACGTTTTCAGTTCGAAAATATTTTGGTGTGTAAGAGTGTGTATGTACAAAATGTCCACAATGTGCATCCAACAAAACAGTTCTGGCTCAGCCCAGGGGAAGGGAAGTTCCAACATAGCCCAAGAAAAAATTTATTTTCTTCTTTTTAGTTCACAAAACGTGGTATCTTAAAAACTTTTTTAAAAATATTTTTATTGAAGCTCATTTTGGCTTTCAGCAGTGTTAAATACTTGAGGTCCACATAATATTGTCCATCGCTTAAGTTAACCAAGCCGCGGCTTGCTGATACTCTCACACATGCGACTTTCTGAAACTTATTAAACTTATTACTTAACCAATGACTCGATGAATTTACATCTTTAAATATAATTATATGCCCGCGCTTTTGAAATTAATGGCCACTGTGTTTAAAATCAACGGCCGCGATATTTGAAATTTATGGCCACGATATTGGAAATTAACTGCCACTGCAGTGAATTTCAAACCTTTGTATTATAAATTCTTTAAAATGTAACCATGTTCCCTAACAATAATACTGCTTATACTTCTATTGAACTATGATCATAAAGTTTATTTTTTCAGCCTCCATTGGCTTTTGCACAGCGCGATAGTTCAATTCATACTTTGGTACTCTTGTAACTGCTCCCACCGTTTCTTAACAACAAGGCGCAAAGTGCAGTATACAGTGTTACGACTTATTCGTAGAGATAGTCAATTAATGAGAAAGCCCAACATTGTTATTTCTGTCACAAACAATAAACTCTTCAACCTGTACTTGAATACCAAACAAAACATAGTTAAGCTTGAACAAATTTAAGAAAGAGCTGCAAGATTTATTAATTGAAAATGTTCAAAATTGACAAGAGTAACACCAGTAGTTAAATCATTCAATTGAAACACTACACTAAATTAAAGAACAAAGAGCAAAGTGGTAATAATACACATGGCAATTAATTGGAAATACAAAAGAAAGATAATTGACTACAATCTTCAGATAGACAGGGATAAGAGCACCTTTGTAAGAACACACACTGCAAACAAATTCTCGTTCCTTCCGTCTGGAACTCGGGCGTGGAAAGAGTTGCCTGATCAAACCATGAAAACTAACATAACACTCAATCAACATTTAAAAATCTAATAATAATGCAACACTAGACGTACACCGTTGATAAATATAGGACGCAATATAGGAAAATAGTCTTCTGTATAGAAGGATCGCATGTGATAGATAAGATTTTTTTTCTAACAAAAACGTCTAGAGAGCGAAAATAAAATCACAATTTCATATTTCCCATAGAAAATGACTGAATCTCCCCCTGGTCACTATAAATATAATCAGAAGAGGATTTATGTAATTCAGAATAGAAATTTGACCGATCATCTTGTTTGTAGCCGGCGCTAACATTGCTGTATGCGTTTTAAACGAGCATCGCCTCCTATGTCTGTCACTTTGAGGACCCTTGCCCCAGTTACCAGCCGCAGCCATGCATCAGGCGAGTAGTCATCGTAGCGTAGCGTTTCACCTAACAATGGGAAAGCTGAACCTTGGGTGACTCTTTAGTACCTGACTGACACAGTCTTGGGCCAATGATTTTGACCCAATTTTTGGGGTTCATGTTTCATCTCTGCTGTACAGAGAATTCATAGTGATGGTACTTATGGTTTTGCATTCTGGGGCATTGCTACATCGTGACGTCACCGTATGTTTACATTCTCGCGAATGTGCAAACGTTTGATTGCATTCTTTTATTCATTACTCAAGCCACAACAGATGGCTGCCTCTGATTGAATTCCCCCATCAAAGAATAAATTCCAAAATAATTCTTTTGGCTCGATGAACCCTGTTGTTTTGTTTTATTTTCATGCTGCTAACAGTTTTTGTTTTTGTTTGTTTGCTGACAAAGTCTTTTTGCAGACACCTTCGTTGTTTTGTGGCGCCTGGTCAGGCTCACCCATAGCCACGCATTAAAAAAATGTACCGTTCTATATATAGCTTGTGATATTACTTTCTCCTTACAGTTGCTGTATTATTACGGTATGCTAGAGGAGAGGGAAGTTGGCGCCCAGCAATGGATTTTTAAGGGTCTTAAAATCACTAACATAACATACACAGAAGAAGTGTGTGATCATGACCATGATGCGACAGCAGCTAATCTGTCAGCCGCACAGAGCGAATATCACAACAGTTTAGTTAGGGTTTCATTGTGACAAAGAACAATAAGTCTCCTACTGGTTGGGTTTTTAAAAAAAAAATATTTCTACGTCTATGAATCATAGAATGATTCTGTCTGGTTGGAATTTCTATTGTGTCATGTTGGACTCAGTGTGTTGTTGAATAGGGCTTTGAATAAATCGTTTCAAATCTTTTTAATATGTGAGCATCTCATTCTTAAAGCGCTCCCCTCCCTTTTGTAATCCATAACAACATTGGCACATCACTCCTCTGTTGGTGTGGACAATTGCTAATTTGCTACCAGTTTCGATGAAGGTGGTAATGTTACTCGGCAGTATTTAGCCATACTTAACAATGGGGGGGGGGGGGACTCTAACAGTTAAAATTGTGGTCTGAAACTGGGATAAAAGCATGAAAGCGTGTGCCATTTTATCGCTGTAGAGATAAGTCAAGGACCGCATCCTCCTTCCCCCCCCCCCCTTAAAAAAATAATAAGTTATAAAAAATAATAATTAATTATTTAAAAGTTATACTAACATTACTAACAAACTTATTTGTTATTTTATCACAGCCAAAATAATGAAATATTGTAATGATTTATTAACTACACTGTATTTACTTGCTTAAATCAGATTTTATTTGAACAAGTATGTTACGTATATAAAAATTAACAATAAAATACGATGTGTATAATAAATATTGAATTTCACGAGTAGTACATTTTTTAAAGCTAACTGGCGGGCCACAAAAACATGTCCCTTCTTTGTCCCAAGATTTAAGCACCCTGCGGTATTCAGCGTGCCCTTTATTACAATATATTCCCAGTTGTAGATGGACGCTTTAGTCATTGATGACCCAACATCTTGCAGTTACCCACAGCCGTTTGATTTCGTTGTGTTGGTAAATAGCCCGCTCCTGTACAGTATGTATTCAAATCCGGGGCTTTGGCTGGCGTTTATAGTTTTCATATTAATGCTGCTCGGTGGTGTTATTTTTAAAATGATGAATACGCTGCGATGTGTATATTTGAACACATGAACACCCCACACAGCCTCCTCAGCTGAAACATCTACATTTATCACTGTAGTTAAGTGCGGAGTCGAAATTTGAGTACGTATTAACTCCTTTACGGTGAAATCATTATCCCTTTAAAAAAAACTGTTAAAGCAAGGCTACAATAAATACTCAACGAAAAAATACTCAACGACTTATTTTAATCAGAAACATTTTCAGATGTTGTTTGTTGTCATGTTTTGCAAATGATCCATTAACTTTATATTTTATTTCAACACTTTCGTTTTGTGCTTGTAAGATTTTTTTTTTAAATTTAGGTGAACTTGATGGGAAAAGACAAACATGTGGGGCTAAATGTATACGTTGAGGTAAAGATCGGGGAGGTCGAGATAAATACGTAGAGAGAAGAAAAGAGGAGGACACTGCGATGCATAGGAAGAGACGAGCAGAAGATGGGGAAGGTCAGCAGTTGACAGAGAAAGATAAGGACGTATCAGGAAAGTGGATTCATTTTATTAGAAGTAGAGGGAGAAGACAGCGGGAAATTCGAACGTGTATGGTGCGAACAGAAGAAGGTTGAAAGGATAGTTGGAGTTAATGACGTGCTTGGGATTTTGGGTTGGGGAGTACACGGAGATACGGACATGAAGGAGACGGATAAAACGTAGACGAGATGAATAAAACGTGGATAAGATTGATAAAACTTGGAGGAGAATGATAAAAACATGGGTTATCCAGCAAACAGTTTGTTTTAAACGATCTCCCGTGAATGTATAGATAGAGTCGTCAGTGCCACTGTAAAGCTGTTGTACCGTTGATTTGTTTATCTCAGTTCTTGTCTCAGATGTCATTAAGTAACGAGGTGGACAGAGTTGCAGTACCTTCAATACTTTTCGCTATCGTCGAATATCAGGTGGAAGTGTAATAAACATGTGTTCTTTTTTAAATCTGTAATCATTTTTTTTAAACCCACCTTTTTTTCATTTCACTTTTGTAAGTGTGGAGCTGATGTCAGAAAGAAAAAAAAATATAACTATTTGCCATAACTTCATCAGTCAGCTTTTTTTTTTTCTTTTCTATTTTCCTTCCGAAACAAATTTATATTGCACTGAATCTCAGTCAGATATATTTCAGCCCCTCGCTCATTGGTTACTCTTTCCCTACAGACAGTGACACCTCTCGGTCATGCATAAATATACACACTAGTGCGCTCGCCTTATCGTTTGAATTGTAATGATTTTAGTGATTCTGTTTAAAAATGGTAACCTCTTGACTAACATACACCGTGAATGAAGAGGCGTGCTGTACGAGGTTTATATCCCAGACACAGACACCGTACCGAGACAAGACGAAGACACATTAGCCTCCGTATTCAATGACCCCTGCAGATGTCCTCAACCTAAATCGATACCGAGTGTCGTGAGGCGTGGTGTTCCCATATCTTGTCTCGCCTAGCTATTAGCATCTCGTCATGTGCCAGGCAAACAGTAGCCCACCAAACACACACACCCAGCACCCAGTAATCTGTGGGATAATCACAACCCATGTTTACTAAAAGGCTTTTAAACAAATAATTTAAAAATATATTAACGTTAACACTCCTTTTGAAATATCAGTTTAGTGAGTTTGTGCGCTGTGTTTCCCCACGGATTAAAATAAATGGAAAACAAATCACCAGAGGGGTATGGACCGCGCCGGGTGACACCATGTCAAATTTATGTGTTTCCGATATTTTTCACTGGCAGTCTCGGGTTTCTATGGGGTCAGTCGTGAGGGTGAGCAATAATTAGCTAACGCACTTGGTGACGCCAACCCTAGTGACGCGTCTAAAAATGTCTTGAGCACTGCTTTATGAAGCATCACAGTAGTGGTTATAATTTGTAAGTATTGGTATTCCAAGAATAAAAAATATAATTTCTGCTTATTTGGGATGGTGAGGTTGCGTTTCAATGCGTGTTGGTTGGTATGCACGGTTCACCGTGAATTCAGCTCAGCGCAGTAGAGTCGTTGACACATCGATAATATGGACTCACCACGATGCGGCCCTGTTCGGGGACGTACGATGCTGCTACTGAGCAGATATTCAGGCCTGTGCCTTCTCTTACACAGTGGACTTAACCCCGAAGGTTAGTTTCCCACAATGCTCTCAGATTCATATGTGAGGACAATCACTTTACAACTGCTTGATGTTGTTACGTTTGTATGAACTGCATTATATTAGGGCTTCAGAAATTAACGATAAATTTCTCGATTAATCGTTAATAATTTTATCGATTTAAAGCTATTAAAATAATTTTAATGGATAAATATTCAATCAAAATTTAAGAAAATATTTATAACATTTTTTTCAAGTTATTAACAAAATATTTAATAACAATATAATAGCCCTTATCACAGGATCTGTATCACTGAGGATCATAGTACATTACAACAGCCCATAGCAGTTTTTAAAAAGTTCAAAATATTAATTTTTTCTGTTTTGAGACAAGGGAAATAACTCAAATTTTCTTTCAAATAACCGCTTTCGTTACTTCCCTTGAAACGTTTGGCTTTAATCGTAATTAACGTAATTAATCGTTAATTTTTCAAAAGTTAACGATTAAATTTTAATTAATTGTTTTCAGCTCTGCTTTATATTATTTTTTTGAAAATCGAAATGCATTAAAGACTAAAAGTTCTCTTCAATCAAGAGAGTATATCTAATGTAAACATTTTTAATTATTACAAAATTCTATGTAATTTACTCTTTGTATAAAATTTTCATCAGATGATCGCGTAATAGAGGAGAACGCTTTCTTGACAAGTTAAAAACTTTCTTTTGAAGTTACTCTCCGCTTTTGTTTGTCTTGCGTGAAATCTCTTTTGATATTCGTGACTTTTGACCGAACAAGTTCACCATTGTTCGTGGCGCTGAATTACCCTGAAGCCTCACCATACAAGAAAGCCAGGCTGAGTGAGAGAGAGAACGTTGCGAAAGGGGGGGGCTGAAGAACTTTGCGAGAGGAGGAAGTAAGAGTTTAAATTATTAGATCTTTAAAATTTAACAATGATAATGATAGCAACAAACGATATATTTATAGACACATTCTAGAAAGCCACACACACAAATAAATAAGTAAATATCGGACATTTTGAATAATACTGCAAAAATGAAGCCGCGATTTCCTAGTAACAAATTCAAATATAGCAGCAACTTGTGTTTCGAATCATCCTGCAAAAGGTCGTTAACTCTAAATTTTTACCATATTAATAGAATCAGGCTTTGTGTACAGTACTCATCTTCAGTTAAAGCTGCCCAGACTATTTTAAAGAAAGAAATCTGCTTCAGGTATTTTCCTTGGATTAATTATGTGTCTTCCTTTCTAACTGAATTAACGGAAAGATGACCAATGTTCCCTTTAAGCAACGCTGCCGCGCAGATATCTCACCGACGCCGCGCAGCACTATCGAATTACCGCGCGGTAACTTTTGTAAAATGTTGCAAAATAAATTATTGCTGTGCAACTCTGCACACGATATTTAAAAAAAAAATACTTTGTACACCTACCAACGAACCTTAGAGGGGATATTGATGATGACCCAAAACCGAGCTTGTTCACATAAAGATTGACCTCAGCAGACTCACATGCCGGAATATCGTGTAATTACCTCCTTCATCTCAACCAACCCCCCCCCCCAACCCAGACCCGAGCGAGGCTGCTTGCGTGCGACAGACGCAAAGTAATGTTAAACCGTTTGTCTGTGAGGCCGGGGGACTTTTTCCTCCTGTAATTGGCATTTTCGCTTTTTAAAAAAAACATTTTACGACAAATGACACTGTTTTTGTCTGAATGATCAAGACAAGCGTATTAGCTCTACAAAGCCTATATCCGCTACCCGGCAACTGGAGGATGTCAAACTTTGTTTTGCTGCTCTAAACTTAATTACCAGAGAGTGACGTTTGTCACAACACTGAGTCATGAGCTCGTAGACTTGTGTGTGTGATGAACCCTTGGGTTTTCTAAGAAGTAGAGAGCTAGTCAGTGTGTCATGGGACGTTGTCTGCGTGTGTGGACCTTGAGGACAACATTCATATTTTAAACACACTTTTGTCTAAATTATGGACAACCGGGACCCTAAAATAAAGATACATTTGAAATGAAAAATTGAATAAAATATTAATTAGGACTTAAAATCTACAAAGGAATATGTAAGTCTAGCAGTCTACCACTAATTAAATCTGCCCCTCTTTATATTGAAATACATGGTCCAAGAAGAAATATTAAAATTAATATATAAAAATGTCCGATGTCTTAAAGTGCACGTTGAATTTGATGGAAGCGCAAATTATCCAATCAAAGATGAGGTGCCGAGACTGTAAACAGTACTTATTACTTAAATAAGGGCAGACTTGGTCAGGCTTTGTCTTTCAAGCGATTCGTCGAGCTTCAGACATGGTCAAGTCATTGTCACCCCCGTGTTAGTGTCACAGCAACACACCCGTGCATTGCCCAGTGATCAAGCTTACGTTGTTTTGAGTCTAGAAAGCTTGGTCACGTCATCGCTAACAACAACCCGACTATTCTACGTTGGCTATTTGCCTTGAAGACACGCCTGTATGTAGCATAGTGCCCCACGGGTCTGCAGATTATCCCAGAGAGGTCATTTCCTGTAAGCTCCCCGCGTTCGCTGTCTTCGTTCACTGGGGATTTTCTTCTCTCTCTCACACAAATCGTGTAATGCCATTTTGTCGTTGGAAGATAGACAGCTCTGGAATTAGATTTCATCAGATGTCTCGTTCCTGGCTTACTGCGCGTGTGTGTGTGTGATCAGTAAATTGTATGCTGCGTTTCCTTGCGTCTGTCCAATCGGAGAAGACATTCCATTTCCTCATTGTGGTCGATTTTTAAAAAACCCAAACATTTGCAAATGGATTTTAAATTTCGCGAATTAAAATAGTTAAAAGTAATAACATTGAGAGTAATTTAACATATTTGAATCCGTTTATTTGTCATCTTTCATGGAATATTCCTAGAGGCAAGCAACCATCTATCCCTGAACGGGATGTGAGCATCAGAAAAGAAGCATTTTTGAACGACTTTGCAGCCATCGAAAGACATTTTTAAAAAAAATAAGATGTTCAAAGGATTTTAAAAGATAAATATTTGGATCAGTGAGAAAGGGTGACCCGTCAAAACGGTGACCCGTCAAAACGGTCCAGACAAATCGGCCGTGATCAAAAGGGCCCCAAACAAATTGTTCAGATTTTTTACTTAAAATTTACTGACACTGAATCGGTGAGTAAAAATAATAGTATAAAATTTTATGCCATTAACATATATTAGTCCAGGGCCGATTTATCTGAGGCCGTTTTGCACTTACCCGAGGCCGTTTTTCCCTTGCCGGAGGCCGTTTTGCCCTTGCCCGAGGCCGTTTTGCCCTTGCCCGAGGCCGTTTTGCCCTTGCCCGAGGCCGTTTTGCCCTTGCCCGAGGCCGTTTTGTCGGTGAACCGTGGGGAAAATATTGCTAAATGTTTTAAGAAAAAGATACACTGTAACACACTGGTTCTTTTAACAGCAAGTTCAGCTACGGAACGTCATAATTGTGATTTCGAATCAGTCGGCTCGCGAGCCGCAGGTCGCCTAGCCCTGGCCTAGATGCAAGGTGCATGGTTTAAATTACAGCTGTGTCCCCCAAAGGGAAATCGTAGGTGCTGGGTTATGTTGGGGGGGGGGGGCATGATTGCATAATACACAGAAGCACTTCATTGAAATTTGTGAAGTAAGAGATGATTCTGGTCGTTAAAATGCGGTTTAACAACAAATAATAACAGGTATTAGACATGGACATGCGTTTCATCCAAACACAAAAAGCATCTTATATATCTGTTCTTTAGAATCAGGAAGTTTGCGTGTATCCCTTGTTCGGTGTCATTTTGACCTTTCCAAACACATCTCCCTATTCATGGAGATGCCATTATGGCTCATCAAAGCTCTTAATTACGTATGCTTGTGTTAGTGGTGGATCGCGAAAAATGGCATATTTGTGTTTCAATTGATCAGTGCAGTATTGACTATAGTATGATAGGCTTCTGTGCATGTATCTAAGTTTTATCTGTACTCATAACTTCAATCGTAAATAACATATTGAGTAAAGATCCATCCGTTTATATTTTATTTTGAAGTTGAATTTAAAGCGTTTATGAGCGTTCCCCTACAACTCCTCTTTCCAACCCGAGGTTTTCCTTGAACTCCTCCTTTCCCACCCTGCACCCCTTCCTAGCCCCTCCCCTTTCAATTTCATTCCCCAAATACACAAAGGGATCAGCGTGAAGCTTCACTAGTCCCTGTTATTGATTGAACTCATCCCATCAATAAAATTCAAGATTGCCTCCCCTCACTCCATTAACACTGGCTGATAATAGAAATCCTCCTCTGATTTGTTTCATGCAAGAGTTGAGCACTCCATTTTCACCATATTTTATCTTGGCTCCACATAAAATAATAGTGTTGAGAGTAGCAGCCCCTTTTCATATGCACAATGCCAAATAACTCATCACTGCTTTCATAACAGCTCCAGTTTTCCCATGGGCAGAAAGAAGACTTCAGATAAATGTTATGACTAAATAATTCCTAGTCTGGGGTATTTGCTCAAGTGTATTATTTAGCCAGATTTTCACTGATGAAAATGAGCTTTGAACTTTGAAATTGCAGCTTTAAAAAAAATATTTAAAAAAGAAACCTTTTGAAATAAAATGAGCCTAAAAAATGATGTGATTTTAAAGCACGGAACTTTTTTTTTGAGTAAATTAGCTTTCTGAGTTTTTCCAAATATGGATAGGCGCTTGTGTCTTTTTTTGTAGTTTGTTTTGTTCATGTTCTGGAGAAAGTGGAGTCAATATTTTGACATGGGTACATGAATTCACAGGTTTGTATGAATCCTTCCACTTACCCTATGACAGTGTGTCCCCGTCCCAATGTGCGGCAGGTGTCTATAAAATTACCACATATTCATAACAGGTTCAAAAGCCTATCACAAAATTTTACTGACGCTTGAGAAACACTTGAGTTTTAAAAGCGTCTTGGAGAACAAATGTTGTCTTACCATTATTGCAAACGTGTGTGGTTCTCAATAATATATGTATCATTATAATAAGTAGTCATATTTTAGAAGTTTAAAATCCACTGCGACTACCACTGATGTGTACAAACAACTGGGAGATGTACATCTCAGAAATGTGTACTAATAAATAACAAATGAGAATAGTATGTCACAGATATGTGTACTAACAAATGGGAACAGTGTATCACAGATATGTGTACTAACAAATGGGAACAGTGTATCACAGATATGTGTACTAACAAATGGGAACAGTATGTCACAGATATGTGCACTAACAAATGGGAACAGTGTATCACAGAAATGTGTACTAACAAATGGGAACAGTGTATCACAGATGTGTACTAACAAATGGGAACAGTATATAACCAACAAACCTTAGTGGGAACATTGGTCACTGCCCTTGGTTTTCAGCACCAAGATTATGGGTAGTATTAAAAACTCCATATTCATCTGCTTTAACTTAACAAAATTATGCCCGTAGCTGAGTGCAATAATTTCATTACCTACCTCTTTCAATCAATACTTGCTCACATTCATACAAAAAGCAAATTTTGCTCAGATATGGCAGTGTCTCATAGGAAGCTCAAATTTCTTGAGGAAAAAAAATGATTGCAATGTTGGGCAAATGGGGATGTCTTAACTTTATTGTCATCTCCTGGGACTTGGACGTTTTGATTTATTGTTGTATGCTGTGAGCTAACTTAGTTAAGTTTGCTAATAGGGAGGAGATCCTGCAAGGCATAATAAGATATTTCTATCATGTTAGCCCTTGTTTAGCTCATCCATGTTAATTTTAGTTATGACTGAGTATTTGTCTATTTTGAAGCCAAATCAGTCTGTATCTTAAAGTTTTTCTTGGAATTCTAAGAAAAGGAGTATAATTTTTTTTGGAAGTAAATAAAATACATATATGTTCTCACTATACTTAAAAATTGTTTTCTGAAGCACTGATTCATTAAGAACCAAGAGTAACTACTTGCCTAAAACTGCTTTATTTGATGGGTAATGTTGCAATGTAGCAACCTTGAGAATCATTTAGGATTTTTAGAAATTCATCTACAAAAGAAGCTTTTATTAATTTTTTTTTTCATCACATTATTAACAATACTTGGGATAATGTACTTGAACTTGATTGCTGCCCCATTTATTTTTAGAACTTTAGTTATGTGAGGGAGAAATTCAGTCATGCATTTATAATAAAAAAAACATTACAACTCTTTTGTGGAGTCATTTCAATTTTACTATTTACATCTAATTTTTTACTAGAAAATACTGTTGCCATAAAATAATAATAATATACCAATTGATAAAACTCTACTTTGTTAAAGAAAACTCATGTCAATATCACAACACCAGTATTGTCATGACTACACAATATAATTGCCCTTACCCCATGTTGTATATGTTGTAATGCAAATTCCATCATTTAAATCATCCCTGCCAGGACTGTGGAGTTCTGCATTCTGTTCCCTCTCAACACCTCTGAAACACCATTTAGCTCTAGTGCTTGCTCAATATTTGTATTTTGTTAAATAAAATCACTGCAGCCCTGTGTGCTATCAAGATGGTTGCTACTGCTTTTCCCCTATATTCATCATATTGTAGGTAGTATCCCCTGCTACTCAATCCATTATGTGTAGTAAATGTAGCCATTCCTGTCCATGCAGGCTGCTCAGTTAGCAAGCACAACAGCAAAAAAGACCAAAGAGCTTAGCACCACTGTTACAGAGTCTGTCATCAAACCTACTGCCGAGAAGGTGAGTAGCATGACCAATTTGAGTTGTGACAGCTGACACCTGTGTTAGTTGTGACAGCTGACACCTGTGTGAGTTGGGTAAAAATACCACAAGCCATTAAGTACTCACTTTTACCACACATGAAACTAAAATGAGCTGTAATTCAAATGCTCATGGATAAAATTAATGTTTAAGACAACATCTGCTAATGAATACTTGATATTGCTTTTTATAGAGCATTGCTTGCTGTCTCGCGACCATTTGTAAAGCAGATTATGAGGAGATGTTGCTAAAATTATGCTTATAGGCTTTTCTATTATTAGCCTGCTATCAATGTTGTGAAGTTTTCCCTTTTGTCATGTGGTGCCATACTAAATGCATGTGGGAGCAATGAGATTCATATCATTTGGAATCATTCCTTCATTAAAGATACAACATAAATTAATGTGATTAAATTTAAGGGCAATTACAACCAAATTTTTAAAAAACAATTAAAATATGTTTTTTTTGTAACTAACAAAAAATAGTCAACATCAATTTTACTTTTTACTAATTCAAAAAGTTAAGTATTACAGTAAATTACCTGATTTCAGTCAAGTTTTTAAAATGTTGTATATATTATATATTGATAGTAACACCCTGGTACAAATGTCATGGGTGCAACTATGAAAAATATTTTTATTATAAATAGACGTACAAATATTAGGAAGAGAAAATCTTATCCACCTTAGTCACACCATTTGAGTTATGGGACTTACATTTAAATTAAGTGTCCAGCCTGGAGGTTTCAGTTTTGACCACTTTTCTAAGCTAATGATATTTTGTGCTTAATAAAATGTGTTTGTTTTTTTTCTCAGGTGAAAGACGGACAGTTATTAAATGAAGTAGGAACATCAATGAGTGGCCTAGCGTCTAAGGTAAGGATGTGACAAATTCATCTTCATTTTTACACCAGTATTCATTAGTGAAGGCAAATAATTTTAAGTGCTCATTGAACCTTGGTATAAGTTAGGGAAGTAAAGGCAGCTTGGCATTGTTCTAGCCACACAAACCTGTCTTGTGCTGTATCTATAGAAGAAACTTGTGAACACTGCTTCACTTGCCCCATAAGCCATCATGGTCTGGAAAGGCGACTTTACTTTGGTTTTTGGTTTTTTTATGAATTGTTAAAAGCATTGGTTTAGTTCTTATGTTTTTAACCTCAATGAGGCAAGTAGGACAAAATAAATTTTATTTCTTGATGTGCCATTTTAATTAATGATTGAATTTAATTTTGGTAAAGGTTTGTAGCTATAATAAAGTAAACAATTGCTATCTTTCCAAGTGAACAAGTTTTTTTTCGTTTTCTTTAAATGTACTGTAGCCTATGAGTACATGATGAATATTGTAATGTTTTCAGTTGTCAGCTGCTGGCACCAAGGGTTGGAAAGATTTGCAGTCCCTATGGGGTGAACCTAAAACTACTCTTACATCTGCTGACACAAGTCCAGGAGAAAAGTCATCCCTCCTCAGTAGATCCTCCTATGGGAGTGGGGAGTAAGTAGTGATGTGTCTTAGACTAGACTACTTTAAGATTTCTCATGATCATTGAAATTCCTTGCCTGGTCTTGAAAAATGGAATTACACACATTAAATTTCAACCAAAAGACAACTTTGGTTGTTAATACACCTTATCCAAAATAAAAAGTGTGGAAAATTTTACTGGAAGTATAGTTTGAATATGGTCATCATGGCTTGTAAATCTGCGTTGAGCTTTCACATTTTTTACTACAAGGACGCCATTTTGTCCCATACTTTTTGAATGCCAAAAATTAACCATACATATATTTACACAATATTCTCTTTATTTCCTCTGTCAGATTTTATATTATTAAATTTAACATTCATTTGTTCTAAAAAATATTTTAAAATAGAAATTGAAATCTTGAATTTGCATATCTACCTCAGAAAAGGTCATTTTCCCCTAACCATAAAGTTTTTTAAAAAATGTAAGCTGCTATGGCCAATGTTTCCATGTCCGCTAAAGCACTTTAAGGTGTCATTAGTAACATTACCTGTACAATAAATTATTTTTTACTATTGAACTTTCAGGGATTCCTCAAAGAGTCACCTCCTTGCGGAAGATGATGAGTCATGGGGTGAGTGGGGCCAAGACCCAGACTGGTCCTCAAAGAAATCCAACAAGGCCAACGCCTCAGAATGGTCGGCTGGAAATGAGGAAGACCTGGAGGCATGGCTAAATGAGGACAAACCTTCAAACTCCTCATCGTCCGGGAAGTTGAAAACCAAAAAGAAAATGGAGAAGCTGGAAGACAAGAAGACAGACGACGATTGGGACAATTGGAAAGACACATCCAAGACGTCATCATCCAAGCCCAAGAAAAAATCTCAGAAATCTTCCCAAGGGGTGTCGTCCTCCGAGGGCTGGGATGATGCCGATTGGAATGCTGGCTTCACATCCAACTCTGCTAAACAAAAGCAACCGCTGGTCGGCAATCTTCTGGACCTGGATGATGGCAACGGGATGGGCTCCACGGGCGGCGGGGACGGATGGGATAATGAGGTGTGGGCTGATGAGAAAGAGGACGACGACTGGCAGACGTTGGATTTAGGCGCAGACAACAACAAAATCAGATAAGCAGGATCGTGCGTACAGGCGTTAAAAGTAAATGAACTGAACTGCTGGGCTCCCTGGACATTTCTGTGAGGCTAAAGAAAGAATTTGAATTTACTTAATTCTCGGTTGCTTGTCCAAAGTTCAAGCCAGCTGTTGATACTATTGTAAATGTATTGGAAAATGAGTCAACAGTATTACCTATCACTCGCTGTTACAAGCTTTGTGTTAACATGGGGTGTGGGGGAGGATGGAGAAGATGTGTGCATGTGATGTTTAGGACAGGGAGGATGTGTTAAAAGACACTGAATTAAGTAAATTTGTTTTTGTCATTCTGAAGGAAGCTAGCAAAAATTATCTGATAACTGATTTTTAAAGTGCACATACATTTATACTTCTATGAGTTTGTTGGGTTTCTTCAGATGATATACATTATATACAATATATTTATTTCATGGATAAAATATTTTTATTTATGATTTTAATTAAAATAATTTTGAAACATGTATTCATCAAAATTAAAATGTTTCAAAAACCTTGCTCTGTGCTTGCACAAGAAAAGCATACTATGAAATATTCTAGCTTGTAACTTGTAAATAATTTGACAATATGACTGTATATTTGGTTACCTATTGCTTTTAATTAAAAGAAAATTTCAACTGTTTTGGGTGGGGGGGATGTTGGTGCTTAAAGATTTTAGGATTTATGAAATGTTTAATGTCTATTGCTGATTGGGAAATTCTCAGAGTGGTTCTCCAGCACAAGGTTGTATTCATGTAAACACATTCTTGTAACCTAAAGCTGAACAAATTACATATTAAGTTTGACAGTTAAAAGTTTTATAAAATTTGAAACTAGTCACAGCAGTGTTTGTGTTGTTGTAAGATCAATAGAAATTCTGCACACTACACACTGCTATAACAATATTGGATTAATGCCCAATTCATTACCCAAACTAAAGAGTACAACAAAAATGATTTTTTTTTGTTGGTATGGGGAATGTGTTCATCTCATCTGTATCAAATTTAAAGTTGTAAAATACACCACTAAAATTTCAAATTTTCTCCCGAATTATTGATTAAATTTATTTTTATTTTACATTGATCTAGTAATTATACTGCTGATGGTATTTTGTTGGTTATAGTAGTAATACTAGTAGTAATATCAATAATGCTAACTAACTACATGTATGAGGTAACAAAGTGAAATCAGATTTTATTTATGGAGCTAACATGGCTCAAAGGGACTTAACTACAGTTACTAGGTGGGCTAATATTCCTAATTGCAATTTATCTGTTGCCCCAGACTGTGTTCATTACCTGCTACTATTTTTGTGCCCTTTGTGATTGTTTACTGTATGATAGATACCTTGTGTAACACTCATTCACATTTCTTATGTAACTGGAAGATGTCATTCTGTGGCAGAAAATATTTTTTCCTTATAAATATATTATTATTTTTTCTTTTCCGTTATTTATTTGTACCTTGCATTCATAAACATTGAAACACACATTCTGACACTGACTGAAGAAAATGTTATGAATGAAGAAATGAAACCAGAGTGAAAAGTTGGCTTTGTCTGATATGTTGGCTATCAATGTTAGCACTGCTGTCAGCTGAATCACACTACAACAAGTCCATATGAGCCATGTTTATTATAAACTTGTTTATTTATTGCATATTAAAATTAAAAGGGGGGAATGTCAATGATTTTTTATGTCCATTATGTTTGATGTTGTTACTGGCAAATAGAAACACGGTGTCAGTTTGTATAGTTTCGGGTTTATTAAAATTGACAGTAGTAGTAGTAAGGTTTATCATTGGTTAATATAAGTTAATATTGTGTTGATGCATTATAACAAGCTATCCTAATTTAATAAATTGATTTTTTTTTTCAAATTATTCTTGTAGGTAGTCCTAGTCCATATGTAATGGAACATTAAAATGGGGTATAATTATTTACTATATTGTGACTAAAAATTGTGTTGAAATATTTTTAATGTAGCAGCCATCTTACTGTGGTTAGTGGATCCTTTCTTAGCCTTTCAACCTTTTAGTTATCTTATGAAACAAAAGAGTATTAAGGATTTGTCTATGTATGGATGTATACAAAAATTGTAGCCCTGTGCTAGAAGTAATATATAATCATTATATCCATCCATTAAAAAATGTCAAATTGATTGGCCTATTATTAAATGTCTTGAAACAATTAAAATTCTACTTTGGTAAAAGCACTAATTCTTCACATCCCACCATAAGCTGAATATATCATAAACGTTTTGTTAATGGGTATTTTTTAAAATGTTTTATCCAAAAAGTAGTTTGACTTGATCAAACATTAGAATTAGATACTTATCTCTTGCACTGAGGGACTCATTTGTCTTCCAACTTGTTAGTTTGCTGTTAAAGAGAATAACTGCTATTTGAAGTATTTTATGTTCAAATGAGATGGGCATTAATGTAGACATCAATAATATTATAGCTAGCAATTCTTTCACTTTGTTTTTATTTGTTTTATTTTTAAATTATTGTTTTTTAAAAGAGTGACTTGAACTGTCTTGTTAATAGGGAACAAAACAATATTTTAAAAATTACTTAAATCTTTTACATTTTGAAAATAAACTACACAACATTCCACATATAATAAATAATAAACTAATTCAAAATATGAAGGAAAAGAAAATTGTGATAGGGATTAACCAATGTTCCCTCTAAGCTGTACGTCAACCAATGTTCCCTCTAAGCTGTATGTCAACCAATGTTCCCTCTAAGCTGTACATCAACCAATGTTCCCTCTAAGCTGTACGTCAATCAATGTTCCCTCTAAGCTGTACATCAACTAAAATTCCCTCTAAGCTGTACACCACACCGCTCTCCGCTTGATGCTGCACTAAGGCAGCAAATTTTGATTAGCTGAATATATGCGTGCATGTGGAATATATAATTTTGCAAGAGAAAAATAATACTACTGCACACAAGTAAATTTTTTAAAATCTTAGACTTATAGGGAACATCGTTGATAACTATACAACAAATAGTTAATTTTTTAAAATGCTAATTTATATACTAGGCACTTAAAAACAAGAAATTGAGTTCTAACACTCAGTGTGCATTTTAAGAGTATGCTATTTTATAAATTATATAGAAATAGTTCAGAGCTCCATGGCTAGATTTATAGATGTTTTATTGATATGTTTGGCTCTAAATTAGAATTGCACTAATTTGAAAAGAAGTATAATAATAATTTGAGATTTTAATTGACTGCATTTATGTGCAATAGACAACAAAAGGTTTGTGATGTGTGCAGTGAAACTCTACAGCTCTACTTGTTGCAAGGTTAAGTCCTTGCTGTTTTAATACTGTTGTCTTTTATTGAAATGATATTGTCACCTTCATTTTCCAGTATACTATCTTAGGTTGACAACTTAACTGCTCTACAAAAAACGTTAACTCTAATTTAGTCAGGCTAATAATAAAAACTAATAATAGAAGGGGTGCGGTGGTCTAAGCTGTGGCGAGCTGGACTACCAAACCGCTGCAAGAACACGAGTTCGAGCTGTGATACTGGCAAGGTCCCCGGGGCATTGTGCTAACCACACAATTCCATGCTCGTTAGTGGTCAATGAAAATTGTGAACGCTACTTCACTTGCTCCCATGGGCCTTCATGGTCTGTAAGGGATATTTTTTTTAAATAATAAAAACATCTGAATCACTAGCCTTTGGGTAAATGATGCTTTTATGTGTATGTGCCATTAGACAAAATGTAAGCCAGTGGATTTAAGGAAATACACTCAGTCTAGAGCCTGATGAACTTCTATAACAAACAAACAAAAAGTGTTTGTCTACATGTCTGTGTCAAAAAATGTACACATAAAAACTCGGCATGTTGTAACTTTTAGACATGTAAGACAGGAAATAATTTGCTGGAGTCTGCCTCTGGACTTTAGACAGGCAAAAACTTGTTGGTGGAAACATCCACTTTTATGTATTGCACTGCTTCAGGTTTTCCTCTTCCCCGTCTGCATTTCTTATTGCTTACATCAGAAGCAGTGCTTCCCCCTGTTTCTCTTGAATTTATGGTTGAAGGGAGGGAACCTCATGGTGAAGGCGAATGTAATAAGTCATTTAATGTATTGTAAGTCTACGGTTCTAGTGTACTTGTGTCTGCTATAGATATACAATGTTGTGATCGTCTTCATCACCATGAATGTTGTATGTGCATGAATCTGCTGATGGTTCTTTCATTGCCGTGTATAATGTTGTTCAAAGTGTATAAACAACATAAATGAATTCATTTCATCAACAAAAGAGTTCATTAAATGTGCATGTTTAGAAAAATCTATCATTTCTCTTTGAGTTTGTTAGATTCTTACGTGTTTGACTGATATAAAAGTATTTAAAGTGTGGTTGGATATTTTGAGTTGATAGACATTTTAGGTTTATGAGTAGACACGTGTTTAATGGCTTGGTTACCTATTAACTAGGGCTGCAGAAATTAACGATTAATTTCTCGATTAATCGGTAAAAAATTTATCGATTAAAATTATTTTAATCTATAAAATTGCGATTAGGATTGCAGTAGATATTTAAAACAATTTTTTCGATTTATTAAAAAATAATTCATTATTAATTAAAGTATTCTTTAAGTACAAACTTCTCCATTTAAAAAAAAAAAGATTTTCAAAGAGTAAACTTTAAATAAGCAGTTTTTAAAAGGAAAATGATGTTAAAAAAATAAACATTGTTTTTACTTAATTAACAATAACAAAATTTAAATTCATTGACATAAACGGAACTACCTATATTTAAATGTATCTCCTAAAAATACTATATTTTGTTATTAAAAATTAAGTTATGGGCATTTTATGAAATTTTCAGTTTAATGACGTCAGACATCTTATTTTCAGTTTAATCAAAATTATCCAGTGGCGTAGCTAGGGGAGGGGGCGGTCCGCCCCGGGCGGCACTCATCTAAAGGGCAGCATTTAGGGGCAATTACTTGAAAAATGGAGCCATTTCCGACAACCACCCTTTTTCTTTTTAAGGCGGGAAACCAAGGTGAAACAAAAATACTCTTAATTTAGAATCTTAATTAACAGATTCACACAACATCTGTTTGATTACATAGTCGTTGTTATAACGCAAACCCGTTCAAAAATTAAAAATCGCTTTTAAAATTTTTTTTTTAAAAAAAGGAAATGATTTAGCAACACATCACCACTGGGCCGAATAATATGTACTATTAATATCACCACGAAAGCTTTTGCGTGGAATTTCGACATGTGTAGAAAGATGCGCTAACAAGTACCTACATGACATGGTGCTTCAAATATCGTGTTTAACCGCAAGTAGTAATTTATATTACTGTTTCAGTTTTAGAAAACTATTTAAGTAAGGTAACTTTCTAAAAATTAAATGTATTTTGTTTTTATTGCATTAAAGTAGCACAAATAATTTGTGTTTTTCATTAAAATATTTTAATTATTAAAAATGCTACGTCCATCCAATTCAAGAAATGCGTAAATAATGTTATTATTATTTTTTTAATTTATGGAAAATTACTAAGATTTAGCGCAAGAACTTGAAAATATTCAAATCTATCCGTTAATAAACATCGCTATAACATAAATAATTTCGGAAATATATATTTAAAATTTTCAAACGTCATGGAACAAAATTGACATCTAAATTAGTAACTAGTAAAATGAGATCAGATGCTGGAGCTTTACTCAGTTCATTGCAATATTTTTATTTTCTATAGTATCTCAATTTATGGGAACCCGTTTTCTTTGAAATAAATAATGCCAACCCATTTCATGGAACAAAGTTATGTGCTAACACAGAGCGCTGTTATAGATTCTAGAAAGTTGTGGATATCAACTGAACGCCGTGATGGAAGGAGAATAAGTATGAGTGGAGAAAATTCAGGAGATGGGGTTCTATCTTTAGAGGAAGTCGTACAACGAGAAATGTTTTTATCCATAAATGTAATTATAAAATAGAGTAATAGAACCAACTGATGAGTTGCATGTCCTTGCAAGAAAATATTCTAGCAAAATACCATGTAATCTACGAATTGAAAATCTTTACCATCAAATAAATTTCTTTCTTACCATTGACAAAGAACTGTTCAAATTGAACGAAAAAGGTTCCAGGTTTTTATGGCTGTACACAGGGCCATTCTTTGCATTTGCGGCGCCTTATGCAGCTTAGTATGCGAACATGGATGCGCGGGGCCCAGTTTGGGTAGGGATGAGGGTAATAAGTGAAAATTAAAATAGGTTGGGCCTAAGAAAGCGTGAACCCGTTTGCGGCCGCATAGGTGGCAGTGGCGACCAGCCCTGGCTTTACCTACACTACAAGAAGAGGCATTATGTTAGAAAAAC
>MUZC01003109.1:154486-179194 GCA_002072015.1 Radix auricularia
TTCGTTCACGTTGTCAACACTTCAAAGCTCAGTTTGCTTGGCATCTTTAAAAACATAACACACCGCCAGCGTTTTTGAAGATCTCTCTGGTGCGGCTGTGTCTTTTTCCCCATAATTTGTTATATTTAGTTTGTGTTTTGGGACTGTTTTATTTTTGCAAGTTAACTGATTTTTAAAAATAACAATGTTTCGCTTTTAATTTTAACGTAATTTCATTGTATTCCTTTCTAGATGAAGAAAATGTGTCTTCTTTTTTTTCTGACATAAAATCAACAGTAAAAATTTAGGCTTTGGTGTCACCCCCCTAAAGGTGTCACCCGGGGCGGCCCGCCCCCGCCCCCCTAGCGACGCCACTGTCTAAACCTTCTTAACACAAGTCTTCAAGGACACAATGTAGTGTTAAGCCAATTATATTCCCATATCAAGGCCTTCGGGAACAAGCTGCAACTTTTTCATAGGCAATTGTTTCAAATGCAGCCTAATACCATACATTTCCCTTCACTACAAGAATTCATGACAAGTTTTTTTTCAGAAATAAGCTTCAATGAGCAAATGCAGAGGTATGTTGCAGATATCACATGTCTGGCTGATGAATTTCAAAGGCGCTTTCATGACTTTGCAAATATTGAAAAGAAAAAAAAATGTTGTTATTTTTTTAAAAAAATCTCCCCCTTTCTCCGTAGATTCTGATAATTCTGCAGGCAATCTGCAACTGGAACTCATTGAGCTGCAAACTAACGCTGAACGCCGCAACATATTTTTTTTCTGTCTTTGACTTTCACCAACAGCTACATGAATAAAGAGAGAGAGATTCAAAGAAAAGAAATTCAACCATTTGTTAGAAAATGCTTAGCTGAGATAGATAGATAGATTAGATAGATAGATAGATAGATAGATAGATAGATAGATAGATAGATAGCAGTGGCGTCGTGAGGGGGGGCGGGCCGCCCCGGGTGACACCATCAGGGGGGTGACACCAAAGCCAAAATAATTACTGTTCGATTTTATGTTAGAAAAACAAGGAATACACATATCTTTCAACTAGAAAGAAAGTAAGAAATACAATGATAAAAAGTAAACACAAAGATTTTAATTTTTTAAAAAATCAGTTAACCTGCAATAATAAAAAAATTCTAGCACACAAACAACTTTAAAACAAATAAGAAAAGAAAGAAACAGTCGCAGCAGAGAGATCTTTTAAAAAGGTTGGACTTAAAGCCATTTAGGCTTTAACACACTAACAGCATGAATGAATCCCACCTCACTATATCCTCCACCTCAGTGGGGTGGAGGAGTACACTTTTCTCAAGTTTTCATTGTTGTTTTTTAAGAAGGAAATTTTGAATTCAATGTCTTTGAATCAATATTTTGTTATATTTATTAAAGACGTGCAAGCATGGATATGTATGTTTGTATATAAATAGTCCCCCGATTACGACGGTCCCATCCCAAGTTAGCTGTTTCATGGTTACAAACAAGCCAATATCAAGAATAATAATACGCGTTATTCTTTATTTTTTAATGTTTTTTTTTTTCAACGTTTGTTTTTCCTGGGGTAACGAATTGTTTTCTCTATTTGAAATAAAAAAAAGTTATAAAAATATTTATTATTATTTCAACCTACAACTTAAGTTTGCGATTTTTTTCATGGCGAAGTTTTCAATCAAGTCAGTAAAGCTAAATAAGCTTACAAGTTCCTTTTCAATAGTCATTAGAGAGAGCATATTCAGTCATGGTTGTCCAATACGAATTCTAACTCATTTTTGTATTAATTTCAACTTTGAAAAGGATCGCTCTCTGTTGCAGTTTGAAGTCATCATTGAGAGCTATGTGACGTGCGATGCAACATTTGTAAATAACTGAAATTTAGCTCATTCAAAAGCAGCAAAATTTATTTTTAGCTCTGTGCACTTGTTTTGAGTTTCGCATTGTGCTACTTCCTTTTCCTTACCCTAAGCCTGGGGCTGGACAATAAGTTTTTTAAGAGTTCTGAAAATTGGACTAATTGTGAAGGTAAGCAGTCTTCGAAATCACTTTAATATTCTTCATTACCTTGGCTGCTGCCCATCGAATGGCGTCAGCGGCGTAGCTAGAGCTTTTGCCGCCCGGGGCGGTCTCCAATATGCCGCCCTTTTAGGGGTTGCCCATAAATGACGTCACGCATCGGAATTGGGTGGGGGAGTCACACATTTGACGTTATTCAAAATGCACTACTTAAAAAAAGTTCCACTTATAAATATGATTACCGACACTTTATGACATTAAACGTGGTTTTAAACGCGTTACGATATTAGAGTTCAGCCTTAAACTAAAAACATATTTAGAATCTAAATGATCACATAAGAAAAATGATTTTAAACGTGCTCATTTTTAAATCGACAATACTGCTTGCATGGGGAGTGTGGATCTTTGTCACGTCACATTGAGGAAAGGGTCTAAGTTTTCGTTTCGTTGCGCCGTTCGACGAGGGGGCAGGGGGTAAAAATCAGCCGAAATCACGTGACGCCATTTATGGACGGCCCCTTAAGTCAATCATATGATGGTTTTTGTAAATCAATAAACATGAATAAATAATTGTAATTGAAACGAAGTACATTGTAAAAGGTGGTGAACAATTTTACCATACATGCCCTATTTATGTAAGCAGTAATAAAAAAACGCGCATAAATTGATATACCTATAAATGCACATTATACAAATTTAAGATAATTGTTTTGAATGCCATAAGAAAGTTATAGGGGTCGCAGATATTCCAAATTTAACCCCCTACCCCCCCCCCAACAAAAAAAAAATAATATAAAAAATAACATTAACATTTAATATGCTTTTCTTAAAATTTATAAATATATGTTTTTTTTTAATAAAAAAGAAATTGTACACATCAGTATGTTAACATATACTTTATTATTTATAAATTTACTTACTTACCCAACTTTCGTAGTAGAAAAATCGTGTATTATGTTACCAAAATTTAAATTATTTGTAATATCTTGTTCCATGGACAATATTGCAAGATTTTGTAGTCTTAAATCACTTATTGTGGCGCAAATATATTTTTTTTTCAACTTCAGTTCGGAGAAGCTCCTTTCACAACTAGACACACTGATAGCAATCGAAATTTTTAAAATCAAAATTACAATGTTGGATACAGAATTTTCCAATCTATACTGTTAAAGATATATTTTAATAGACCCCGTTTTCTAACATAATGCCTCTTCTTGTAGTGTAGGTACATCCAGGGCTGGTCCTAGGCTCCTGCAACTTAAACGGTCGTAGTGGGCCCCGCGCTTTCATATGCTCAACCTATCTTAATTTTTTACTTATTTTCCCTATTAATACCTTATCCCTACCCAAACTGGGTCCCACACAATCCCTTTCGCATACTAAGCTGCATAGGGCCTCACAATTGCTAAGACGGCCCCCTTTTTCTGCCATAAAAACCTGGATCCTTTCTCTTTCCATCTTGAACAATTCTCTATCAATGTAAATAAAGAAATTTTTTTGGTGTTCAAATTCTTCTTTTAATAGGCTAGATGGTATTATACACGAATATTTTCTTGCAAGGACTTGTAATTAATCACCGCGTTCTTTTATTTTCTTGTATAATTACATCTATTGATAAAAAAAATTTCTCGTTGTACTACTTGCTCTAAAGATAGAACCACGTCNATTTTTTACTTATTTTCCCTATTAATACCTTATCCCTACCCAAATTGGGTCCCACACAATCCTTTTTGCATACTAAGCTGCATAGGGCCCCACAATTGCTAAGACGGCCCCTTGTTCTGCCATAAAAACCTGGATCCTTTCTCTTTCCATCTTGAACAATTCTCTATCAATGTAAATAAAGAATTTTTTTTGGTGTTCAAATTCTTCTTTTAATAGGGTAGATGGTATTATACACGAATATTTTCTTGCAAGGACTTGTAATTAATCACCGCGTTCTTTTATTTTCTTGTATAATTACATCTATTGATAAAAAAATTTCTCGTTGTACTACTTGCTCTAAAGATAGAACCACGTCTTTTGAATTCCCCCCACTCAAATTTTGTCTATTCTAACTGGTTGCCCTGTTACAATTCCCAACTCTCTGTAACAGCGTTCTGTAATATGACATATTTTTGTTCCATGAAATGGGTTTGCATAGTTTGCATTAATTTAAAAAAGACGGGTTCCCATAAATTGAAATACCATAGAAAAGAAAACGATTGCATTGAAATGAGTAAAATCCCAACATCTGTTGTCGTTTTACTAGTTACCTCAGATGTAAATTTTTCAAAGACGCTTGAAATTTTTAAGTATGTCTTTTTCGGAATTATTTCTGTTATTGTTGTGTTTATTAACGGAGAAATGAATAACCATTAAGTTTAAATGAATAACCGTATTTTAATGAAAAACACAAGCTATACCTGCTACTTTAATGCAATAAAAACAAAGTAAATTCAATTTTTAATCAGTTACCTTACAATAATTTTATGAAACCTGAAAAATTAACATAATTTAATAATTGTAAGTTAAACACAATATCTGAACCACCTTGTCATGTAGTTACTTGTTAGTGCATCATTCTGCAAATGTCGAAATTCATACGCAAAAACTATCATGGTGATATTAATATTACATGTTTTCGTACCAGCTGTGATGTGTTGTTGTTTTATGTGCAGTTTTCTTATAAAAAGCGCCATCTTTGACGTATACCGCTAAATTTTCCAATCAAATCGTTACTTTTTTTTTGGAGCGATTTCAAATTTTTAAACGGTTTCGCTTTAGTTATAACAACCATTATGTAATAAATCAAATGTTGCTCGAATCCGTTAATGAAAACTCAAAATTAAGATTCTTTTTGTTTCACCATGGTTTTCCCCCTTCAAAAGAAAAGGGGCGGTTTTCTGAAATGGCTTTAATTTTCAAATGCCTTCAAGTGCCGCCCTTTGAATGAGTGCCGCCCGGGGCGGACCGCCCCCACCGCCCCCCCCTAGCTACGCCCCTGTTTGTATACGATCAAATTCCACAAATGGCAATCTTGAAAAGTGATAATTTGAAGTAGCTAAAGTTTAATGTTTACAGATTCGATGGGTTTTTATAATGGCTTGATCGTTAAATGTATAGTGTTGGAAATTTTATTTAAGCTTTTTCCAAAAAAACAAAACAAACTAACATTGACTTTTTTAAAGCTTTTAAATTATTTTCAACAAAAAATCAGTTGTTTATATATAATCTTTCATGAAGATTTGATTTTTCTCCAGATAAGATCAGAGATTTACAGATAGATGTATAATGGATCCTATTTTTGGCTTGCCTTGTATTGTGGAGTCCAAGGCCATGGATGCTGCACGATCACGAAATCAGTCTCAAGAAAAGAAATTAGCCGATAAGTTCGGGGCCATTGCAATGGATATGAAATCCCGGTAAAATATGCATTTCGTTATTATCAAACATGTTATAATAATAACATTTTAAAATACATTTGTAATATTATTAACTACAATTGTGTTTTGAAAAATATATTTTAAAGTCATTTAAATTGATGTTCATCTATTTGGCTATACGGCACTAAAAATTAACTTTATTTGAAAATCCTTTATGAAATGTTGTAACATCTTAAGGTCGCTTACATATTAAGAGAGTTCATGTGTTGTGATTTTTAAACATATTTCATCCTATTTAAAATTCTGACTATGACGGGACAAGGAATAAGTTTACTTTATAATTAACTTGTACACTTTTCACAAATGAGCTAAAGGTTTGCCAGAGTGATGTTAATGTTGGTATAGCATTTTTATCGCCTTATTAAGTTTCTTTTATGAGCAGTGTGTCAATCCCTCCCCGAGTCATGATAATTGGAATTTTTCAATAATCCTTTTAACAGATACTTTGGTCAAATTACTGTAGCACTCATTATAAGCAACTATACATCATACAAAGTTACGTTACAATAAAAGAACTAACAACATACTTTTTAAGTATTTCGTGAATTTAATTATCAGTGTTCAATCTTTCTTTCTATAGGTCGTCGAAATTAATAACCAATAAAAGTGATGTAGAAGAATTTATGACGAAAATAGATTTGTCAACACAAAAATTTCACTCGTTACCGAATGGATTGTCTCAAGAAGAAAAACAGCAATACAAACATTTAATTCGTAAGGCCGAAAGTCTGAGTATGACGTTATCAGAGTTTGATCGCAGACTGGCTGAAAGAAAAAGCAAGGCTAACAGGAACTTAAGAAAAATCATAGCTGGTGAAATGGATACAGAAGTAACCTCATCTAGTGATGATTGTGATGAAGAAGGAACGCAGAAGCATTTAGTTTATCTAGGGGATAAAAAATCCATTCTCCCTATAAACCGCAAGAAACATGCAATGAGAGATGCTTGGAACAGAGCTATATCCGAAGATGTTAAATACAAGTACAAGCTCGAAACTCACAAAATCTCACACAATCCACCCTCATCTCCTACACAGAAATCATCTTATAGAGTAAAAAAAACTATAATATAATTAGTGGAGTTTTTAACCCAATGTGACAAATCCTAAGTTACAGAGCACCACTCAAGGTGTACAAACTCAAGGTAACCACTTAAGTCACACAATCGTTTCTAGATCTCCTAAAAATATTAAAAACTCATGAGAAATCACAAAAAATGTATTCTTATATTTTATTTTAAAGATGATTTTGAACATCCTAACACAGGATAAAATACAACAATGACCATTTCAACTGCACCCTTGTGCCGTTTTGCAATCCTAAGTCAAACCAAATTTTCCAAAATTTTAATATTCATTGAACTGTTCTTCCTGGGTGGTTACTTAGGGATTTGGATGTCTTGACAGAGGATGTTCAAAGAAGATTTTGAGCAATCAAGCTCAGTCTCCAAAGCTCTTATGCTATCCAAGACGCGAACAAGCTTGTTTACAGCTTCATCTAATTCTTTGCCCTTTGCTTCATGCATATAGCACATTTGCTTGTCTAGGCGCTCACACAACTTTTCGGCCTAAAAAGGAGGTTTCAAATTGTAAGTTTGAATTGTATTTATCCACGAGTAAAGAAATACATATGCAACAAATAAAAATGCTATTTTGTTCTTTACTAAACAGAACCTTCAGAATATGATTTAAAGAAGTTTAGGTATAAATATTTTATCATCTGTATATTACTGTCGCATTTTTTGAACATATACCTCGTTTTTTGTTCATGAGTCTTCATGTGTAATGCTTGTCAGTAGCCAAGAGAAATGTATGAGCAAATTTCTCATTCTTATTTACCTGTTATTTAAATTATGTGTATGTATATTTATGTTCATTAATGCTGTTATAAAATCAGTTTCAAAATTTTGTTGTATAAGACCAAGCTCTCTATTAAATGAACAATCATTTTTGTTCCTGTTAGGAGCATGACAGGTAATTTGGAATTAATAAATGAACATTTTATCTTACCTGGGTCATGATCGCTTCTTTCATTTGAGCCAACAATTTTAAATCGTGACTTCTTTTTTCAGTGATATTTGCAAACAATTCGTTGAGCCGTTCTTCAATTTGTTCTTTGGTCATGCTATAAATGATCTCATCACCAGACGGCCCTGCTCGTGTGTCTTCTAGCGGTATTGCATTTCCATGAGATGCGTTTTTCGAATTATAAGGCTTTGAATATCTGATTAAAAATATATTTTAAAAAATTATTATTACATTTCTACTAGACTTACATGGATTAGGTTAAATGTCTGAATTTTTTTAATTAGGGGCCATTCATATATAACGTACGAAAAAAGTCGTATTTTTCGCTCCCCTCCCCCTGTTACAACCCGTACATTTTCGGGACCATCCCCCCTTTATGCGTACGTACAAAGTCACTACCCCCCCCCCCCACTGGTTGAAAAATAAATTTTAAGCAAGAGTAAAAAGATATTGGTTTTACTATTTGGGGCCGTCCATAAATGACGTCACGCGCCTAGGGGTTGGGGGGTCACGCATTTGTGACGATGTGTGAAGAGGGTGAGGGGGTGTTTAAGAAATTATATGACGTCACATCAAAATGTGCAACTTTATGTAAAAGTTCTCTTAAAATATTCTATTGTTTGAAATTTTGTTAATGACGTCTTCGATGACTTCACTGATGTTACGAGTGCAAACTTACACCAAATACATATTTAAGTGATAATAAAAAAAATTTGCAAATGCTAATTTTCAATAAGAAAATACGGCTTTTAGGTATGGTGGGGGAAAAGCTTTTTGACGTGATATTTTAAGGGGGATTCTAAGTTTTTGTAAGGAAGTGTGACAAGGGGATGAAGGTAAAAATAGGCAGAAATCGCTGACGTCATTTATGGACGGGCCCTTTGATAAAATGTGTTTTTTTAAACTTTGTGTTTTTCAAGTTGAAATTATAGAAGAAATACAATAGAACATTCAAATTTTATTGTCTTCAACAATGCATGAAGGGGCGCGCCAGGTGTGGGGGCGAAGAAGGGTCACGCATTTATGACAATGTAAGACAAGGGAGAGGGGCGGTGTTTAAAAAATCAAAATGACATCAAAATGCGCTATTTTAAATTAATGTTCCACTTGATTGCTTAAAATTTATTTTGTTACATTTTCAATAGCTTATTACATGTTACGCGACGACGTCCATGGACTGCCAAATAACGCATAAAATATAACAATATAAGCAGTGAAATAGCCATCCCCTTATGTTTATATAAGTGCTGAAACAATGGTGGCCGAAAGAGAAACTTATACTAATTTCAAGAAATGGAAGTATAAATCAGAAGTATATTTTTTAGCAATGTGTGAACTTTTGGTCTCAATCAAATATTAATCACTTGTAAGTATTTAAAAGTTCAGAATTTTGTTTACATTAAATTATATAGCACTAGCAATTTACCCGCGCTTTGCTGCGGAAATTAGTATTTCAGTTAGGGTCGAGAACCCGCGTAACACCAATTCAAAACACCTATTGATTTTATTCTGAATCAAGATGGATATACTAAATATATTAACTTCAACCGTTCAGGCACCTACGTACACAAGAACTTGGAGATTTAAAGATGCGTCTTTTTTATATAGCTCATATTAGGAAAAAAAAACTATATTTCGGCAATCGTCCCCCTAGTGAGAGGTGATTTAATATTTTTTGCCTCTTACCATCTCGTGGGGAGGAAGATACTCAACAACTTCCCAAAGTTCAAGCTTCTACCTACACGGAAACTTGGAGAATTAGTGTTGATTCAGTTTTATATAGCACATTTTAGGTGGGGAAAAAGGTTTTGGGCCCCCGGCCACACATGTGTGGAAATTGTTAAAATTTATATACTTATTTTTCCTTGTCTACCTACACGGGAAATAAGAGAATTATAGATTTTCAATTTTTATAAATCTCATATAAGGAAAAAAAAGTTTTTTGGGGCCCCGGCCCCCATGAGTGTGTATTTCAAAATTCTTTTACACCGACTTTCGTCGTGAGAGGGTAATTAACAAGTTCCCAAAGTTTCATGCTTCTACCTACACTGGAAGTTGGAGAATTAGTGATGCGTCACTTTTTAATATAAGAAAAACTATATTTGGGCCCCCGGTCCCCCATGAGAAGGAATTTTAACATTCTTTTTTTGCAAATTTTTGTCGGGAGCGTGTACTCAAAAAATTTCCAAAGTTTCATGCTTCTAACTATACGGTTTCAATTTTTATATAGCTCATGTAAGGAAAAACCGTTTTCGGGGCGGGCCTTGGCCCCCATGAGTGTGAATTTCAAAATTCCTTTTCGCCAATTGTCGTCGTAAGAGGATACCCAACAACTTCCCAAAGTTTCATTGAAACCAAACTTGAATCAATTATATCTACGATCTCATTAGTTTCAATGTTCGTACACTACTTTAACCCCTGCGTTTTCTCAGATCAGTAGCATTTGTATCAGCTGACTAGATTTATTATAGAGTTTTAAGCTTAGGCATTAGAAACGTTCACGTGTTTTAATATAGTTTCTTCGGTTCTATTTTTTTTTTTGGGGGGGGGGGGGGTATTTTGGCTTTTCTTTGCTCTTATTAAAATTTATTTAAACGTTTTTTCAATTTTAGAAGCTAATTTTCAACAAGGAATTTTGCCGCCCCTCCCCCTAAACAATGAGCTACTCAGAACATTCGACAAGCTTATATTTTAATACTGATAGGAAACAGTATTATTTTAATTATACAGCAGTTGCAGCAGCCACATTTAAAGAATCAACTAAGTCATCACAACACCAGTGTCGACTTGTCATACTACCTAAGCCTTTGTTTTTCTCAGTACAGTAATATTTGTATCAGAAGAATGTTTAGCATATAAGAAGTTTAAAGTTTGCACAGAAGAACCGTTCACTTACTTTAGGAAAGTTCTTTTATTTTTAAAGTTAATTTCATACTTGTCATTTCCTTAAAATTCCTTTACTGCGATAAAAAGCTCCACTTTCTTGTAAAAGTTTCCTTGATATGAACTAATTAAGAAATAGGAATTTGCGCCCCTAGCTTTTGCCCCCTTTGCTCCCCCCTCGCTACGCCACTGCGGCTTGCCAATCTCGTATCAGAAAATCGTTTCAGAGTATCTACTGTTGATTCATATAAGGGTCATCCATAAAGTACATTACGCAATATTTGACCATTTTAACTCCCCCCTGTCACAAACTCGGACCCCCCCCCCCCCAAGTACGTCAGACTTTTGAATAAAAATATTTGTTTAAATCAACAAAATAATTAAAATTTAATATAAAACAACATGACGTCTTACATGGACGGAACCCCCTCCCCCTGTCACAATTTCTTACACCTCTTTCCCCTCTGGAGCGTGTCTGACGTACTTTATGGACGCCCCATATAGATTTATCATGTTCTTTAAGAATATGTAGACGTGGTAAACTAGACGTGAGGAATGTATACAACTTTTCAGCTGTGCCAAAAAACAACTGTACATCACTGTTTACAAATATTGCTTCGATAGTACCGAATTGGGCAATCCTCCGAATCCCGGTCCCAAATTATTTTATTACACTAAAAATAAAAAATAAAATAGGGCCTAAAAAAAAGATGTATAGTACATCAAAGTATATTATTCTTTTGATAGAGCCTGATAACCTATCACCAAATACTAAATACATTTTGTATTGTAATTGTCAACCAGCATTAAACATAATTAGCAAATAGCTCCCGAAAACGTTCGTTTGTGACTTTTGCGCCAGTTGCGCTGAACGTAGTGAAAGTAAAACAACGGGAGAAATGTTTATCGGAGTGGCTGATTTACCTATCATAATTTTTTAAAATACAATTATTGTTATGAAAATACACTTAAATATGTTCTAATTAACAAAATAATGTCGTAATTGCTTATAACCGAGATGTCTCTGTAGGCTGTAGGTAATTAAGCATATCTATGTGATAATACACACACACACAAATTTGGGACCGAGATTCGGAGGATTGCCCCAAAACTCCAAACATGGACACAACAATGAACATCGATGGTATTGGGTTAAAGTTTATTTGAGCTTGAAGGCCACTATTAATTCAAGACGTCACAGATGCGCCATCGTATGCCCGTCCTCGACAGAGTGTGATATCAATGTTTCGGTCTTGTATTGTAGTTCCGTTAAAATTTGATATTTAACAGTAGCATACTTAGCGTAAATTTAGGTTACACGTTTGTCAGTCTTGTGAAAATGTGTCGGGACAGATGCATTTACATTTTAAAATATTACATTTTAAACATGCACTATTTAAAAATGATAAGCGGGTAAACGTATTGCACTGATTGGGTGGTTCTGGTTGTCTTGAACTTTGTCCTAGTTCGCTCTTAATTTTTTAAATATATATATTTTTTTTGGGGGGGGGGGGGGGGGGGGNGGGAGGGGGATGATTCCCTGTAATGGGAGGCCTTACGGTAGCTGCTAAGTTTGTTTATGCCTAAGGCCGGCCCTTCCACACACAGTGACACACACACTCTAAAACTATCTACGTATCCCTCTTCCTAAGAGTTAAAGAAATACACATGTGCCATTGCATTACATTATGGCTTAATGGCGATAAGTAAAAAATAGCACGTGTCTCTTAACCATGGTGGCTGTTAAAGAGCTTTTACTTCTACTTTATCACAATCACATGGTTTAAAATTGCACACATTTCTGAACATAAATTTAGTGATCTAAAAAATATAATATTTACTCACATAAAATTGCATTTTAAAATTTTATTTAAATGCATATGCGTTTTTTCTAAATAATGAATATTTAAAATGTGTTATTGATACTGGATTAAGTAAATTTAAATGATTAAATCAAATTACATGCGTGTTAACCGTGTTACAATGGTGGTTGAATTAACGCGATAGATTGTCATTTGACTTAAAATAGCTATTGACATAAAATAATATACCTTTCTTCTTGACAAAGTGATTTTTGGTTAATATTTTCAGTTATAGAGTTTTGTTGGATTTCAAAAACTTCACTATTCATTTTCAATGATTTTCAATCTTCTTGCATGGACTTTATTCAAGGGAGAGAACTTAAATCTTCTGCAAGGCATCTGTTTGTGCTAATTTAGCTCCCTCTATTGGAAGAGAACCCATAACTATTTGCAGTTTTTCGAAAATAAAATTGGTTTTAATGTGAAAATACACTTTAAAATTATTCCCCCACACTTTTATAATTAAGTGTAAACGTTGAATAAAATAAATTGTTTATTTTTTAAAATGATATTCTCAAAAGAGAACTTAAAAAAATTAAAATAATTATTGAATTGGCTACAAAACAAATACAAGCGCAAGCATCTCAACTAGGCTACTATAGTTATGAATAGGTTACCAGATTTAAGGAAATATCCCAAGAAATTATCAACCCCACCCCTATTCTCTCACCCCGCCCTCTCTCTCCCACACACATTTTTGGGGTGGTGGTGGTTTACCTTGTAAACTTTTTATAACTAAAACGTAATTTATTTAATTTTTAAAAAAAACACATTAAATCTCCAAACAAAAAAATACCGCTAATACAAACATTAAAAAATCTTAACTTCCATTAAAAAAAAATATTTAAAGTTAAAATATATCTGAATAATAACTGCATTTAAGTTTAAGTCTTAGAATGGGACAAAGGCAAATTTTCATGGTCAGATAAAACAAAAAATTGCTAACATATTTTGTATATTTTAAAAATATAAGCGCATATGGCATATTCAAAGTTAAGATTTGTGTGACTGAAAAAAATGCAACTAAAAAATAAACAATTATTATTATTTTCAAATAGAAAAGCCCAAACTAAACATTATTAAAAGTATTTTTTTTATTAAAATTATGTATCTATTTTATAAACATACATATTTTTTATCTTGATAAATACATATAGTATATTTAAAACCTTGGGGTTTCTTCGGGGAAAAAATAAAAAAAAATTATGCATTCCTGACTTGTAAGTTTTTAGATATTTATCAAGATGGCGGGTGTGGTGTTGGAAACTTTGAGTAATAAGAAGCTGATAACACTAAGCCTTTCGCTTGTCCTCATACTCACTGGATTTTTTCTCATTGGGGGTTTAATAGGTAAATATTTTGACCCATTTTATTTTTAATTATAAACACATTAAAATAACTCACTTTTACTTTTTACTAGTTATCACTACTTAATTAATTATAATTTATTAATTTTATTAAAATTTTATTATTATTCATTTTATTTTTATTAATAATTATGTTTTTTTTAGTAGTTTAGTAATTACATTAGTCTTAGTTAGTAATTAAGGCTGAATCCGATTATACGTTCCCAACCAAATGGGTTATATAGTTCATTATAATTATAGTATTAGTATTAGCAATATAAATTATTTATTAAGTATAAAGTAGAAATTAATTCTATGTTACTGCCTTCTCTTCCTTGTCCTTTGAGACCTTTGTAATTGTTTTTTAATTTTTAGGTTTAGATTAAAAATTTTTATTTGTCATTTGTTAATTAAGGTTTTGGGTTAGGTTTAGTTATAATTATCGTGAATTAAGTGTTAGGGTTAGGTTTAGTTTTAGAATTTCAATAGTTGAATTTTCCAATTTCTTTGGTACGCCTGGTACGCGGCATATCAACAAATATGGGTGGGTAAAAACGAAGTATGTCGACCATGACGTCACGATCATTACCGGTGGCCATCTTTGTTGTTGTAGCACATCCTTTAAAAAGCTTTAAAATTAAAATTCTATAGCTATACTATACTGCTATCCCTAACCCTAAAACCGTCCATTTTTGAAAATCCTTTTAGAATTTATAGAACTTTTCCAGCAACCGGTAGCGTCTTGACGTCATGGTCGACATACTTCGCTTCAGCTGATGGGTGTTTTGTTGACGTAATTAATCATCTATTTTGTCTTTGGTTTGTTTAAAATAAGATGCATTTTCAAGTTCCTTGAAAGCTTTAACTATGTCATTACTGTTTCTACCAAGTAACGCTATATCGTCTTTAAATGCCAAGTACTGTAGTGGTTGAAAAGTTAAGGTTTGAAAATGTTTCATAAAAATGTCCAACGTTCTACATTTCATATATTTTATAATTCATTTTACTAAATCTTTAAGGACAATCTATAGTTAATAGTTAATGGTTGTAAAATTAAGACACTTATACTTGGCCAGCATCTGTCCTGGCTCAGCTTTTTTTCCATCAGAAAATTTCTTTTAAGTCTTAAGGGGAAGGGTGTTGGGGAGAAAGAGAGGGAAAGATAGGAGAAAAGGATTACGGGAAGACTTCAAAGCCTGGTTTAATGACTCATACTGCTTCAATGCGACTGTCAACAAATTTTATATATTTTAAAACGGTCCTCAGTTACTATATATCTGGCCATCCTTAATCAAGTGAATTAATTCATGAATATGTGACCCTCTCTACTCTATACAGAGGTTATTGCTTAATAAAATCAGAGAGGGACAAGGTTGAATGGATGCATTGTTGTGTCAACCTCTATCCCTCTCTCTACTAAGTGATCATCAACTTTACTTATGTTTTACCAGCTATCAGTATAAAGTATAAGAATTCTGTAGTTACCTGGAAAAATGATCAATTTGCTGAGGGGGAGTTAAAACTGACATTTAATTATTCATAATGACTATGTTAATTAGGGATGTGGCGGAGCTGATGAAAATCCGCATCCGTCGGATTCGGTTTTGGCAAATATAAATCCGTCGGATTCGAATGCGGATGCGGATTTGGTCAACACTTGGCTAAAAAAGGGAGTATACCAAGGTGTCAGTCTCGTGCCCCCCATAACATGAAGATTTTTAATCACAAAAATAAGTGATTAAAAAACAATGCATATTGCAGTTTAAAAAGATAAACAAAATGAATGAATTTAATTCCACCAAAGTAATTTGAACCTAAATTTTAAAAAACGCTTAAAATCAAGAAAAAATTAAAACAATTTGATAAACAACATTAATTTTTTTAGCGAAATTAAAAACTAAGTTCTTAAAATTGGAGAGTTATGAGAGCATTAAACAAAATTAAAGATAGATCTACTGTTTATAGTCACATTCACATGAAGCCTCAGTACTTGAAATTAATTAATGGCAGATTAAACTTCAAGAACACCAGTTGCTCTGCATTGTCTGGCAGTAGTCTGCTGCGACGGTCATCTATTCCGAGGTTTAGAAAACTCGGATGAAAACAATTTCGTGAGAGGGGTGTATCTAAAATACCTACATGATTAAATACGACGTCTAATCTATGGACAGCTGAGTAAGGGTCTAGGCGTTTAGTTTTATCTGTTTTCTTTATTTCTGGTTTTCGAAAGTCACTAGGTTTTTTAATTTTAGTTACGATTTCTACTGCCGTGTTTCATCTAAAAAAGGTAATTGTTCAAATTTGAATTCGACGGATTTTAAAAAAAAAAAATCCGTCGGATTCGAATTAGCTAAAAAAACGTCAAAGTTCGAATGTTGTCGAATTCGAACTTCGTCACATCCCTAATGTTAAATGTTAAATTTTCTATTTATTATTTATGTAATTCACACATTAAAAACAAAACAGAAAAAAAATGTACCAAAACAGACACAAAAAAGTAAGGAAATATAAAATTGATGCCTTAACATTGAAGAGAATTTTATGAGTTCACTGGTAATTGGTAGTTGAATGTATTTAATCAATTATTCGTGTAGTAAGTTAGTATAATATCCATATGAAATAGTATTTACATAGTAAAGTTGTTAACGATTAAAAGGTCCTCAGATACGTACCGGTCCCGTTTAATTAGGATCGGTTAACCATAAATTCACTTAGTTGGTATTAGCTGATTACCGTGAGTTAATTTTTTGTTGTGTTAAAGCAGAATGCCAGAACCAAGTGACCATGACATCAAAGCGATTTCTTAATATTCCGGTCTGTAAATAATATTAAACACACGTCATCACTGTTGTGCAATTCGGCTGGTTAACGATTTTTAATTTTTAATATAATTTTTTATTAGTTTAGTTGTTGAAGCATAGTTCCAGTAATAATACGTGGGACATGGTGGTCGAGAGGTAGCGCTCTCGACTGTCATACCGATGGTCACGAGTTCGAATCCACACGAAAGTGAGGATTTGTTCTCGGGGCCTGAGGAGTCCCCGAGTCACCCAGCTCCGAATGGGTACCTAACTAGACAATAGTTAGGCGGCTGGGGTAATGCGTGGATCCCCTATAGCCGTGGCCTGTGACCGCTGCATCACTTGCCAACAGATCATCTCTCATGGTCTGTGGACGCAATTATCTTCTGCATAGAAGGAGCGTCTGTATATCTAAGATATAAGAAGATACAGCGGCGCTAATATAAAAAATGCGATTAACGGTCAAGGCCGCAAGTGTTACTATTTAAATTACAAGAATTCAAATTCCATTAATAATTTCCAGCTAAGTATGTGCATTTAAAAGGCATTAGACTTAATATTACCACATTGATATCAAATTTCATTTTATAAAAAAAATTTGTGTGCGTTGGAAAAGGATTGATAATATGCCGTTTTAATACTTTTATTACTTAAAAATTGAAAATCATTATGGTTTACTTCTTTGTTCTGGCAAATTTTTGTTTGTTTGTGTATTAGCTGTTTTGATGGCATCACTGAACTCTTTGGTACATCACAGGCGCTTCGATGTCAGATCAGACTACTCGAGGCAAAAATTTGATCCATTCTCTTGTTGGTTCACAAAACATAGTAAAAATACAGATTGACGGTTAACCGGTCTTTTTCTGAATGGTTAACCGGTCCTCAAAAATGAGCGGTCTTAACAACCTTATTACATAGCTCATGAAAACACATTTTACACCCTAGTGTCCAATTTTGTTAATATATTTGATAATTTCAAATCACTCCCAAAATTTGATTCTTGTTTGGGAAATATTGATATTCCTTCAATCCTTGTTGAAACGTATGTTTCACCAACACTAATTGTTGTATATCAGATATTTTATAGAGAGAAATGTGATAGACAATTTAAGAAATATTCCCTTGAAAGTTTCATTGGTTCAAGTAAGTACAAAGTACTCGTACACAAAGTACAAAAAACTTGTGTGAAAAGTTGATTAGCATTCATTTTTTTTTGGTCCAAAATTTTACAAAATTTGCTGTAAGGTAATTCTAAACTGCTGCACACCATTGGTAAGATATATGTGCAACTTACAGGGAACATTGCATATTACTTTTACATATTTTTTATTAAAAGAAAAGTGTGATTTTCTTTGTTTTTGTTATATGACAGATAAATATATTTTAGCATTTTCCTTGAAAGTAACTATTTTTTAAAAAAAAGTGGGGGATAGATGCTTTAGGTAAATAAATAAACCAATTAGCTTGGTTGATATTTTTGTGCATAAACATTCATTACTAGAACCAGACCTTTGCATAAAACTGAAAGGACTTTTTAAAAAGACCATTGGTTTGGGGGCATCCATTTATTATGAATGCACTTTGCATTAATCATGGTTGTTAGAATTAGATTTCATGTACCAGTGTTGCGAAGTCTAAGTCCCAGAATTTTCCAGTAAAAAATTCCCAAATTGGGCTAAAAATTCCCACATGCATTAAAAACTTGGGAAAAAACCTGAAAAGTGGCAACTTCAATTTAATGCTTTCTCGCATTCATTTTAATGACTTTCAACTTCCAAATTAAAAATAATAAATATTTATGCATTTTTAAGGCAATTTTTAATAGAGCACTTTCAATTTTTATTTAATCTATGTGTTTTTATCTAACAACTTATTTGAAAATGAGCATGTTTCAAATTATTTTATTTTATTTTCATTCAAGAATGTATTTAAATTTTTTTTTAAATTGTCAATCTAAAAAATTCCTATATTTTAGGCAAAATCCTTATAAATTTCTAAATTCCCATTTTTAAAAATTTGGCTAAAAAATTCCCACGATTCGGGAAATTTCCCTCGACTTTGCAACATTGTATGTACGGATGCATATGAGAAGGCTTGTATTCCATATTATTTTTAAAAAAATTGTGGTGGGGTAGTAGAAATGCCTATATGTAACCACTCATAGAAGAGAGGGATGTAAAAGAATTTACAACATGGGTGGGGGGGGGTCTGAAACTATGATATGACTTTTTGCATACACATAAGTATGGTCTCTTTTTTTTTAGAAAAGGCCATGATTATAAAATATAACATATCCAGATGTTAAAAGTGATTATAAGTTTTAATATGAAATTGGTGTTTTAAAAAAATTATTTTTACCTATGAATAATTTTCTATTTACAGCTCCAGCTCCAAATAGTGTAATAAGCTCAATAACAGTGAAATGTGTGGATATGGATAACTTGTGGCATACTAAACAAGTCAAACCATTTGTCCCAAGGGGAATAAATCATTGTATGTTTGTGGACTTAAATGAAGATGAGGTAAGCCACTATTTTGTAAAAGAGATTTATCTTCTGTTTTTAAATTAGACAAAGAAGAAAAACTACAGTTACAAAAGGAATAATAGCATAATATGACAAATAAGATTATTGTATGAGGAATTAGAGGATTTTAAAATGAACACTTCAAGTTTAATCTTGACTTTATCTGTTTACAGAAGCTCATTCAAAACAAACAAATAGATGCCAACCAGATAGTCTTTTCACAGTTAATTCCCCTTCCAAGAGATGGAATACAGCTTGATATGTCAAGGTGGTTTCAAAACCTAATTAGTGTTCTTGATTTTAATATAGAATACAGCACCCAAATCCCTTACCGTAAGTTCAGATTTTTGTTGACATTCTCTAAAGCTATCTATTAAAATAAGTTTAATATTTGGTAACAGATCCTTACCAAATATTTTTTTCTTGTATTTGATGACACATTCAAAACAATTTTCTTTTATACAATGTTATTACTCTAAGCTATTAATCTTTTAATATAGCTGAAGATCATAAGCCTGAATTATTGTTGGAAGCTAAGCTGTTTTATCGAGACAAAGAAGATAATGAGTCAGATTGGAAACTATTGGTTGACTCAACAGAGCGTAGGACATTGAATTGCGATATTAAAAAAGAAAATGTAAGTACATCGCTGTGTTAACTACTTTAAGTAAAGATTTAAGTTTTTCAATGAGTTTGAATGAAAAGTCTGTTCTATTTAGTTTTATATTATCTGTGCAAAAATGTTGAAATTTCAAGTCTTTTGATAAAATATCAGTATTACTACAGCAATCTCAATTATTTTTGTAATGTACTGTCAACTTTAAAAGAAATAACCATTTTTTTACATAACATTTAACGTGTTGTTTTTTTTCTCTTCTTATTTCAGCGTGTTGATGGAAGTTTATATCATTGTGATTTGATCCCCTTTTTTGAACTCGGCAGTGTTCATTATGATTACTACTTGATTAATATTCGCCTACCAGTCAATCATAAGGATAAAAACAACAAGTTTGGCAAACTTGCCGACCTGTCCGTAATTGTAAATAGATTTAACATAATTTTTTTCTCTTTTGGCCTGCAGAAAATGATAATTCTTACTATTTATAGGGCTCCTTCAAATGCTTTAGAGTATTTTTTCAATTTTCATCACATGTGTTTATATCACTAAATTGTGTTAAGAATTATTTAGTTTTTTTTTTCCACTAGCAAATATCATAGCAAATTCAATATGTTGTTCAAGCAAACAAATATTATTTGATCATATGCATGGAAACATTTAAAGGAGTACAGTGGACTATTAAAAAATATTTCTTAGGTTTAGGGCTGCGGAAATTAACGATTAAATTCTCAATTAATCGGTAAAAAAATTTATCAATTAAAATTATTTTAATCTATAAAATATTGATTAAATTGAAGAGGTTGTTTTAAATAATTTTTCCGATTTATTAATAAAGGATTAATTATTAATAATTAATTATAACCATAATTAATTATAATTGGCGGCTGGGTAGCTAAGTCTAAAGTGTGCTCGCCTCACAAGCTGAGGGGCGTGGGATCGAGCCCACGAATAACCACTATAAAAATGTTGAGAAATGACTAACGCTAAGAAAGACCTCCGCTGACCTGGAGAGGGGTGGGCGCCGCCAGTGTCTATTAAGCCCGAGAATGCTCTAGTGGAAACATTAGAATCCCCTACGACCTTGAAAAAAAAGAGGTTATGGGACTATTTTTAAAAAAAAAAAAATTGCTTTTTTTACGTACAAACTTCTTCATATAAAAAAAAAAGATTTTGTAAGTGTAAACTTTAAAATAAGCTCTTATATTTAAATTTAAAAAAATGTTAATTGCCTGTTACTTCCCTTGAAATTTTCAGTTTAATGACGTCATACATCTTATTTTTAGCTTAATCAAAATTATCGATTAATTATTCGGTAATTTTTCAAAAGTTAACGATTAAATTTAAATTAATCGATAACAGCCCTACTTAGGTTAAATGAAGTTGCAGGACACTGGCTACCCTAGTCATATTTATTTTCTAGGTATAGGGGATATGTAATTTGCCAATTAATTGGTGTTTTTTTTTAGTCATGAATATTTAGGGAATGGGAAGGGTTGATTTTTGCATGCCCTTAGTAGCATTAACTCTTAACTATATTACTGATTTATTACTGTTGCAATATTGCTGAGTTGATTAACCGTTTGACGTTTAGTGTAAATCATTTTGTTTTTAATAAATAGCCTTTGTAGATAATTCCAATTATAATAATTTGTAGATAATAGTGCATTTAACAAATCTTTGGTAATATTTTGACTTTCTTTAAGACATAATAAGGCTGTTTACGAACTGTTATAATTTTAGAATTAATATTGCAATATTTTTTTGCATAGCATAATTACAAAAAGCTATCAAATCATCTAATCCTTCTATGAAGCTATATTTTTATACTTAAAGTTGCCCAACTCCTCAACAAGTGTTTCTTCCCTTTCATTTCCAGATGTTTTCCAACTGTTTTGCTTTTAGTAACAATATGTTATTGCCTTATTTCTTTACCATCTGTGTCATCAAACTCAATTACAGATATTTTACCTCCTTATACCCACATGACAGCTTTGTTTTCCCACTGCTATTTCCCCACCATTCAGTGACAATTCTTTTACCATACATTTTTATTAGTTTTAATGCCACTGTCTTCCACACACTTATTCCCCCCCCCTCCCACTCTTCTACAAAAGCGTTGCTCTAATCTTTAGCGGCTACGTTGTCCTACTCTTCTATCAGCTATGTTGCCTAAATTTTTATCTGCCGAATTGAGACACTGACATTTATGATGCTCTATTTGCAACTGGTTTGTTAATAATATGTGATTTTCCAATGCTTTGTTAAAAAATCTATTTGTATGCACTAAACCTTATCAAATTTTTACCAATTATAATTCATTCACAAGTCCTTAAACAGTTGCAAATATTGACCTTTCAATATCTTTTAAAAATATTTATTTCTGACATTTTCTTGAATTTACAGGAATCTTTAACTTTTATTATCGTAATATTTGATTTAATTTGATTGCTCTTGTCAATATTTGTATTCTCATTTTAATTTTAAAGGCAATATTCCAAAATGGAGGCTTTACAAAAGTATGGTTTTCAATGAAGACTGTATTTTTTCCAACGGTTTTGGCAGTGCTAGTATGGTTCTGGACTCGAGTTATGACACAAGGACGGGCAACTAATCTTACAGAAAGGTGAACCTTTTTAATCAAAGTTTAACTATATTTTCATGTACATTATTATTGTAAGGGGGAAGTTGTGATGGACTTAGTTAAAATTGTGTAGGGAATTCTTGAAAGTTATGGAAAAACCATTTGTTTCAATTTTGATAATTTTCAAAAGCATTAATAAAGAAAACGTTCAAAAACTGACTCATGCTCATAACATGCCTTTTATATCATACAATAAATGCTTACTGATAAATTAGTAATGTGAAAAGTCTGGTGAGAATAAACTGTAACTTTACACCAAACTGAGAAGATGTATACTATTATATATAAACTGAGAAGAGGGCAATTTCATAAATTAATTAATTTTTTTTTTTTTTAGTTTAGCATTATTTGGTTATGAAATCTTTTAAAAAATCAAACTTAATTATGTAAAACATTTGTAAAAGTAGAGCATGAAAGCAGCATGAAGCAATAACTTGAGTGAGTCTATTTTATTTAATGTTTTCCTAAAATAATACAGTTAGAACTAAGCTAATTTACAATAAATTCAGCACTTTTTAATGCTTGAAAGTTTTAATATATGGTGGAACCTCTTTAATAAGTTTAATTTGTTTGAGAGTTTTATTATTTTAGCGGAAAACTCAATTAAACGACAAAAATTTCCCATACAAATTAATGTAAAATACAATTATGCATTCCATGCTGAAAAAATACTCATTTTTCAACTATTTTTAGTAAAATTTATTTTTAAAAAATTACTTATGAATTGTTTAAGAGTGTAACAACTTGGAACGCTATTTAGATTTGAAACAGAAAACATAGATAAAATTATAAATTTATGTCAAATAATTAATCCATTTTAACTAGAGGACTGTCAAAAGACATTTGTTTTTGCAGAGGCTTCAAAATTTGACAAAAATCTGTAGTAAACCTGTAGATGATCTGGACACTCCTTTTGAAGTATTAATTTTGTTTCTTTTCTTGAGGAAAGCGCAGATCGTTGATGTTGGCTGATTGTAGTACATACTCACACTTTATTCTCACTTTTCAATGAGTTTACGTTTCAATTCAACAGTTTTTTTTCAACTCAATTTTATGATTGTCTTCTAGTGTTTTTTTTTTTTTCCAAAGATAATTTTAGCACAGGATATTACCCTTGGCACTTTAAAAAATTGTGAATACTGTCTGAATTCAAAATTAAAAAAAACTGATGATCACACACGAAAATAATACGCTAACAGACGAGTGCTAAATATATACTTATTAATGCATCAAGGCATAATGCCGGCTTACAAATGAATTTCCAGGAAAATGGCACATCCCCTCTCTGCTTCACTCATGCCGTTATTTAGTTAAAGGAGCAAATTTGTAAATTTTTGTGTGTGCTTGTTATGCAGACTACTCATTCTGAGAGTTGCTCGTTATGAGAAGTTCCACTGTATTTAATATTGGATCATACCACCTGATTTTAGTGTTATGTGAATCATTTCATTTAAATTTATATATATTTCAGAACTATATTTTCCCTTGGAATAATTTTGTCTATCATGAACTGTAAGTAAAGTTCAGAAATAAGTAAGATTTAGTAATAGTTTTTGATATAATAATTATTAATCAGCAGATAGTATGTAACATAATTCTTATGGTTAATTAGCATAATTAGTGTCTTTAAATTAAAATTAAAGATTTAATTTTTATAATTGTCATACTAAGTCAAGTGAAAAAAATGTCTAATCATTGAGTATTTTCTCAAAAGGTCCTATTGAGTGGTTAACCTTAGCAGTGAACATGCCATTCATGATGCTTATTAATGATATTAGAGATGGAGCTTTCTACGCCATGCTGCTTTCTTTCTGGCTTATTTTTGTAGGGGAGCACATGATGGTTAGTAATCTACTGAACTTAATTATAGTAGCCAAAATATTAATTAGTCTCAGGGGATAGAGTTAGTGAAAAAAACTTTTACAACCATTTAGTTTTAGTTGCATATCTAAGTTTAGGACCACAAATAAAAAAATAATGTCCCTTTCTTAAAGTTATTAAATTTATACTTGTTAAAAAAACATAAATGCGGATTTTAATAAAAATTCTGCATCAGATGGAATTACCTTCCTGGTTGAATCCTCATTTTGGTAGGGTCTTGTTCCCCAATGAAGTTATCAAGCCTTTGTTCGTGATCGATTGAGGCACATGACATGCAAACTTTGGGGCCGTTCATAAATGACGTCACACACCGGGGGAGGGGAGGTCGCACTTTTGTGACGATGCATGACCAGGGGGAGGGAGGGGGTTGAAGAAATGTCACGTCACAATCCAAAGGGTAATTTTAAATAAAATTTCCGCTGAAATATTTAGTAACTTAAGATTTATAAATACCTTTTTTTAAAAAATCAGTTTTTCTCAAAGTGCCGGTTGATAGACCATCAGACGCCTATTGGCGTAAGTTATCAAGACATGAAAATTTAATCTAATTATAATCCTTAAGTTTGAGAACTTACAAGAGAACATAGAAAAATTGTTACCTTGCATTGTTTGATGTTGACATCAAAGCATTTGTGATGTAACGGCAGCTTCGTTTGGTTCACTCAAGGCAGGAGTCTGCAAACTTTTTTTTGTC
>MUZC01003109.1:179319-190929 GCA_002072015.1 Radix auricularia
TTTTTTTTTGGGGGGGGGGGGATGGGGTGATGGGGAATCTATTGGGACAATTATATACGTTTTAAGTTTGATATAAATGTTTCATTGGTTTTAGGTCAAACGTCCCTGGCCATTCTAGATATAATGATAAATGTGCCTATTTAAAATTAGTCAAAGTATTCATTAACTTTATTGAATGCATCATATTCTTGACATCGCAATTGGAGAGGAGCACAAAACAACTTTTCTTCTGAGCTCAGTTTTTAAGGCATTATTTTTGAATATGACAGAAAGGATTCTTGATACAGTCAAGTCATGTGGATTAAGATTATTGTCACTCGTGTCAATATAAATGAAATTAGGGTGGATTTAGGTGTCTTTGTATAGTATGTAGGTAAGAAATCTACAATGTTGTCAAATTTATCATATGCATTATCAGGAAGGAACCGTTTCTATAGTGGGCGTATGTTCCAAGCGTACACATACACATGATGTATTTTAATATATCAAGTGGAATGTAGTGGATGTTATATTTCCCAAATGAGTCTGCATTACCTCCCAAGAATTACTTTTTGACTCCAGATGAGGTAATTTACCCCTGTTCGCCGGCCAAAATCTTTCTTATTGTTTACCTGTCTGAAAATTGAGGGATTTAAAAAAAAATACATTTTAAAAATATTATTTTAAAATATTTTTTTTCTAAAGAAAGAAGTTAAACGTGATGATTAATTGTCAATGCTTAATTTGTATGCATTAAAATAAAATATAATCGAAGCACAGTTCGTTTTTTTGACGGCCAATTAAATGTTTTTAAAAAACGGACCGGTTCAATAGGATACCTAAATTAAAATTATAAAAGTTTATGTTAACATTATTGTTCATCCAAAATGAGCGGATTCTTGCAAATTGTCTACGCTTAAAATGATTCAGCATTACCCTCAATGTTCCCTTTTTACCCCAAATGAGATAATTTATCGCTGTTTACCGACCTCTTGGTTAAACAGTTCGTCAGCTGTAGCTATGTATTTTTCATGAGTTTATAAATTCCACAAGACAATGCAACAATTTAAATATTTACAACTCTTGTGTGACGTATGTGAAATCGTGAATAAAAAAAATAAATAATCAAAACAACAACTTGTGAGCTTTGGAGTAAAAAGTTATAATAATATTGGATATTTTATTAATGTTATAGTATTTTTCAGTCTTTAACTTGCAGGAATTACTGTATTTTGAGACGCACAACATTTCCTGCACAAATGTGGGATTCGTACAGTACTCGCCATATTCCTCTTCCAGCGCATACCTAATAATTTTTAGAAAACATGAGATGTGATATCAATTTGGTAATTTTAGATCAAATGCCTATATTTAGCAGGAAAACTGTCAATATAAGATCGAAATCTGAGGAATTGTCATGTATCTTTATATTCTAGGTCTATCAACAATGCAATGATCCTTGTAATATCAATAGTCACATTCGCGAGCTTAATCGCGAAGGTTTATCACATCAAATGGTTTTTGACATTACAGCTGCATTGTTCGTTAGCTGTCTTGCTATGCCTTGGCAACTAAACAATTGGAGAAAAAAATGTAATATATAAAACAAGCCGAATTCATACTAAATCTTATGGCTTAAAGCCATGTTGGGGCTCTTTTTGCTATCAAATCAGTAAAGAGAAAATCACGTGAAGATTGGAAAAGAATTCATGGTACCTGGTGAAATGGAAAAATTCCTGCCGGTTGTCTAATACAAAAAAGTTTGAGAAGCACTGGCTTACAATTTATTTAATACTGTTTTACATAGCTTCACGCGTGTTACCATATTACAATGTAGACCTACACTAAATAAATACTTAAATGACAAAAAAGTGATTTGTTTTTGTTTTTTTGGGGGGGTGGGTCAAAGTTTTGTGACGTATTATTGGAGTGGGGGTCTACAATTTTGTGATCACGCGTGACGAGAATGGGGAAGGGGTGAAAAATTGGCCAAAATCGCACGACGTCATTTATGGATGGCCCGTTTCTGCTTCAATTATACATATCATTCTTTAGGATAGACCACAATTACTTAATATGAAATTTTCTAGAGCTTTATAAATTCTAGATTCCATTTGTTAACCACTGTCAGTGCACAGAGTATTACAGAAAATGATTCCTCTATGTAATAATTTATTTTATTTAAAATATTCACATCAACATAAAATATTTAATTTAAATTGTAATTGGGGCCTCAGTTCAAGCTCATTACATAGCATGCGTTTAAAATTGTAACTAGACTTAAGGGAGCCCTCTAAAAATTCAGATAAATAATACAGTTGCAATTTAACATTTTCCCCCAACAAAATGCTTTTAAAATATTGTGATCACACCTTTCAATCTGGATGTTTCTAGATTGTAATTGTACCCAGAATGGATTGGTTATCGTTTTTATATTTACTATATAAATATATATGTACTCAAACATCTTGCTTTTCAATCTTAGGATCAGGTTGAGAGAAATAAATTGTCTGCTTACTGGAAGCATCTTACTATTGTTATTCTGGCTTGTTTGGCACTATTCCTTTTTGAGATGTCTGAGCGGTAAGTTCTTTTTAAATATGGTTTTTATAGCACTTATTTTTTATAATCATAAGTTCATAGAGAGAGTTAAATGAGATGGGCATCATCCTCTTGTAATATTTCAATAAATTACTTTTTTAACTTTTTTTTCAGAGGAAGACAACTTGTCAATCCATTTTACAGTATCTGGTCTTCAGAAATTGGGGGTGCTGCAGCTGTATCCTTCTGAATTAAGTAGTTTTTTAAAAAAAATGCAGTTTAGCAAAAACATTGACTGGTGTATTAACTTTGTAAGCCTCTTAAGGTTTTTGGAAAACTTCCGTCTCATTCCCGTAAGGATGCCCAGTATTACGATCAACTGGTTATGAAATTAAAAAAATGGCGTAAAATCCATTTATATTATTATTGTCATACTGACTTCATTTTTAGGCTAAGAATATTTTTTTTACGCATCCAAAACACTGTCTTGAGTTAAATCCTCTTTTTACCTGTAGTTAAGTACTATTATTTTTATAATAAATTATAGGAAAATCGCATCTTTAAAAAAAACCTGTAAAAACTACCAAAAAACTTCGCTATTGCCGGAAGTCGAATACATCATTTTTCAAGCATTGAAGAGTTTTCACTTTCCTCGATCTCATTTCAAACGAGAGTGCTATCTAAGAGCGCTTTACAATGCTTTCGTAATAGCAGACAGAAACGCATTACAACGCTTTGGGGTTTTAAGAGTTAATATACACAGTTAATGGTTAACCCGTCCTGTTAAATCTTTAATAAATGTCAATTGGTCATTATTTGCTGATTACCAGGAGTAAATTTGTGTGTGTTTAGAGTTATGATGCAGGGCAGCACATCAGAGCTAACACGCAAGCGACATTGTCATCAAAGTGCTTTCTCAGTATTCTGGTCTATATATAACATACATTTTATCATTGTTAATCTAGTTAGGCTAATGAATGATTTTTAAAAAAAAATTTATTTGGTTAGTAGCCGAAGCATAGTATGAGAGCTAACACATAGTTTACCTGTCTTTATTGAAAGGGTTAACTGGTTCTCAAAAACAAGCGGTCATAGAGACATTAATATTTAATTTTCTAATAATTTGTGCATTATTTTCTACATTATATATGCATTATTATTCTGTATCTCCTTGACTATGAAGTTTGGTTTCATCATTACTGCTGGTATTGCAGCTTGCCTGTACTTTATTTTCCTGTGCTACCAAGTTTTTAAAGTTTTTAGAAATATCAGCTCTAAACGAACATCTTTACTTCACATGAGTACACTGAGGCGCAAATATTATTCTGTAAGAGATTTTTTTTATTTGAAAGATTAGTCTCTTTATTTACTGAATTGTTAGAAAATATTCTCAATCCTAATTATTTATATATTAAATTAAACTTAATTATGTATATGAAAGAAGTAAAAAATTCTGTATTTGTTTGCAGGGCCTTATATTTCGCTTCAAGTTTTTAATGGTGGTGACCTTGCTCTGTGCGGCTCTGACAGTCATCTTCTTTATTATTGGTCAGTTAAGTGAGGGCCAGTGGAAATGGGGTGATGTTGACGTTAGCCTGGAATACACCAGTGCTTTTTTAACTGGTAAGTGTGATAAAATCAATGTTTAAGAAGTTATCTTACAGTCTTTCTGGTATTCTGGATGTTATTGGTTGGTAATTTGACTTGATGCTGACAAAAAAATTATGATTAGTTATTTAAAAGTGATCAGTGTTGTGTCTGGATCACATATAGCCTTGAAGAACTGGTCATTGATAAAACTTTTCCAAGCATGAGGAAAAGTAGAGACACACATTTTCTCATCGCCACTTTTGGCTCTCGATCTCCTGAGCCACATAACCGGTGTTAACACTAACTATTCATTCTAAAAATTCATTTCTCGGAAGTTCTGCTGCAGTTCTATAAAATGAATTTTGCGCCCTAGATTTTTTTACTCTGTGCCAGTGCATGAAAAAATGGAGTGTTAGTTTGGCGCTGCACCTATAGAATTGGATGTGTTATGGTCATTAGACCTTTTTGCATGATTATTTGTAGAAAGTCTTTGAACAGGACAAGTGAGAGAATGCAGCCTTGGATGATTCCAATCCACATCTTGAAGAAGTTCCCCCACACAGCCTTTAAGTAGGAGTGCACTGCTTGCCTGCATGTAGAGTTCTTTTATAATCTTTTCCAGCCCTTCTTCAATGTTGAAACTTCTCATAACTTGCTGAAGTCCCTCGTGCCGTGCTCAGACAAAGGCATATTGAATTCTTTGAACTTATGATAGAGTTTAGTGCCATGTGTGTTTTTCTATGAGCAAGCGACAATTGAAGAATTGCTCTATTGTGCTTCTGCCTGGTCTGAAACCTGCCTGTTCTTCTGCCAGTAATTCTTCGGATATTGTTGGGGATAAATTTTTGCACTACTTTTCTAGGATTACTGATATATTGTATAGTTCTGGCAACGCAGGAAGATATAAATCGCCAAGGTTTGTCAATCACAAACAGACAGACAAGATCTCAAAACTAGATTTTTCCAACTCAGGAAGATTTAAAGCGCCGTGATTGATCAATCACAGAGACATTAAGATTACAAAAGTGGGGTTTCCCTGACTGAGTAAAATATTGAGATTTTGTCATTATCTCAACATTGATTCTGTGCAAAGTTACAATATTTCCCCTTATACTCTTGTATACTAGAAAGTAAAAACAATAAAACCAGATTAAATGTGTTTGAAGGGCAATATAAATGAATTTGATCCTCATGTGTAGAAACTATGCTTAAAATTATAGTTAACAATAGCAAAATTAACAATCATTCTTTACAGTTTCTGATTGAAATTTAATAAACAAAATATTTTTTTAACCAAACTTTTGTCAGTGTCTTCAGTTTTTAAGAAATTAAAACATGCCAAATATTTCATTAAAATTGATTAAATTTCAGGTGTTTATGGTATGTGGAATGTCTATGTGATTGCAATTCTGAGTTTGTACGCCCCATCACACAAGAAATTCATTTCTGACACAGGTAGGCCCAACATTGCTTGATCTTATCCATTATGTCTTGCTATTTGATTTTTTAATCTGCTTTTGCTTTGTCTATGTTTTTGCTAGCATTATTCAGGTCATCATAATATTTTACTGTAGTATAGTCAGCTTCATATTTTTCAAATAATGTAACTGAAAATTAACCTATAAATGCTTTCACATTTGATAAATGCACTATTTTGGACTTATTAAAACATATAGCAAGGATGATCATAAAACATTAAAAGTGGAAATATTCTGATGTTTTGCCAAACAAAATGCACCACAGCATAGATCCAGTAATTTAATTTGAAAAATGCATTTACAAGTTTTCGACCTGCTTTTAGCTCCTACAGAGAAATGCTAAGCATACAACCTTTGAGATTTACATTTTTCATTTTTTTAAGGTTCTATAAGAAAAATTACTTGCAGTCTTCTTATTACCCCTCATTTATATTGTCCAAAAGTGTGAAAAAAATATTTCCTTTTTATTTTTTTAAATATTTTTTTTAGTGCTGTGGAAATTAAATATTAATTTCTTGACTAATCATTAAAAAAAATTAAATTATTTTTAATGATTAATCGACCCATCACTTAAAAATTATTGGAAGTCAAAAAGTTAAAGAAATAATAATAAAAAATAGAGGCAATAAATAAGAAATTTTCTAATAGTTACACGAACATTTTGGTTTTAAACTATTGACTGACAAGAATATTCAAAATGTTGATAAATTTGCCTACCATGGTTCTAATACTTTGCCTTATTATCAAACCAAATGAAAAGCATGTTAATGTTAATGGAGGTAATGGAGTTTGACTCAGAGACAAAATGACGACAGCTCTTCTGATGAATTTCTGGGTTACAAAATGGAGATGAAAGTTCCTGAATCCATTAACCCTATACAATGGTTGAAACTTAATGAACACCGATATCCGATTATGTCATTCCTTTACAAGACTGTTTTGTGCATACCAGTTACAAGTATTATAATTATGATAAGTCTATTAAAGTTTGATCCAAATTTCTTCAATAACCATTATTACAAATTAATTGTGGTTGGGCTTTAAACTTACAAATTATGTATCTATTATAATTTCACAGATGATACAGATACTAACAGTAGGGAGGAAGAGGTTCAACTAACACAAATGCAATCTGAATCATCCAACATCACTAGCTTTATTTCAAAGCCAGCAACAGATTAAAAATGTCCCTTACTTTTATTTAAAATAATATCAGTTATTGTTTAAGTATGAAATTTAAATGTTTAAAAATGAAATGTATGTAGATACTTGTTCAAATTGTTCATTGTTTAATATTGTGCACTTTTAATTTTAAGTGATGCTGAACACATTTTAGAAGTCAAAGATCACTGTTTCTCAATCAAAGTTAGCTAAAATGATATTAATTTAATTGGATGCATCTTAATCTCTAAAGACATTTTAAAACTAAAATGTTAAAATATTTTTCCTTCGGCATCCTACTGTCTTGCAAGACAATTGTGCATCACCGTAGGGTTGGGTTGCATTTCATTGTGTGGCTGTGTAGTCTTCTCCTGGAATGACAGTCTTTGTCGCAGCTTTTTGCACAAGTGCTTCCTCTGTCCTGATGCCAGTCCTCTATATAGGTGGTTCTTGTGGATGTGGCCTGGGCTCATTCTTTTTGCATATCTAAGCCATCTTTGGTGTCTATTACTAAGGATTGAGAACATGCTTTGGACGCTGGCACGCATCAGGACCTCACTATTAGGCATTTTGTCATGTTATTTAATGCCAAGGATGTGTCGAAGGCACCTCAAGTGGAAGTTGATAAGCTTACACTCATGGGATGTATAAGTGGTCCATATCTCGCTCCCATATAGCTGTTAAAATATTATACTTGAAATAATGGAACATTTTTAATGTTAAAAAAGAATTATTGTTTTTGTTTTTTTTTAAATGGGAAACTTTCAATCAAACGTTTCAATAACCACCTCAGAGCATTACTGTTTTTCATTTAAAACCCAAGCCTCTATGTTAAATTCGAATATTTTTATATACCTATTGATATTGATAAATTGGCAATACGAAATAATGTGCTAAAAGTGACATGTATCTTTCTCAAATGAATGTTTTGTCACTTTCAAACATTGAAATGTTTACACTTATGGATTTTCTATTTTTGGTTGTGTGGATAATCATTTTCTATTTTTTTTTATAATTGATGTTAACTTAATTTAATTAATATAAAAAATCTAAGTTATTGATGGCATACCCTCTGTCTATAAGTTATTAAATGATGCTAAAAATAATCAGCATTACTAAAAAAAATGGAAGAACATGATTTTATTTATTAAAATGCAGCTTGAAATAACCATCCATTATTTAAACAACAAAGCTATTATAAATACTTAAGCTCTATTTAAAACATGATTACCAAACAAAGGCTCCAGCAATTTTACCTTTTACAATAATCTGCGATTTATTGTAGAGTTTTGTGTATTTTATCTATCAAAGCAGTAAATAATTTGAAAGCAGGAAAAATCAAAACTAAAAAATGGATTGTTGGCTAGTTGGTCCTATATGTTATTTATACAGCCAAGTTTCCTTAAATTCTGGAACTGAATAACTCAGGATGTACTTTATAGGCAAATTATTTTTTAATCATATATAATTTTTTTTTTTAAAGAGTTGTGTACTTAATAAATGAGGTTGTGACACATTTTTATAAACTCATAATAAAAAATGATGAACAATGATGATTTTTTACATATTTACTAAAAAAAATTTTTTTTTTAAACTTTAGGAGAGTGATGTTCAGTCTTTGAATTAAAAAATTCAACATTTATTACATTACTTTCTTTATAATTTAGATAAATTAACCAGTGACTAATTGGTATTTGACTTAACTTTAAAGATGTGAAATTTTGATGAAATCTTGTCTTTTCTGTACAGAGGCTCCTTCCACACAGATTAATGCGTCCACTGACAAGGCCAGTCTGTTGGCAAGTGACGCAACATTTAAAGGCCATGGCTATGAGGGTTCCAAGCAAATCCCAGCGGCCTTTGTTACCATAGCTAGTGGTAGGTTCCCTCTTAGATGGAGCTAGGTGGACTCGTGAACACCCTTGGCTCTGGGGAAAAAATCCCTGCCTTCACAGAGATTTGAACCTTTGGTACACCAGCGTGCATGCTACTCGACCACCATGCCCTCGTGGTTGTTTTTCTCCAGATGATGAGTTCCTCTCCCAAAAGTGTTTAATTTTGTAGATAATGATATTTATTTGTTGGAGAGATAATTTTTGTATCCTCTTTTAACTGTGTACATAGATTATGATACATTAACATTCTTTAATTAATAACACTGATATAAAGTTATTTGGAAGACATGAAAAGAAATATTTAATTTACAATGTCTTGCTTAAAGGATCAAAACAGAGACAAAAGATAAAGTTTATACTTAAATTAATTATTATTTAGGGTAATCCTCAATATTTTTAATGTGCCTAGATTTGTTATTATGCCCAAATGTAAGTGTTAGCTTACTGTAAAGATGGAGTTATAGATATACCATTATCATTAAGCAGATTTCTTTAATGTTTTTTGGCTTAGAGTTAGAAAATATAAAAGGTTGCAATGCTTTGTAATGCAAGCAAATATTTAAATTAATTATATTTAAAAAATTTATTTTTTCCTCTGTTGTATCCTCTAAAAAAGCAAAAAGAACATAAACAATGCAGATGCTTTAATATATAAACAAAGATTATTAAATTAAATTATTTAAATTCAGTCGTATATAAAGTCAAATAATTAATGCTATTATGAGATAATAGTGATCTGTAACTCTGAGTTAATTTATCTCAAGACGACATAGCACAGACAGGATTTAAGCTTCAGTTTTGATCCACAATGAGTTTCATGTAATTAGTAATAAGTAGTAAACAAGTACCAATTTCTGTGCCCAATATTTGTATATGTTTTTTTACTCACACAAGCAAAACTACCTGTACATTATACAGTTTCAAATTAAACCATATCATTTATTTGCATGTACTATTATTTGCTAATCTCATGTTTTTTTGGGTTGTTTATTTTTATATTCTTTTTTAATTAAATGGGTTTGACATGAATCAAAATATTTTAACATATATAATGTAACCATTATATTTAGATATGTTTATATTTAGCTGTAGATGTACAATTGTGCTTATTTGTTTACAGTACAGCCTAGTAGGTATTTTCAATATGCATTTATTATTATTATTTTTTACAAATAAACAGTAAAACCATCACTTGGCTTTGTGAAAGTTTCAATTGGAATTTACTATAACTTTAAAGCCTCACTGAAATCTTTCATTGTTACATGGAAGAATATACAATTGAGCTGGAGCAAGAAATGATCTGGTCATCCTCCCTATCAACCCTCAGAATATAGAGCTGGAGCAAGAAATGATCTGGTCATCCTCCCAATCAACCCTCATAATATACAATTGAGCTGGAGCAAGAAATGATCTGGTCATCCTCCCAATCAACCCTCATAATATACAATTGAGCTGGAGCAAGAAATGATCTTGTCATCCTCCCAATCAACCCTCAGAATATAGAGCTGGAGCAAGAAATGATCTGGTCATCCTCCCAATCAACCCTCAGAATATACAATTGAGCTGGAGCAAGAAATGATCTGGTCATCCTCCCAATCAACCCTCAGAATATAGAGCTGGAGCAAGAAATGATCTGGTCATCCTCCCAATCAACTCTCATAATATTAATATACAATTGAGCTGGAGCAAGAAATGATCTGGTCATCCTCCCTATCAACCCTCAGAATCGGCCACAATACCAGATCTATTCAGAAGAAATAATTAAGTCCTTCAATTTGGTAACTTATGTTTTTGTGTTTCTACTAAAGAAAAGAAGTCACAATAAGTATTTAATATGCATTATAAGCTGCCAAATATCAGTGACAAGAAAGTCTAAATGATGTCTTGCGATTTTGGTCGATTTTTACCCCCCCCCCCCCCACACACACACATACAATTTCACTTCTCACAAAACTTACACACCCTCCAATATTACGTCACAAAGCTTTGACCCTTCCCCCCTGAAAGTCATATTTTCTAATATGACTAATTAGCATGTTGCAAATTTAATTTTTTGTCTTTCAAATGTGTATTTAGTGTAAGGCTGCACTCGATTCTGTGACAGCTGTGAAGCCATTGAAACCGTCATTAAATAAATTGAAAGCAATCCAATATTTTAGTGGAATTTTTATTTACAGTTGCACGTTCTGATGTTACGTCCCATTTCTTAAACACCTCCCTCCCACTCGTCCAACATGTCACAAACGCGTGACCTCCCTCCCTCTAGGTGTGTGACGTCATTTATGGACGGCCTCAATGAATTCAGAGAACAACATTTCTAGCTTAGGAAGTTTGGTTTTATTTATCAGACAGCATTATTCAAGGTTTTTATCCACACACTCACTGAAACAAATCTCGCCAAATGTTTTTAAGGGATTTGCAAGTAAAATGGTTCCTCTGAGAGTGTCTGTTTTTTGAGAATCTTCAGCTTCATTGTCTTGGTGTGAACTGTATTCGGACTGGACGGTCAGGGGTCAACATGGTGTTTAGGATTGGCTCCACATCATCGTGGTTGTAACTCAAGGTGAAATTTTGAATAATCTGTAGATAGATAATTAAAGAGAAGGATCTAAATCTTCAAGTTTTATTGCTGTATTTTATTGTTTTGTGTATCTAGTCTCAAAAAAGTACAAATTACTTTTATTTCATATTGTTTATATTGAATTCAATTCTTGGTTTAAAGGATGCCTGACATTCATGATACACATGGTGTAAATTCTAAAGATATCTTTTTTGTTGGAGATTAGAATCTGTGCTCTAATTCAAATGGTATCTCATTTATTGCGATTTAAAAAAAATATTTTAATTGTTATGGCCGCAAGGTCTATCTTTTTTAAAGTAATTTAATTGCTATTTAATAGAATTTTTTAAACGATTAATTGAGAAAGTAATCATTATATATATATATATATATATATATATATATA
>MUZC01003109.1:204713-233817 GCA_002072015.1 Radix auricularia
AATTATATGGGGAAGGTTCTTAAATAGGTTTCGTTCCATAAATTCATACTCATGGGCGCTGGGGGCCCAACAACTTTTTTTTCCTTATTTGGGCTATATAAAAAATGAAAATCAACAATTTTTCTATTTCTCGAGGAGGCAGAAGCATGAAATTTTAGGAAATAGTTGAGTATACTTCTGCAATGGTAACAGGCAAAAATATATTTAAATTACTTCCTTCTGGGGGCTGGGGGCCCAAATTTAGTTTTTTCTCTTATATAAACTATATATAAAAACTAAAAATAACTAAATATCCTATTTTACTGATAGATAGAAGCATGAAGCTTTGGCAAGTTGTTAAGTACGCTAAATCGACGATATTTTGCGATAAACAATTTTTAACTTCCCACTCATGGGAAGCCGGGGACCCAAATGTAGTGTTTTTTTTTTACTTATATACGCTATATAAATACTGAAAATCAACCATTCTTCTATTTCCCGTGTAGTTAGAGGAATGAAACTTTGGGAAGTTGTTAAGTACACTCTCCTAACGCTAATTTGCGAAAAAGAATTTCAAACTTCCCACTCATTGGGGGCCGAGGGCCCAAATGTTTTTTTTCTTTTATTAGAAACAAAGTCATCACTAATTCTCCAATCTACCGTGTCGTAAAAACATGAAACTTTTGGAAATTACTCTCCTGGCAATTATGGCTAAAAATTAAATAAAATTCTCCCTTATGTGGTGCCGGGGGCCCAGATGTACTTTTTCTTAAGTGGGCTATATTAACAAAATGTAGACAACGAAATAAAATCACGTCTCAAGAAAGATTAGAATTCTGTTTAGGTGGAAGCAAGTACTCTTCGCAAATTGTTGAGTACAAACCCCGTAGTGGTAACAGGTGAAAAAATATTTAAATTATCACTTACTGGGAGCCCGGGGCCCTAATGTAGTTATTATTTTTTTTTTACTAATATATGCTATATAAATACTGAAAATCCCCTATTCGACTATTTTCCGTGTATGAAGAAATATGAAACTTTGGGAAGTTGTTAAGTACACTCTCCTCACGCAAATTTGCAAAATAGAATTTTAAACTTCCCGCTCAGTGGGTACTGGGGGCCCAAATTTAGTTTTTTCTTATATTAAAACTCACTCATCACTAATTCTCAAACTTACCGTGTAGGTAAAATCATGAAACTTTTGGAAATTCTTGAGCATACTGTCACGACAATGATGACAATCGTTCCATAAATTCCCACTCATGGAGGTTGGGGGCCCAAAAACGTTTTTCCCCCATCCCCCATTATTTGAGGTATATAAAATTGAAAATTAATAATTCTCTTATTTTCCGAGTAGGCAGAAGCATGAAATTTTTGGATATTGTTTAGTACATTACCCAAATTATAACAGGCGAAAATATATTTCAATTATTAATTTCTGGGGTCCGGGGGCTTAAATATTTTTTTCCTTAAAAAAGCTATATAAAAATTGAAAATCACCAATTCTGCTATTTCCCGTGTAGGTAGAAGCATGAAAATTTGACAAGTTTTTAAGTACACTCTACCGACGCTAATTTGCAAAAAAGAATTTTAAAAATCCCACTCATGGGGGCTAGGGGCTCAAATGTAGTTTTTTTCTTATATTAAAAACCGTCTTATCTCTAATTCTCAAATTTACGTATACGTAAAGACATGAAACTCAAAAGTTATTGAGCACACTCTCCCAACAAAAATGAAGCAAAATTGATTTAAAATTCTCATTCAGGGTGGGGTTGGTGTTCCCACATGTATTTTTGACCTGCTTTAAGATAAATGTACCCTTTTACTTCATGCAAATAAACAGTATAGTATGCTTCTACAGAAAACCTCATTTAAAACCCGTGAGAAGCCGGGTACTTGCCTCTAGTATATATATATATATATAAGGGCTGTTATCGATTAATTTAAAATTAATCGTTAACTTTTGAAAAATTACCCAAAAATTAATCGATAATTTTGATAGCATCAAAAAAAAAAAAATGTATGACGTCATTAAACTGAAAATTTCAAGGGAAGTAACAAAAACAGGCGATTCACATTTTTTAAAATATAGATATAAATAGTTTAATATACTGTCAATGAATTTGAATTTTGTTATTGTTAATTAAGTATCAACAGTGTTTAATTGTTGATATTATTTTGCTTATTTTAAAGTTTACACTTTAAAAATCTTTTATTTTTAAATGGAGACGTTTGTACGTAAAAAAAGCAACTATTTTTTTTTATTACTACTAATTGATTATTTATTGATTTAAACGGTTGAATCGCCAATGTGACGTACCATACTTTTAATAGCTATTTTATCGATTAAAATAATTTTAATCAATAAAACTTTTTACCGATTAATCGAGAAATCAATCGATAATTTCCACATCCCTAATATATATATATATGTATGTGTGGGTGTGTGTGTGTGTGTGTGTGTGTGTGTGTGTGTGTGTGTGTGTGGCCACCATCCGTCCTCAAGGGACGATAGCGTTTATTTCTGCTTCTCTTCCCCCCCCCTTGCCTTTCTCCTGGCTCTTCACTCCTAGCTGTGTTGGTCGCTCCCGCTATTTGAAAGCCCTCACGCACTTTTGACCGCCAGAGGGTGCGCTCCTCAGCATTGGCATCCCTCGTTTTATAGTCGATCCGCGCAAGGGACATGTCTTTCTTGAAGACCCCTTTGTAGCGCAGACAGGGGTGAGCTCTTTTTCTCATACCAGTTGTCAACTCACAACTCACCATAAAGTAGGGCTCTTGGAATTCGCTCGAGCTTATCCTGTGGACATGTCTTAGCCACCGCAGGCGCCTCTCAGGAGTTAGTGCATACTCACCATATGTCTCCTTCTGAGTACCTCCACTTTGTGATTTTATCCTGCCACTTGATGTGCAAGCATCGCAAGTGGAAACTGTTAGGTCGCTTATTTGCTTGGCGTAGGCTGTGCAGCGATTGCTTCCATAGAGGAGTGTGCTGAGCACGCATGCCTGGTACACAGTGACTTTCGTCCTATCAGTGAGCTGCGCATTGTTCCACACTCTTTGATTTGGTATTTCCATTAAAGATGCGGTCTTACCGATTCTGGTTTCTATTTCATTTTCCAGGGAGAGTGAGCTTTTGAAGTTACTGCCAAGGTAGGGAAAATCCTCGACTACATCCAATGTGTTTCCCTCAATGGAGATTGCTGGGAGGCATTCTGTGCCTTGTCTCATAATGTTGGTGTTTTTAGGCTAATCGTTAAACCGAATTCCTTGTATGCCTCTGAGAACTTATTGACCAGCTATTGGAGTTCTGTCTCTGTATGTGAGGTAAGAGATGGGTCGTCCGCCAAGAGCAACTCTCTGATTAATACCGTTTCCTCTTTGCTATTCGCACGGAGCCGGCGGATGTACATGCTTCCATCCGCCCTGGTATGAATGTTCACACCGTCGGAACAGTCCTTGGACGCATGTCGCAGTAGCACCTAGAAGAAGAATCTAAAGAGTGTTGGAGCCAGTACGCAGCACTGTTTAACTCCGCTACAAACTGGGAGAGGTTCTGAGGTGGCACCATCGAAGGGCACTGTGCACATATATTTTTTCCCTCTCTAAAGGTTGTAAATCATGTGAATAAAACAGTTGGGGAATACAGGATTTCAATGAACTCTTTGCTCGTACATAAAGGCACGCACCCAGCCTTGTCACAATTTATATAACATTTCAATGATTACATATAACTAAAAAGCATAGGCTTGTTTATGGGTTATCTTATCTTATCTTAGATATACAGACGCTCCTTCTATGCAGAAGATAATTGCGTCCACAGACCATGAGAGATGATCTGTTGGCAAGTGATGCAGCGGTCACAGGCCACGGCTATAGGGGTTCCACGCATTACCCCAGCCGCCTAACTATTGTCTAGTTAGGTACCCATTCGGAGCTGGGTGACTCGGGGACTCCTCAGGCCGCGAGAACAAATCATCACCTTCGTGAGGATTTGAACCCGTGACCATCGGTATGGGAGTCGAGAGCGCTACCTCTCGACCACCACGTCCCACCACGTTAGTATGAAATAGTATATGGGCTAGTAAAATATGTATATTGATGTTATGAAATGCTGAACGAAGTAATACGACATAAATATTTTTTGCTTAAAATATTAGTTTTTCCCGAAACAGACGACTGCTGTCTATAATAATGGAATCTTACCGCCATATCTGAGGGTTCCAAACTGATGGCAGTCACTCCTTGTTCCTTCCTTGGTGACGTGGATACAACACGTTTAGTTGACGTGAGGTTGGGTTGAATCAATTGTTTGAATGAGTTGTGAATAAGCTTCTTCATGATCGCCATTTTATTGAACTGAAATTTCCACAGGAAAAAGGTTTAAATTGATGACACATAGAAAGTCACGCAGGCTCATCTAATCCTAGTTACGATTCTCTTGTGTTGAGGTAGGGGTGTAAGAAACTGTTGAGGTAGGGGTGTAGGAAACTGTTGAGGTAGGGGTGTAGGAAACTGTTGAGGTAGGGGTGTAGGAAATAAGTATTTTAATTTATTAAAACTAGTCTACACTCTACACCATCACGATTTTGTCATTTTGTAAACGATTAAGGAGACATTTTATGGGCACTATTTAAGGGCTCTATTTAAGGGCGCTATTTAAGGGCACTATTTAAGGACACTATTTAAGGGCACTATTTAAGGACACTATTTAAGGGCACTATTTAAGGGCACTATTTAAGGGCTCTATTTAAGGGCACTATTAATAAATAAAGTAAAATGTTGACTACGACAATTAGCATGTATGTAAATTAGAAAAAGTAACTAATGAATTACGTAAAAAATAATGTAGCCAAAATCCACTATTTTCCGCTCATTTTTGTCTTCATAATTGAATTATAAATATTAAACTAATAAAACGAACCAATTTTTATTTGGTACATGTCATATAGTCCTCTTATCTCAGTTGTTGGGGGGGGGGGGGAGATAGAGAAGAATTTAAGAAGAAAAGGAGATGACATCACAGTCGCATAGAATGACACAAGCATAGGGTCAGCTCTGATTCTGAATGCGTGTTAATGATGATATTACACAAATTAAAAAAAAATAATATAGCACAGCTTTTTTTTTTTATTCACACCAGCACAAAAATAGGAACATTTTTCCTCAGCCATCCATGATAATTTTTAAGATCTTATCTAAATAGAGGTAAAAACGATTTAAAAAAAAACATGTTTCTATAAGGAGACTAAAAAGACGAAAATAAATTTTAATTTATAAGTTCAAGTATTTTGATTTAATATGACTAAAAACGTGGGGCGGCTGCTTATGAGGTTATACATATGCTGTTCACTCATTCTCTCACTTATAGATCTCTCTTTTGCCTTCTAAATTAAAAATCTTTCATTTTTTTATATTCCAAACACCTATCTTTGTGTTGTATTTTTAAATTAGAATCCCATTCAAATTTAGAAATATTCAGTCTAATTTTGAAGAACCCCCCTTCCCCACGCTTTTAACCATATTAAATCAAAGTACTTGAATGTATAAGTTTAAATTTATTTTCTGCTTTTATTATTCCCGTTATAAAAATATTTATGTAGACTAAAAAGAAAGAAACAACAACAAAAAAAACAAAAACAAAAAACACAAAAAAACAATGACAATGACACCGGATATGTTACATAAATATTTCTTGATCTAGTATGTTCAAGAATTTAAATAAAATGTTAATACTTATGTACGTACGTATTTTATGTTGATTGTGCTGATGAAGGCATTAGTCGAAACATTTACTGTCGTGTTAGTTTAAAAATAAAGCTCAAATTTATTGTTTTCATGACATAATTTGTTTGTGTATTTTGTATCTTAAGAAATAAATTATGACTCCTAATTAGCTTGGGATAGTCGATCCCCCCCCCCCCCACACACACACACACGTTCCTCGTATTTGTACTTCTTCTATTTGAGGCTTAAACCACTTTTAAATTGTATTGTAGAATTTTCATGTAAAGAGAGAATGTTGCATATTTTTTTTGCACAAGTGAGTCATATTTAGTACATTATAAAGACCCAAGGACAGACGGATGGACGATCCGTGAAAGTTAAATAAAAGCGTGTATACAGTGAACCAAATAGAACATACACTAATTCATACATTTAGTCTTACTAACACGAAACTTGTAAAAAAAAAATATTGAAATTTACACTCACCTTTGAGCTTTAAGGGTCTTAAACGATACTGGTATGGTGAGCTTGTTTTATTTTAATGCTACACTCAGAAAAAAGCTCTTGAAACGAAGTTAATAGTATGAAGCTTCCTTTTCTTCTTGAGGGCTTTAATAAATTACTTGAAGCTGGTTTGAATTTTAGTGACTTAAAAGCAAAATCTAATTAATCTAAATGTATCTATTGAAAAAAAAAAAGCCAAAATCTCTTAGCTATCTAAAGTAGCGTTGCGTGCTGTTTGCAGGCAAGCTATGTTCCTAACACCCTTAGCCCTGAGAAGCAGTGAGAAACAGCTTGCGCCCCATCTTAAATAGTGGAGCCAGTAAAATTGACGTCACTACCGACAGAAGTGGTTGATCCCCGGTGGGTAATCCCAGCTTTCGTTGTGGCATTATTGGGCTGCCACATGAGACAAAAAGGACAAAGTCAGCAGAGATTTAAAATTAGAAGTACAGGGTTCCTAATTATTTAAAGGTCATGCCCTTTCGACCCAACTCAAGAATAACATCTTTAACCTAGGGCACATTTTGTATGTAAGTTAAGAACCATTCGGTATCCTTAAAAAATACATGGTTTTAAAAAAGAAATGGTCAGTTAAGTTACTTGCTCCATGCGCAATCAATGTGCCTCGAATGTTTTTTTCCTTGTTTTTATTTATCCTCGGCTAATCTCTTCAATTGATCTTTTAAAAGGAAAAAAATAGTGCTGTAAATCAGTATTAGATCTAACAGTATTTATGAATTTATGAAATGGTTTTTTTAAAATTATGTTTACTTGGTTTTTACATTTTTTGAACCCCATTGAAAAAGAAGCAATTATTATTAGTAATGAAGTCAATATTTAGTCTGACTAATTGTTTCATTAAAAATATTTTTCTGTATGTTAAATTATACATTTTTTTCTTCATCATCAAACAACGCGTCTCATTTTTTAGCGGAAGCTGAAGATAGGTCGTGCAAAAACATTTTTAAGATTCTGATTTTTAATTTAAAGTAAAAATGAGCGATTAAAATATTTTATTTTACAAATATACAACTTTTTACTTGTCCAATCGCAATAAGTTGTCTTAAATTAACGAAGAATAAACAAATAGCTGATAAGATACTTTTTTCTAATAGGATAACTACATAATTGATTCGTGTCTTTTATTCATTTAATATGAAGTTAATAATATGACGTTTTCTAAATTAACAAAGAATTGAGGAATAGCTGATTTAATAATAAAATAAAACTACATTTATATATTGACTTGTATAATTTATTAAATTTTTATGTAATTCGTCCCCCCCCCCCAAAAAAAAAAAGACCCCAATATTTCTATTAATAGATTTCCGCCTTATTATTAGGCTACAAAGCCTCTATCTGCCAAGTGCCGTAAAAGTAAAAGGATTATTTTATACATTAAAATAGATTTCAATAAAGGAACAAAATAATGCACATTAAATTCATTAAAATCTTGGGTATTGTTATTTTTTAAAAAAAACAAAACAACTATCTTTTTACTAAGACATGGGAAATTTTATCAGGTTTCATTATTGAAGGTTAGTTTTCCTATTTTAAGGACTGTCCATATATTACGTCAACAAAAGGGGCCATCCATATATTACGTCAACAAAAGGGGCCATCCATATATTACGTCAACAAAAGGGGCCATCCATATATTACGTCAACAAAAGGGGCCATCCATATATTACGTCAACAAAGGGGCCATCAATATATTACGTCAACAAAAGGGGCCATCCATATATTACGTACGCAAGGAGGGGGTTCTTAAATCAACGGCAATTTGCGTATGGATGATTACGGGGGCAAGGGGGTCTCGACTAAATGTGTACGTAAGCACAGCAAATTTAATTTGTATAATACTAAGCCAAGTAACGTAAACCGCTCAGACTGCAAACGGCATTCGAGACCGACTGAGTCAAGACTGATATGCAATAATGTCTTATAATTTAATGCAAACTAAATTCTGAGCTTTTAAATACTCGGAAGTAATTAACATTTGATTGAGACTTAGCGTTCACACTTTACTAAAAATATATCCGTCTGATTAATACTTGCGCGTCTAGAATTTTCTCTTCTTTCTTCGACGCCCCAGCCGTTATAAATACACCCCGGGACGGCGATTTCACTGCTTATATTGATCTATTTTATTACTTATGCTCTGCAGTGTTCAAGACAAGACAAGGTGAATGTGGTATTCTGTTGCTTCCATAATTTCAACATGAAAAACAAGATACTACATGAATGACGCCACGCAATTTTCGCCGATTTTACCCCCTCCCCCTTCGTTACACTTCGTTACACTTCGTTACACTTCGTTACAAAAACTTAGACCCCCTCCAGTATGACGTCACATAGGGGGCCATCCGTAAATGACGTCACGCACCTAGAGGGGAGAGGGGGTCGACCATTTGGGACGAAGGGGAGGGGGTATTAATGAAATGTGACGTCACATCAAAACGCGTAACTTTAAAGTGAAGTTGCACTTAAATATTCTTCGATTGTTTACAATTTATTTAATGACGCGTTACATGGGCTTCACGCGTGATGCAATATTAGAGTGCAGTCTTAATTACACTAAATACATACTTAAACTGAAATGACAAAAAAAGTAATGTGAAACATTACAATTTTAAAATAAAAATGACTCTTATGGGGGGGGGGATTTTTATGACGTTTTATTGATTGGATTTATTTTTGGGTGGGGGTCTAATTTTTTGTGACGATGCGTGACCCGGGGCAGGGGGGGGGTAAAAATCGGCAATTATCGCGTGACGTCATTAATGGACGGCCCTAAAGCTTTGACCCTCCTTACTCTAAAAGCCGTATTTTCTAATAAAGAATTAGCCTGCTGCTAATTTTTTTTTTTTTGTTGTTGTCCAAGCAACAAGATGATCAAGCCGACTCTTATTATGTCTCTGGATGTCATGGTGAAATTCAAAGGTATCAAAAAGTTATAGATTTGTCTATCATCAGTTTGTAAAGCAGAACATTGATGCAATGTTTGTAGCAAAGAATGTGCCTGGTAGAAGTGCGTTTAATCGATTATAAAGGACGAATTGCTCCTCTTAGTAGAGAATTGTCGGGACTAATTTTGCCACATGAACATTTTGGAAGCGACGTTGAGACATAAGGTCGAACAAATGAAGAAAGTTGTAAAAACTTAACTTCAAATATGCTGGCGAAACATTGTCAGAAATATGGAAGCAAGTAAGCATGGACAATTTTTCAATGGCAGAGTGTATTGTGCCTGAAAAGTCTGAGCTTGAAGTTGAAAATGTAATAATCAATGATCAAGCTTTGTGCCAAAACCATGTTAGGATAAGTCAGTACATTGCACAAATTGTCAAATGTTTTGATTTAACTTGTTGCCAGCTGATTAGAAGCTCGTACTTTGATATTATTGCTGATCGTTTTATCCCCCCCTCCCCACCAATTCCAATCTGCCAAACTAACGAGGGCCTTAAACTATAAGTTAAAGTTAAAGCACCAGAAGCATCTGATATAAATTTCTATTCAGTTCCTACTGTTTGAACGGAGCTGTAAAATCTGTCACATTTATTTTGCTTCGCAAACCGTGTTGAAGAAGCACGTTCGAAAGCACCAACAATGTATGCCTGGGCCCAGTCAAATAGTGCATGCACCCCAACAGCAAAGAATTCGTCCAATGCGAGTGGCAGCCAAAAGACAGAGAGAGCTCATGGCAATTATTGCTTATGGGGTGATGCTAAGTACAGAATTGCTAGATGAAGAAAATGTTGACTTGTATGGTGTTTCGGCTTCACGCGAAATTATTCAGTGACAGCCAAAAGACAGAGAGAGCTCATGGCAATTATTGCTTATGGGGTGATGCTAAGTACAGAATTGCTAGATGAAGAAAATGTTGACTTGTATGGTGTTTCGGCTTCACACGAAATTATTCAACCAGAACCTATGCCGCTGATATCAATTGCGGGACATTTGACATCTCCATGGGAAGATATAGAGGCTATGATATACGATTTGGATTTGCTTGTAAAAGGGGCCGTCCATTTAATACGTCACGCTATTTTTGACCATTTTTAACTCCCCCCTCCTCCCTGTCACAAATCTCGCCCCCCCCCCCAAAGTACGTCACATTTTCGTACAAAAATATTTTTTTTTATCAACAAAATAATTAAAATTTAACATAAAACACCGTGTCGTCACACATGGCCGGACACACCCCTCCCCTTGTCACACTTTCTTACACCCCCTCCCCCCGCCTATGGAGCGTGACGTACCTTATGGACGGCTCCAAAGATATGTATGAGTATGATATATAAATTAAAAGTGTATTTAAAGTTTAACTTTCTAATCTCGTTTCTGCTTGAAGTTAGAACAAGTCTTTGTAAATATTTAAATAGTCTTTAAAATATTATAGTTATATTGATTTGGAATATGTTCATAATTTAAAGGTGTAATGCGTAAACATTTTTGTAATCCATATGATCTCTCTTCTGTTTGGCGTTATAGTAGGCCTTTTAGGTTATGAATTGGAAATATGTTCAGATGTTAAAAGTGTCTTAAACTTTGTTTTCCTAAACATTTTACTTTTATCCACTGTTGTGTTTTAGTTGTAAATTAGTACGTTAAAAATATTGCTTTGTTTTTTTTCCATTTTATTATTGGGGGTGGGGTAATTGAATGTTGACGTAATTTTATAAGGGAGTTTCTGGAAGTTTTACAAGTTGTTGACATGGGGGAGGGGGAGGTAAAAATCACCCAAAATGTGTTGACGTAATTTATGGACAGCCCCTAACGTATCACGCCTTAAAAAACAACGAATGCTCCCAGTTTTAGTTAAACTTTGTGACGGTCCCAAATGGTGAGTAAGTTTTTAAAGATATTGTATATTTGTGTCTTAACATAAATAATTCCAAAGATACACTACTAACACTGAATATGTGCTTTAATTTATTGATATAGATCGTGATTATACTTAAATATGCAATGCTGTATGTGGATTAAATTCGTAGACACATATTTTGTTGTTTTACATAGGTGCAAAATTATTTCCTTATAAATTTTTTCAGTGAGAAGCGAATACTAAAATCATCAAAGTTTCAAGTCTACTAGCTTTCCACGGGCATGGATTCTTTATAAAACAAATTACAGGAAATTGTTGAACCATTTGTTGGGTAACAAGTTAACAACAGCATTAAGATGAACTGTGGAAGTTTTGGGATCGAGCTGTAGCGAATTGTATTCCAAAGATCTTAAGAATCTGATTAACTCCCTGATGTTTCCCAACATTTTATGACCCATGTGGTTACTACAATAGTTGCTGGTTGCCATTTTAAAGCCCCATTTACTTATCCCTGGTCCAATTTAAAACTTTGTCCAAATTGTTTGATTGAAAGCAGACTGTGAGACAGGATCTGACTGGTGAGAAAACAAAGACTAGGTTGATGTGACTGGTGAGAAAACAAAGACTAGGTTGATGTGACTGGTGAGAAAACAAAGACGAGGTTGATGTGACTGGTAAGAAAACAAAGACAAGATTGATGTGACTGGTGAGAAAACAAAGACAAGGTTGATGTGACTGGTGAGAAAACAAAGACTAGGTTGATGTGACTGGTGAGAAAACAAAGACTAGGTTGATGTGACTGGTGAGAAAACAAAGACAAGGTTGATGTGACTGGTGAGAAAACAAAGACCATGTTGATGTGACTGGTGAGAAAACAAAGACAAGGTTGATGTGACTGGTGAGAAAACAAAGACCATGTTGATGTGACTGGTGAGAAAACAAAGACAAGGTTGATGTGACTGGTGAGAAAACAAAGATAAGGTTGATGTGACTGGTGAGAAAACAAAGACAAGGTTGATGTGACTGGTGAGAAAACAAAGACCATGTTGATGTGACTGGTGAGAAAACAAAGACCAGTTTGATGTGACTTGTGAGAAAACAAAGACAAGGTTGATGTGACTGGTGAGAAAACAAAGACCAGGTTGATGTGACTTGTGAGAAAACAAAGACCATGTTGATGTGACTGGTGAGAAAACAAAGACCATGTTGATGTGACTGGTGAGAAAACAAAGACAAGGTTGATGTGACTGGTGAGAAAACAAAGACCAGGTTGATGTGTAATTTGTTGGTAACCTGACTATAATAATCTCATCGACCGGAAGTCAAACTCGTGGAGAGGCGGAGTTTAATCCTACACTGACCTATATTTTTTAAAAACAGACATTTCCTTCTTAAATCTAAATATAGTAAATGGTTTTTTTTTTAAAACAAGAAGTTTAATATTTGCTGAGTTGGCAACTTCCTCAGGGTGGAAACATTTGTTCACATTAAATATTGTTTATTATTTTAAAAAAAGTTGCGTGCATTATTTTTCTTCAAAGAGCAAGAAAATGTCTGAGAATATCAGTTTGAATTTGTATAGAACTACATTTATTTATTCATAAATTAATCTCCTGCGGATACAAAAAAATTGCATCGGTATTTACAACCTGTTAAAATACTAGGTGTCAAATCTCGTGGTACCGCATGGCTCTAACAAATTAAAAGACAAAAATGTTTCCATCTAAGCAATTAACGAATTATTTTTCTTGTTTTCTTTCTTGTTGCAGTTATTATTATTTTAAAAAAAATAATTTTTAGCAAGCAAACATCTCGTTTCATAAATCCTTGAAATTTGATTGCGATAACACATTATATATAGGCAGAATGGACTTAAATTTTTAAAAAACAATGTGATGAGAGAAAAATATAACTGTAGAATCAATTTTCAAATTTAAGGAAGTTAGTTGGTGCATCGTTTTAAAAATGAGCTTCTGTTGTCTTAGTCTCTAACCACCACCCTTTAAAATATAATTTTTGGAAGTAAAAATTAAAAAAGCAAAGAAACAAAATACTCCAATAAATATATTTTAAACATATTCTTTACGCGGCACACATTCAAATATTAAACTATTGTTTTGGTTTTTTAAAATTTTATTTGGTTTTTGACATATTAAAAAATGAAAACTGTTTAAAATTAACGTGCACTTTATTTTATGCAACTATAGTAATTGCGGGCTTTACGGAGTACTCCTTTGTACATGGCGATTCCATTTCGTTTGCTATGCTGCTAAATGAAGCTGCCAATGTCATGATGTTTGTTGTCTCTGACAGGGGATAGCTTGCAGTTGTCATCTACAGCGGAAACATTTTCAAGGCCCTGACAACAGGTTACTGTAAGATGTGGTAGAAACTCTTCAACTGTTCTAGTACAAATAGTTTAATGATTCTAGGGGGCTTTAGATGACGCAGATACTTATAGTTATGACACCGACAAAACATTTGTCAGTTGTTATTTAGCAGTCAATCATCTATCGTTATTCGATGTGCAACTGACGAGCTTAGAGATTCAAGTCATTTCTATCCTGACAATGTTAATCGAAATATATTTTGAGTGCACTTTACTTTCTGATTTAATATGATAGAAACAACACCAGACATCCTATAGATCTAATTATATTATAATATGTACTCAAGTAAATCCGAAATAATTATATTAAGGTGTAGTAAGGTTGCCCAGCAGTGCAAATATATGATTTATTCAAAATCTTTTGAGTGTTTGGGGCGGTCCATAGATGACTTAACGAGCGTAGGGAAGGGGGGGTAACCATTTGTGACGACAGGTGACTAGGGGGAGGGGGTGTTTAAGAACTGCGATGTCTCAGTGTAAAGTGCAACTTGAAATAAAAAACCCACTTACACTAAACCAGGGATCTTTGGCAATAGTCGAACAATGAATCTGAGAAATGATTGTGCGCAAGTCAGAATAACACAGAGGATCAATATTTCAGGGGGACTTTTCTGATACAATAATACACGTTTACAGTCGAATATAATGTTTATAACGGTTAACGACCTTAGCCATTCTAGATATGTTCATAACGGTTAGCGACCCTAACTACCTTAGCCATTCTAGATATAATGCATGCTAAATCACAAATAATGCAATGAAGTTGGATAAACACAAATTTACTCTAAAATCTAATTGATACTTTAAATTTAAAATAAATTAATATTATTAATTATCAATTATTATCATAAAACACAGATGTTTATTTTTTAAAATCGCTTTATAATTTAGTTCTCAGAGAAACGATGTTTCTTTATTTTTGACGCACTAAGATCGGAATTGGAGCATTTTGTTGCAGTGCAAGTTGGATGATGTCTTGTAATCATTTGGATTAACATTATAGATATCCAATTAACTGGAAAGAACCGATTCAATAGTAGACTTATGTTACAAGCGTAAACATACATAGGATGTATTTTAATAGTATCTAGCGGACTTTATCTCCCAATGAGTCTGCATTACCCCAAAGATTCTCCTTTTAAATTACCCCAAGTGTGATAATTTACCCTTGTTCATCGACCACTGCGCTAAATACATATTTAAATGACAAAAATGTTATTTGAAACATGCTCACTTTCAAACAGAAAATAAGGCTTTTACGGGTTGGGGGGGGGGGGGCAAAGCTGTGTGATGTGGGACGTCATACTTATATTGGATAACTATTATTTTCCCTTTGTGACCGGGTGGGGGGGGGGGAATCAGCCAAAATCGCGTGACGTCATTTATTGACGGCCCCTTTGTTAATAAAGCACCTTAGCAAAAAATGTTTATATAATAAACATCCAATATTATTATTTTATATGTAAACTCTTTAAATTAAATATCATTTTATGACTAAAAACATATTTTACTCTTCAGATTTTCTTTCAGTTTCAGCATTTGAATCTATTCTTGGCTATTTAAAGTTCATATGCACAAGACACAGCTTTGATTCTTCACATATCTTTTTTTTTTCTTTAAATGTTCTATCATATTACGAGGCTTAAAAGACAAAAAGACTAAAATTAAAAAGAAAAGGAAATTTTAAAAAAGAAAATTTCTAATGAAGAGGATTTCACTAGCAAGCTACTGTGACGTAGTGAGGGTCAGTCCCGTAACTTTTCCAATGTAAAATATATATTGAGATAGACAAAAGTAGATTAGTGAGTTCGAAGTTGTGAAAAATTATTTATCATTTACTAGCAGACCCGGTCGTGCGTTGCAACGATCTCAGTAAAAATGACTATTTAATAATCCAATGAGTGATTTGTTTTAAAATCAATTATGCCAGAAACCTACACAGAAGTGTGCAAAAAAGACAAAGTTTCATAGCAAACAGATAAATAAAATAATAATTTAAAAGCTTTAAAAAAAGGAAGAAAAAAAAACGACATTAAAGGGCCAGGCTCTCTTAAATTTGTACTCAAGTTATGTTTCTCAATCTTGTGTAAAATTGATTGGGGAATTAAATTATTAACGTGCATTACAAAAACATTTTGGGGACGCCTGTGAGATGGAATGAACATAAAGAGTTTAGTTCCCTATATAATTATTTATAGACTCTTGAGTTTTTGTGTACTAAGATTGGTAAAATCCGTTATTTTCTCAGTCACTTAAGCTAGCACTAATTTTTATAAAGGTAATATAAGGAAAAAATGACATTTAAGGGCCCCTGTGCCCATTCTGTGCAAGTTGTCAATTTCAAATAGCTGTTAATTTTAATTCAGTTTCATCATGAATATATTTCTTTAGATTGTTAAATTATGAGATTAAGGGCCCCAGGGCCCATTCACGGCAAGATATAAAGTTGAAAACACCTGTTTATTTTAAGATGGATAATAATGGATACATTTATCATCATTTGTCAAGATCTTTAATAACTAAATTGGGGAATACAATCTTAAAGGTTTATAAAAACAGGTATTATGGCCTCCCAGCCCCAAAAGAGCAGCTCTTAGGACAAGAGAAATACCTATAGTATTTTAATATTGGCTATCAAGAATATAATTACAAAATTTGGTTAAGATCCATCAATTTATCAAGTAGATAGCGCTTAAACTAATTTTTATATAGCTCATATTAGCAAAAATTGACATTAAGGTCCCCCGGCGCCCCTTGAGTCTTAAATGGAGAGAAAAAGTAGCCAGTTACCATTCGGGAAGGGTACTCAACAGTATCAAACATTTTCATGACGATCGGATGAATAGTTTAGTCAGCTATAAAGGACAAGCACACACACACTTTGATTTATATATATATGGATGACAACTAAATGCTGTTCTTCTTGATGCGTCCGTCGTGTTCATCCTGGGGGTATCGTTATTCACAGAGGACTAATTTCTCAACTTACAGTGTTACAGTGAGAGTCAATTGCTTGTCAGACAAAAACCAACCCACATATTAATGATATGCACTGGCTTCCTGTAGATCAGTGGTTCCCAAACTTTTTTTAACCCGCGGACCCCTTTTATTTATAGTCAAATCTTGCACACGGACCCCCAAGTGAAAAAGCTACATAAATGTATAGTATAGTATAAAAATTTACTTATTTAAAACAATATATTTTGTTGAAGAATCATTTAGGGTCTGTCCATAAAGTACGTCACGCTATTTTGACCATTTTAAACCCCCTCCTCCCTGTCACAAATCTAGGACCCCCCCCCCTTGAAGTACGTCACACTTTCGGGCAAAAATATATTTTTATTAACAAAATAATTAAAAATTTAACATAAAACACCGTGACGTCACGCGTGGCCGGACACCCCCTCTTAAGCGTGACGTACTTTATGGACGGGCCCTTTTTTAATTTAACTTTTGTTAAATATCTTTTTTTAAGTTAATGACTTGGATGAACTTGATGAGCTTTTTATAATATTATTAGTGTATTTATGTCCGGCTCAATTTTTGTGATAGCTAACGCAAATCCCCACGAGCACTAATGTCAAGCCGGTTTCTTTTGTTCCTGATGAGGTTCAAAACTTCACTGAATCCACGTTATACCGAATAGGAAGACCGGAAAGCAGTCAACAACTTTTGTACAATAACCAATAATGCAGGATATAAATTGGGATCTTTTCTTTTTGTAACTAGAATTTGTGGTATCATTTTTCAAACATTGGTTTAAGTTCCTCATTTGTGGATAATTCAATATCAGTATGTTGCACCTGTATTAGTATGGATTCATCTATGTCTGTTGTCTTAGTTTGTCCCCGAGCAAAAGGATTCAACACCCAGTCGGAAATATCCAAGTGAAGAATGTCTCCAAATCTTTGGTTTAGGTTTACATGAAGAGCCGTTAAGTGTTGACAGTAGGCAAGCAAGTCTTCATCTCTATTTTGAAATTTCGAGAGATTTTGAATCTGAGAACATTCTCCTCTCCCGAATTTTTTGTATTAAAGAAAATGTTTTGCAACAAACGCAGACATTTAGCATTTAGTTTTGAGTAAATTTAATTGGTCACCATATAGTTTGAAATTAGTTTCGTTAAATTTGGCAAACAAATCTGTCATAAAGGCTTTGTCATTTTTTGAGTTAATTAAATTTTGTCTTTGCCTTCCATGAATTCCAGCACTGAATCAAAGAGCATAAAATCGATTTAAACATACACTTTTAGATAACCAACGTACATCTGTGTGAAGTAGTAAACAATAATAGTCTTCATCATTTTCCACTAAAGTTTAGCATAAAATATCTCAATGAAAACATTCCTTTTGATTTTATTAACTGCTCCATTGACATAATCTAGTGATTCATGCAAAACTTCACTAAGATTTTTGCAACTAAATAATATCGATGAATGACACAATGCACTGAACATACATTTGGTACAGCTTGTTTTAAGTATACCAGAAAGCCTCGGTATCTTCCTAACATTGCCGGAGCTCCGTTAGTAACAGAAGAAAAGATAGAAGTCAGGGGTACAGCTATTTCAATGTAAAAACTTTTTAATTTATTAACGTTTCACCTTTCGTACCTGTTTCCAAACATTTAGCAAACAACAGTTCTTGGCAAATAGCTATTCTTTTAAAAATCTTACATAAGCTAAAAAAAAGTAAAGCCTCGTTTCCTGATAAAGTGGACTCGTCAAGCTGGAGAGAAATTCAGATGTTTTTAAGTACTCGCATAAAGAATTTTCAACACACTGAACCATTTCGTTAATCCTTCTTTGGACTGAATTATAGCTCAGTGGAATTTTTTTGTGATGTCGAAAGTTGATTTGTGCAACACAGTGTTTATCACCTCACCCACAGCTGGTAAAATAAGTTCATCACCTATTTTGTGGGGCTTTCCAGACTTTGCATGTTGTTGCTAAGAGCTGTTGAAGTGATGGTGTTTTTAAATGTTTCTTAGACTTAGACTGCTTTAAAAAAATCTTTTTTATCACTATGGATTTTTAAAACTAAATGTTCCTCAAGCTTGGAAGGTTTCGTAGAAGTAGAATCATTCCACAAAGTTCTATTGCACAGAAGTGGCAGAAGACACATTGTTCTAATACTAATACTATTTCCTGATGATGAAATAAAGCCATACTTCAAAAATTCAACGCTGTAGTGTCTATATTTTTTTCGTATCATTAATCTGTTAAAAAGGTCACAACAATATAAGAAAAATTGTATAACAAATGTTATATTTGAAATGGATAATTAACAATTAATTATTAACTTTTTCAATGAAATGCTGCAGTAAAACCCTTTAGATTTATTTGACGTAAGGATACAATTATGTTTAATTTTTTTCAAAATTATCCTTAAAATATTACCAGATCTATATTGAAAATGTGAAACATATTGTTTTCAGAAGATAAAATTGTATTCAAATATTAGTATTTATTTACATTAGATTCAAATGTAATCTATCTGGATAATCAATACAAAATTCAACTATATCAAACCTTCCAACGAACAATACTAAACTTCTTTTAGCCTTAGATTTGGAAAATTGTTTATACATTTCGTATCATCATTGCATAATAATAAATTGTCGATTACATGTTCGACTCTTTTAGACTTTATAAGGTAGGCAAGTTATGCAAGTAGCATCATAATTGTGTTGCTGTATAAAACTATTTTCGGTAGTATATGTGATGTCTCACACTATACCATCCTAAACTTTTGGGGGTGGGGGGGGGCAGCGGGTGAGATTTTTATGTTTCAATTTATTAGGATTCCAAGGAAATTTTTTTTAATGTTCTTTATATTTTAAAAAGTCTATCATAATGTATTAGAAAATATTTTTCTATGTTATTTTGCTAACTCTCTAAAATGTGTTTGGTCGAATTTTGAATAAAATTAAAATAAGTATTTGTGTTGTCTCCATTCAAGTATTTAGAATCGTCCAATCATACCGATTAATGGAAAGCTGGATTCTACCTGCCTCAGATAAATACGACTAATCAACACGTCAAAATTTACCCAACCCTGCAATCATCGTCATTTCCGTTAAAAGATTATATTTGTATTTTCATGACCTACATAGAGGGTCTCCGCCTTTCTCACGCTTCGAACTTGACATCAGAGCAAGTAATGGGTCACTGAGCTTGACCCATGACCCATCAAGTTCTCGACCCAGACCCATCATGACCCATTGAAACAAATTTTGGCGAAATAAAATATCAAATTAAATCAAACATGGGACATATTAAAATTGTTTAAAAGTAAAAATATGCTTCAACAAACTACGAAATTTAAAGCACAAAAAGTAAAATGTATGGAAGGGCACGTATTGTTTTTGTCGCAAATAAAAAAAAATCGCGCAACGACGGGTTTTTTTCAGAGTCAGGCGGAAACTAAGGATGGGTCATGGAGCATTGACCCATGACCCATCCCATTTTGCGACCCATTACTTGCTCTGCTTGACATACCTTTCAATTAACCAAGCATAAGTTACAGCTGTGGAAATATCGTAGTTTTTTTTCTTTTTCTAGGTCAAAAACTTTATTTTACTCAGGACCTGAAAACCGCTACTACATTATTCATTTTCTAAAATTTCCTTAATATTTTTTTAAACACATAATTTTATTATTTTCATACTAAACCTTCCGCGGACCCCCTGACGTTGTTCAGGGACCCCCTGAACGGTTCTGCGGACCCCTGGGGGTCCGTAGGGACCACTGCTGTAGATGAACGAATAGATCGCCAACTTATGGCCCTATACGTTATAGATGTCAGATGCATAAACTATACAAAAATATATTCCCCCCTTTTTTAAATTGTTAAGGTGAGGGTCACGGATCACTTTGTTTTATAACAAACGGTCGATACCTAAAAAAAAAGATTATGATTGATTATGAAACTCTAGCGTACAGGAACGCAGCCCTTATACTCGTAGTGCAGATACATATTGTGATATCAGTTCATTCCAATAATGAAGTGCTTTTACTTATAGAGAATTTCTGGTTTGGCAGGATACATTTGTTTTGCGAGGTTATTAGATTTATCAGCCATTTAATAGTGCATTTGTGAAGTTGTATGTTACATTTTGACTCTTATTTTTTGCAACTTCAGCTTCTTAACGTTAACAATGCTGGGTCATTGGTAGTGGTAATATTTATCGTGAGCGAGTTGCCTGTTAAAATACAGGATGGGTAATAAAACTAAGGTTTAGTTCTGATGTTGAAGTGCGTATGCAAAATGTTTTTGACGAATGGTAATTAGTAATAACTATTTTTTAAAAAAAATATTCTTATAACCGAGATCGAGCCTACGTCTGATCGGCATGTATATAGTATAGCCTCGGCATGTATGTAGTCTCGAGTTCCTGGTTTAAAGATGTTCTGGGCGTGTTAGATCTTACTGTTGTTTCTGTGCCCAGATGTCCACAATCTGCTGTGGATATGGCGGATTTAAGCTTTTCATCATTCCCGACTTTAGACTTTCTATTTTGAGTGACTTTGGTGGATAAGCTTCATGCCATTTACTGCCGACAGTGTCAGACATCTTTGTTGCTGGACCATTCAATGTGGAGGCTTTAATCTGATACTGGTGTTGTAATCAGGTGGAGGTGCCACGGGTTCCATTGAGTTTTGTTTGTATTGATGTGTTTGTTGAAGTATCATTGTTGGAGATGCCCTGTAGTACTGCCGCGTTGTAGCATCTCTTAGTTGGTCATCATCTATTCGCTGTCTGTGTTGTCCCAATGATACAGTAGGTGTCACGGACTCGTTGGTTCGTACTTCATTTAATAAAGACCGAGTCTCGTAAATCTCCGAGTATGCTGGAGGATGTAGAGGTGATTCGTGAAACTCATCATGGCAAAGGCGGATCGGTCTTGGGGGTAGGGGGAGTGTCGATGACGTGCTGTGTTCATCAGCTGGAAATAAACAGTTGGTAAAAAAGACAATTGAAAATTTTGAAACCACTGAATTATAAATTCAATTTGTATTTGCTATATTTCATCTTTGAGTAGGCAGCCTAAATTATTGCGCGAGGTTTTAATGACATACAAACATGTAATATAACATAACGGCACATCTTTTAAACTGAAATAATGTCTCGTCAAAGTGACAAAATAAATAAAACAATATATATTAAAATTACATGATTGTTGAAGCATCAGTGAATAAATTATGTGTTCTGACAGAGCATTGTGTACTTTTAGCTTCATTCAAGTTTAGCTGTCATTAGATAAAACAAACAGGTTTAAAATTAACAACTATACTTTGATGTTTATGGCCGAAACTTAACAGAAAGTTACTTGTACTTGTATTTAAAAAAGCTTATCCTTACCTAAGAAGATAAGATTGTTATAGGAATGTCCATCTGCCCCAGGCAGGTCTTTAGGGTCGGTATAGAAAGGGATTTCATTGGTCTGTTTACGTCTCAGTGCCTGCTTCCATCTTAAAAGTATTATCCAGATTATGGTGAGGAGAAGAAAAGTCATCGCTAGCGCAATGATGATTTTATGTAGATTCACGTAACAAGCTATCTGTTGGCATTCACTGCTTCCATTGTCAAACCTCACCTCATCTATGCTGATTTCATGGCTCTGTTGTGTGCCGGTCATAGGTCTTATAGTGTTGACAATGAAGGCGGGAGTTGGAGTGTTGGGGTTGTTGGTATCTGAAAACTCTGTTGAAGTAATGTGTAATAAGTTGAGACAGAAAAATTGATCAACTTTATGTACAATTATTAAAAAAACGAAGAAATAAAATTAAGTATGGAGTTATAATTTACAAACATTTTATAGCCTCTAGTTAAGGTAAAAACATGATTTTATCCCTATCATGAAGCGACGAAAAAACATTAGCATCATTTTAGGAAGAAAGAGAAATGCAAACTTATTTTTAATTACAATTGCATTATATTAAATTTTTCTACTATTATTATTATTAATATAATTTTCTAAACCGCATGATTGTGATTCCGTCTTAAATAAATGAGACCAAAGATGTAAGTATATACATAAAATCAATGATACCTTCAATGTCTGGCTGACCACAGTCTCCATCGACCAAAACACGTGTTGTGTTTATAAGTATTTCATCTTTCCTTCCCGGTACCCACAGAAAACATTTTATAACCATGTTATTCCTGACGTCATTGATCAACAGTGAACTCTCAAATGCCGTATCATTTGGGTCAGCACGGTTGGCCCGATATCTTTGTGTATCATAGAGGTAGCACTCTTTGTTACTGTCGTAGCAGTTGGCGATCAAATCATTGGCTCTACCAGACTTCCAGTAAATGTGCCTGATGGATTTTATAAACTGTTATTATATAAATAAATATTTCGAGAGATTCCTCTCCTGTGTAGGTGAACAATACTTGACACAACAATACTTGACACAACAATACTTGACACAACAATACTTGACACAACAATACTTGACACAACAATACTTGACACTTGAAAGCAACAACACCAAGTTTAATATTTCACATAGGTCTTCATTCACCAATTTTCTGCATAACTTCTTCCTTAAACCCTCACCCGTAACATCAAGAGCATCATATCTCGGACACAGAAGAGCAGCTGATCCGAACCACAAATGAACAATTTCTACCCTTAGGTATACACTAACTAACATATCAAGTAATGTAAAACCATTCCACACCTCCGCACGATTGGTAGAAAACGTCTCAAATTTAATTATAATCCTTAGATTTGTTCTGTGTGTGTGCGCGAATGGGTGTGTGTGCGTGACTGTATGTTTTCGTTTGTGCGAGAGTGTTTTTATTTTATCATCGGTGCACTCACCTGAAATTGGATTTGGCTTTCCCCGAACAGGTAAGTGTCAAACTTGTTTGCCTCTGTGCCACCAAACACGCCTCGTCACACATCACACCGAGTGTTACTGAAGACAACGCTATTATAATCACAGCCTCCAACATGGTAACAGATTTTTAAAGTCCGTTTAGCTGTAAGATTTTTGTTTGTGTGTATTATCCCTCAGTTATTTTACTTTAATACACATGTATATGAAATAGCTTACAAATCAATATAAATTCGCTAATTCCTCATGGACTCTTTAAACCTGTTTAAAGATACAGCAACAAAATGTTAGCCGTTAGGTCGAGGGGGGGGGGGAGGGTTCCTTTTCTTTGAACATTGTTTTGGGATCCTTCAATTTGACACTCGATTAAATGTTTAATTTCCTCCACGAAATAACAAAACAAATTTATTACCGTTAGTTGGATAAATTATTGTCCTTCAAAAGTAAAGCAGAATGCAAAAGTTATTTTGCGGGGCTTATTTCCCAATTCCTTGTTTTGAATCTAATCAAGATCATTTAATAATATTTAATATTTAGACTTAGACTATAATTTAGAATGAGTAATTTTAGTATAATAATAATAATCATGTAAATACTTTCGGTTATTAAAATGTTTTCAATGACTTTATTATTATTCTTAGGGATACTTGCGTTTTTTCCGCTCAATAATTTTTGAATTTTGATGTTTCTGAATTTATAATCTTCCAGTAGAGAATGTTTTGAATTAAAACCATTAACTATACTATGCCTCATGATCAGTCCAGTCCAGTCCTGTTAAGACGCGGTAGTCAAGGCAGTGTTGCGAAGTCTAAGTGCCAGATTTTCCCACGTAGGAGTAAAAAAATTCCCAAATTGGGCTAAAAATTCCCACATGCATTAAAAACTTGGGAAAAAACCTAGATAGTGGCAACTTATAATAAATTCCTTCGCAATCATTTTAATGACTTTGGACTTTAAAATTAAAAAATTATAAATATTTCTGCATTTTTAAGGCAATTCTTAATAGAGTACTTTCAATTTTTTTAAAAATCTATACGTTTTTATTTAACAACTTGGCTACAAAGCCAAAATATAGATTATACTTTAAAATTTTAACATTAAGAAGTTTTTAAAAAAAGTTATTTAAATACTCCTGTAATTTAAATTTGTCTGTGATTGATTAAATTTTTTTTTTTAATGAATGCTTTGAAATTTATTAATAATGAATCAATCATACATGGTTACATAGTTTGTTATATATTTACATAGTATTAATGATTTGGTCCTATATATGTAACAAACATTTAATGATGATTCGGGCTCAGACTAATCAATTACATTATTTAATAGTAATACATTTACACAATCTAACCTTAAACTGTCAGAGACAATGTTAGGGAAAACCTTGCCAAAACGTCAGGAAAAAAACCTAGATCCGGAAAAAAAACCTAGACACGCTAAAAATAAGCAAACATGACGTCAAAGAGACTTCCACCACATTAAAACACAAGTATTTCTTATTTAGAAATGAGCGTGTTTCAAATTAATTAATTTTTTTTTCATTTAAGAATGAATTTAATTTTTAAAATTGGTCAATCTAAAATATTCCCATTTTTTAGTCAAAACCCTAAAAAATTCCCTAATTCCCATTTCTCAAAATTTGGCTCAAAAATTCCCACGATTAGGGAAATTTCCCCCGACTTCGCAACACTGAGTCAAGGTCCAATTTGATCCAATCGCGAACAGTGTGTGACGTATGTGAAAATGGGGGATAACACCAGTTATTACGAAGGTATTTATTATTATTAACACAAAGTTCACTAAATAGAAATAAATTTCTATCACTTCATTGATTAGGTAAATTACAACATATGTTTGTTTAGATTTATCTATACCTTTTAGCTTAATCCGTTTTTTTTTTGTGTTTTTTTTTTTTTTGATTTTGTTTACCTGCAATATAAAGGTGTAGTTTTAATTAATAACAATTTTAACGAAATAATATGTATACAAAATATTTATTAAAATGAAAGTGAAAAAAAAACTACGTTGTCAGTCATGGAGATGAGTAAAAAATCTCCGAATAATCACTTCGAATTATTATTTTGTAGGCGCCAACGAGCTACGTGTTTTGTACTTGAGTTTGACGAAACAGTCAATTACGTATTTAACTTTTAAGCGGTTTCCAGAGCTAGAGTTATTCAAACCAAGCATTAACCGGTCCCGACTGTTTTGCAACAAGAAGTCGTATTCTTTAATCGATTTTTAATATCCACGTCAAAGGTTTCTAGGATTAAGAAAAAGAAGTAAATTATAAAAAATAATAAAAATGCTACGTACTACAGGCACAGTCTATTACTATAGTCTATAGTTATAGTGTAGTATAGGTCAGTTCCTTAACCGCTTCCTATGTCCTAAGCTATTTGTACTTGCAGTTCCCACATTACAGCTTTCAACAGGAATAAGTTAACTTTTCTATAATTTGGTATTCAAGAGGCACAGAAGAAATAATGATTTGTACATTCAAAATAAAATGAGGCGTTGTATTTCATGTCCGCGTAAGTCAAGAGATTCCAGGAATAAATGATAGTCTAAATGAAATCGAAAATGAAACTGAAACTGAAACAAATTACTAGACAGAGTCAGAGAGTGAAGAGTACAAGAGAATGATGGCCGTTTTTAACTACTGTAGGTTATTTTGACTAATTAACAAAGAAAATATTGTAAAATGTTTATTCTAAATAAAAAAAAAATGTTATAAAATTATCTTACACAATTAAAAATTAATGAACAAAATCAAAGCCACTAGTAAATAGAACTAAAACTGAAACAGAAGAGACCTAAGCATTGGGAATTTCCAATTTTTAGTCAGGTTTCAGTTTCACTTTCGCAGCAAACTATGACCAAGTACATGACCATGACGTTTATTTTATTTTTTAATTATAAATATGTTAGATCTACTTGTCACATGAATAATGAATGATCTTTTAAATTCACAGCAATCATCTTTGTAAAATGAATGAGAAAAACATAACCGTAAAGTTAAACTGTTGACATCCTAAACTTAAACTTTACACATTTTTTCCGCTCAAACTATGTCATGTCAAAGAGTACACTCGACTCTACCTTAGAGTCTACGTTTCAGAGGCGTCACTAGGGTTGGTGTCACCCGTGAGGTAGCGCATGGTGTCATCCCCTCATGATTTAACCCATAGAAATGTTCCGAGTTTTCCAGTGCCGAATAACGGGAATATATAGAATTTTACAGTCTGGTGTCACCCCCCTGATGGTGTCACCCGGGGCGGCCCGCCCCCACCACACCCCCTAGCGACGCCACTGCTACGTTTTTAAAACCTACGTTTCTATCAATTTTAGCCATCATTAAATTTTGCACGTTTTGTCTCCACATTCCCCTCTCTTTTTTTGGGCCAAATATATTTATATACCATAAAATATGGAATGGTCTTCAATGTGTTTTACATACAATTTAAAAATGACAGATATTATAGTGTGTACGTTTTAGGATGTTAACTTCAATAATAAATAATAGGAAGTATTTGCATCCATACATAAAGAAAAGACCTGCTAGACATCGCCTCTCACTTTTAGAATTAGAATGGATAATTCAAACTTAAGAATAATATGGAAATATATGTCTTCGAAAAACTTCACTGTGATGTCGTTCAGATACAATACTTGATGAGATTTAAAAAAGAGATAGAAACTTTTAATGAAATTTGTGAAATGATTTTATGTAAGCTGGTGATCCTTAAATATAATGGATTGCTGAGGTCAAACTTATGAAAAAGCTGAAAGCATACAGTTATACAACGGAAACTCAAAACTACAAATCTAATTGTTGTATCTTGTTGACAACAATTCTTTAAAGTTATTTTTAAAAATCTAAATGCTGCTGTAACAGAATGGAATTCTGTACCTTTATTTTGTCCATTGGAACTTAACGCATTCTTCTCGGGGTCTAACTGCCCAACAGCCGTTTGGAAGTTCTGAATGCTGCTAAACGCCAGGCATTGAACAGATTTGAGGAAATAGGGATAGTGTAATAGACAGTGGCATAGCTAGAGGGGGAGGTGGGGGGGGGTCCACCCCGGGTGGCAAAAGGTCTAGCTATGCCACTGGTAATAGAGTTGATGCTGGAGAGAGATATTATGAAACCGTTACAAGTTTTTTGGTTTGTTATTTTGACAGCTATAGAAAACTGACTGAGACAGACGAAAACTTAAACATAGAAAAGATGACGGAACTTGACTAGTAACAAAAGAATAGTTTCCTTTAATAAGTTATTTGGACTGTGAGAAAACAGCATTATTCATATAGGAACTTAACGTTCTTCACTGTTCTAAAATAACAAATGCTTTGTAAAAGTAAAAGTTTCACATTGAAAAACAATGGTATTGGTAGAGAATGCATTAAGTTATACTTGAAATATATACGTATCAAAACCGTTGTATTTTTATGGGAGCCCCATACAGCAAAAACGAGAGAGCAATTTTTGGTGGTCGAAACAAAGATGCAGCTTGTCAGATGAAAACGAGTTGAGTTGAAGTTCCCTTCCTAATATAATAATAATAATATTACTTCAAGCGGTCCTAAAATTGGAGAGACGTATTGCTTGCTGTGACAGAAGCTTCTCTAAACTTAAGTCATTTAATACAAAATCAATTACGATCACCAATGGTCACCCTGAGAATGGCTAGTTTGTCTAGTTAGCATCCAATGACTGATGATATTGAAATTAACATCAAATTATTTGCTATAAGGAAGAGCAGAAAAATTAAATTCTAATTAAAGAAAGAACATCTCTTCAACATTGGGGGAGAGGGAGGGAAGGGGGCTTAAAAATCCCTTCTTGCGGACGGCAAAAAACCCACAGTAAGCTAAAAAAAAGTACGTACATAAGCATACACGTAGCTCCACCAATCCACTTACCCACACATACACTTTTTTAGTATAGCGCAGTACCCAAGCCTGCAGCTACTATCATAACACTTCACATAACATTAACAATAGTCATAATACAAAATTAAAAATATAGTTGACTATCTGAAAATGAGTAATTTGTGATTGAAGTACTTTTAGAACATAGATCTTCAATTTTAGCATTTCAAATCAATATTTCTTAATAATTAATTATAGCAAGTCACTTTACGCTATCTCTATTTCTGATTATGTTACACTGTTTCAGAATAAGAAATAGAGATTACGTTGTTTCAGAATTAATTCGAGCGAGAACATTAGACAAAATTATGTGCTCTTCCACAAACTGTTTCGTTTGTATTAAAATATCTTTCAAACAAAAGTGACGTCATCGTATGACGTGATCCAAGTAAAATTCCCCAAATTTATTTTTGTCTTCTTCTCTCTCACCGGGTTTATCTTAAAAGAAGTGACATAGCAACATGTAATTGATCGGATTGATCGAAACTTTACGCCTGGTCGCCATTATAACTGTGTGATTTGTCCATTCTGACTTAACGATCTGTTTCTGGCGACAACACGGCGACAAGTATTTTAATATTACCTGACAGCGGCGCTGGATTGTAGAAGAAATATTGTTGAGGTGTGCAGTGAAGCATTGATGTGCGTCAGAGCTGAAGAACGACTCTTCTTACCTTAATTTGATCAGCACTGTAACTCAGTGGCATTATTCCACCGTCTATATTAAACCATAAACTTTGTCCCCAATACTCCTCAACTGTCTTTTCGTCCTGCATTTTAACACTAACATTGTATATTACGGCTACCATTCGGATACAATCAAACTAAGACACACACATACTCATATATTTTTATTCTGTTTCTAATAGCGAATAATGAGATATATATATAT
>MUZC01003109.1:235296-245692 GCA_002072015.1 Radix auricularia
TATATATATATATATATATATATAAAGCAATGTTCAGGCATTAAATAAATGTTAAAAACCCATTAAAAATGTAAAAGAAATGCATAGAGGCCAGAACAAAAGAACAGCAGTTAATACTCATTCATATAAAAGCTTTGAGCACTTCCAAGTTCGTTACATAGTAAGTTTATTTTGAATAGTTTATACTGTAATTGGCCCACTCATTCCAGGTACTTGTGGCACTATTGGCATGACAGCGGTCAACACTTGTGCAAGTTTTGAGCACTTGAATGCTAAGAAGATTTTAACCGTAAGTTTATTTAGAATAATTCAATAAAGCCCATCTGCCCTCACTCCAGGCTATTGTGGCTCTATGGATGCCGTAGTTTAAGTATACGCTCTATTGCATCTTCTTGGAATGTAACAGACGATAATCGGTCATCAATACGCCCTTATTTTTAACTGGTTTATATGACGTGGAAACATTCGGAAGCGTTAATGCCCTTGTTACCAAGAGAAATTGTGTCAACTATTGCAAACGTATTTTAAAAACTTTCCAACAAAAGAAAAGCCATCACGTTACTGTCATCTAAACGGGAGTGGGTGGAATGGCCTCAATATAATCAAGAGCAGGATTGAACGAAACTCTGTGCCCGTGTGGAGGCTTTAATCTGATACAGGTGTTGTAATCAGGTGGAGGTGGGACGGGTTCCATTGAGTTTTGTTTGTATTGATGTGTTTGTTGTAGTATCATTGTTGGAGATGCCCTGTAGTACTGCCGCGTTGTAGCATCTCTTAGTTGGTCATCATCTATTCGCTGTCTGTGTTGTCCCAATGATACAGTAGGTGTCATGGACTCGTTGGTTGGTACTTCATTTAATAAAGACCGAGTCTCGTAAATCTCCGAGTATGCTGGAGGATGTGGAGGTGATTCCTGAAACTCATCATGGCAAAGGCGGATCGGTCTTGGGGGGAGGGGGGGTGTCGATGACGTGTTGTTGTATTCATTAGCTGGAAATAAACAATCAAATAAATACAGCTGCCATGTAAATACATTCTTAACTTTGTTATTAATTTCATAATATTATCTATTAAAATTAAATAATGATATTACATGCGCTCATTATTGTAATTTTAATTTGATCAAGCTTTAGTCTATGGTCTAGAGTCTGGAGTCTAGAGCAATCTTTAAATACTAGATTGTGCCAGGCGCCGTGGCGCCTGCGGCGCCCCGTTTTTTTGGGCGCCTACGGCGCCAACCTTTTTTTTAAAGACCAACTAACTTGTCCTTTTTTGATTAAATACGAATTATTAAACTTTATGAAATGTACGCAAAGTATTTATTTAATAATAATAATTGTGCCGGGCGCCGTAGCGCCTGCGGCGCCCCCGTTTTTTGGGCGCCTACGGCGCCAACCTTTTTTTTAAAGACCAACTACTAACTTGTCCTTTTTTGATAAATACGAATTATTAAACTTTATGAAATGTACGCAAAGTATTTATTTAATAATAATAATAGGGGTTGTATTTTGCGCATCGATGCACACCAAACAATGACGTCATCCTATTAAATATTTTTACAGTGCTCATCAAAACACGATTTTTCAACTAAACTAACTGCTGTAGACTGTGGTACATCTCTTGCGTTACGCGTTACGTTACAAACATACCCACACCACTGGGCTATTATATATATAATTACTCAATATTTTAATTACTACTGAAGTCTAAAAATCTTTCCATGAAAGTTTGTAATACCATTTCAGTGTCAAATCTTAAAATCTCACAAAGTTCATGTCTTCATCTTAAAAAATGTGTCCTTATAATGATTCTTAATCAGTTGTAAAAACACAAGTTATTTATTCATTAGTTTAAGGTTGGCTCGGCTGTCTTTTAAAAAAAAAAATTGGGATGTTGTTTTCTAAGAAGAGCCCTTTATTTATCCTTACCTGAGAAATTAAGAGTGTGGTAGAAATGTCCTTCACCTTCGGGAATGTCGTAATGGTCAGTAACATGTGGAACATCAGAGGCTCTGTTCCTTCTCTTCAGTAACTTCCACCGTAACATAAACATGAGCGCCGTAGAGAAGACAAGCCCAATGATCCCCAGGAATATTAAACTAAGAAAATTGAGTTTATTTTCGCCATCTTTATACTCAATAGCCGCTGTTGTCTCTTTGGTATCAGTTGGGTTGAGAAAGGCGTTAGTGGCGGTGTTGACATTGTATTCTGTAGAGCCAATGGCAGAATTAGAGATGGATTCTTGGGGACGTCTGGAAAATGTACTTGGAGGATGAGACTCCTGCGCACTATGTTTACTTTCTGTTACCTTAGCTGTAGAAAAAAAAATCTTGAATTCAAAATATAAATAACTTAAAACAATAACATATTGAGCGATCACTTATGCAAATCAGATTTCGATTTGAACATAAAAGCTAAAATTTAAAAAAAAAAAAATAATAATTAAATTTCCCATTTTTGGCACAACGTTTTTGTTATTGTAAAGCTGTTTAAAAAATTACTTAAAGTTAATTTAAAAAGACTAAGATAGTATTAGTATACGACTGGCACTTCTTCTTCTACATATTCGTTTGGCCTGAGACGAAATTTTAAGGCCTTGGCTATAACCTGGCAATCTGCTTCATCAGCTGAGCAGTGCTGCCAGCGCTAGGTTTTGCAACCTAGATCTAGGTTTTTTGACCTCGTATAGGTTTCTAGGTTTTTTATTTTAAAAATAGTCATAATCTAGGATTTTTAAAAAAATGTTTTTTATTGTAAATATTCCATGTGAAAGAAACAAAATAATTAAATATATGCAATTAACATTCTAAATAATTCGATTTTTCACAAATAAAAATAAGCAGTATGTAGCAACAGTATTTTTAGCCGCTCTTTGATGTTCCATTATTATATCTATCATAATCTATGACCATGGCTCTATGCTACTAAATTCGAAAGGTGGCGCCAGATGTCTGTACAATTCTGGTACAAGATCACTTACTATTTACAATGGGTGTTTCTTCATTGTACACGTCAATTCCACATGCTGATGGCCTCTCTGCAATTTCATTTTTTCTAAGCAAGAAGGCAAATCTTAAGTTCCCAGCAAGTGCCATACTACGATTGACCGAGCTGGTCTTAAATCTAAACTCGTTTGAGTTCAACGGACAGTTTTTTTTATCAAATTAGTGGAGTTGCCATGGGTACAAAAATGAGACCAAGTTATGCGTGCATATTTATGGGCCATTTGGAACACCTATGGAGTTAAATTTACAAAGGTATCTGTCCAGAGTACTACAAGAGATACATTGACGATTGTATTGGAATAACCAAAATGGACATGCAAAACAATTGGAAAGTTTTATTGACTTCATTGGTAATTTCCATCCTTCAATCAAATTCACATCAACTATTAATAGGAGTGCTGTTAATTTTTTGGACATACAAATTAAATGGAAAGAAAGCAAAATATCAACATAGTTTCCTTCTGTATACATCGTCCCATCCTCAATCTTGTAGGAACTCTATCCCATTTTCACAACTATTAAGACTTAAAAGACTCTGTAGTGATGAGGCAGACTGCTTGGAAAGAAGTGATAAAATGCTTGACTTTTTTAGAAGGAGGTCATACCCGGAAACAATTTTAATATCAGCTTTCAATAGAATTAAGGCATGACCAGACAGGACACATTTACATCACCTGTTCACGATCAATGTGATCGATCCAAATTTATTTTAACTTTCCATCCTCATAATTTTAAAGCCCGCCAGGTGTTTCTCAAAAACCGACTAATCCTTATGGCTGATCCTCTAACTCAGCAGGTCTTCAAAAAAACCTCCTCTTTTTGCATTCCGGAGAGATAGAAGCCTCAGAGACATATTTGTAAGAAGTCACCTTCCCACAATGAAAGCACATATAGGAACAAAAGGTTGCAACCGTAACCGTTGCAATACTTGTCCACATGTGGTTGAAATTAACAAAATTTCTTTCCCTCTTGAGCAATTCGTAATGAAAGATGGATTCACTTGCACAAGTCGCAACGTGATTTATGCAATTCTTTGCAAGAGGTGTAATCAAATTTAATTGTGTGAGACAGGTCGTCGACTTGAAGATCGGTTTAGAGAAAACCTGTACAATATAAATAGACAGGCTCAGTGTCCAGTGTCTAAAGATTTTAACAGTGTTGACCATGACGTTATTTTGAATATTGCAGTTACTGGTATACAATATGCAACCAATACCCATGATAGAGTCTACATGGAAAATAGACTTATAAAACGGTACGTTGGCTCCATATGGAATTAATCAAATCCACAATTTTGCCTGACTGCAAATTGTTTTCCCGTTGTGGTTTTCACTATTGCTTTAGATACTTCAACGTCCTCCTTTTTCCTCTATTCTGTGTCCTTGTACGTTTTTGTTGTTCTGTTCTTTTCATTTTTTATCAGATAGGCTCTAATATGTTTTAAGATATATGTAATGTAAGTAATTATTTATGTTATTTTACTTTGTGCATGAGCCGAAACGTTTACCATTATTTGTATCAGTTGATAATAAAGCTTAAATTTATTGTTTTCTTACACAAATAATTTGTTTTTTGGTACAAGATAAAACAACTTGATTGGGCAAAATTATTCAATTTTACTAGACTATCAGAGGCTCTAACATTTTCTTGTGTCGGCGATGAGAGAATAAACTCTCAAGTATATGCGGTATTGAGTATAGGCTAAATATAATCTAAAACAAGACTCAGATAGACATAGGGAATTATTCCAAGAATGTTGATAAGATTGCCAAAGGATTTATAAAGATGACATAAGTGATTTTAAAAAATCAAATGTAAGTATATTTTACAAATAGTTATGTAGAATGTATTAATAAATGCCAATGTCAAAACAATTTTGGGGAAGGATGGAATAAAGTCATACTTTTGTGTGATTGTGACATAGGGGAGGGGACTCTGACGTCATTTTAAAAAACGCGCAACTTTAAATGAAAGCTCCACTTCAATATTTGATTCCTAACTATTTAGTGACGTTTTAAATGGCCTCACACTCTTTACGCTATTGGATTGCACTCTTACACTTACACAAAATACATACTTGAATAACACTTGACAAAAAAAATTATTTGAGACATGCTCTATTTGAAAAAAAGGGGTGGGTGGCAACAGGGGCGGATTAAGACTGCACGGGGCCCCGGGCTGCAATCAAACGGGGGCCCTATCCAGCCAACATTCTTAAAATAAAATGATTTGTTAACAGCTAATTCTAATATAAGACTGTAACTAAATTTTAATAATGAAAAAAACGAACACGAAGAAGTAACTGTTTAACGTGTTCGCGGTAGTTATAATTGAGTGTGAAAAGAAAATTTTTTTTTGCCCTTGTTGCGAATGGAACCCGATACCGGTAGCATCACAAGCATGTACTATACCCACTCGGCCAGCGGAACTTCTCGAAAATGGGAAATTTTAAAAATATAAACTATATTTTATATCATGCGAAGTGAATCAATTAAAGTTTTTCGATTATTAGGTACTATCAATACTATCATGTCTGAACGCGATAAGTTGTATAGATAGTATTTATAATTTATTATATTTTCAAGGGTTCGTGCAAACTTTTGTACACTTTTATTATAAAATATAAAAAGTTTGGGGGCCCCTAAACCGTCGGGGGCCCGTGGCTTTAGCCCGTTCATACAACACTGTCTTCACGTGGGACACATTTCCCTACCCGGCTATGTGAGTAGTGCCATATAACACTGTCTTCACGTGGGACACATTTCCCTACCCGGCTATATGAGTAGTGCGATATAACACTGTCTTCACGTGGGACACATTTCCCTACCCGGCTATGTGAGTAGTGCCATATAAAACTGTCTTCACATGGGACTCCTTTCCCTACCCGGCTATGTGAGTAGTGCCATATAAAACTGTCTTCACATGGGACTCATTTCCCTACCCGGCTATGTGAGTAGTGCCATAAAACTGTCTTCACATGGGACTCATTTCCCTACCCGGCTATGTGAGTAGTGCCATATAACACTGTCTTCACGTGGGACACATTTCCATACCCGGCTATATCTAGCACGGGACACGACTTGCACTAAAAGTATCAGTACTAACAGCTTACGAGCGCTCTACATCAGAAAATAGATTCACAGAACAGAACCCCACTTGTTCCCTGGCTGGTCAATGAAGTGTTTTTGGCAGTTATTTTTAGAGACGGGTGTCACCACGAAGAATATTTAAAAGTTAAAGTTGTATTTGTCGAGCCGAAGGTGGAGATGGAGGAAAAAAAACGTGATGGAAAAAACGCAAGACATTTGTAAGATTTCTGCACCTTGTAACATGGCTGTGGTTACCAGCATAGTGCTGTCTCAATGGGAGTATGTCATTCATCTATCAGTAACCGTTGGGACGATTGAGAATCTAACACGTGTTATACTTTCTTTCATTGCACGCCTTAGGGGCCGTCTATAAATGACGTCACGCACCTAAAAAAGGGGGGGGGGAGGGAGGGTCTCACTGTTGTGTCGATGCGTGACCTGGGGGAGGGAGGGGTTGAATAAATGTGACGTCACATCGAAAGGGTAACTTTAAATAAAACTTTCACTGAAATATTTGGTCACTTAAAATTTAATTATTGAGTTTTTTTTATTCAGTGCCGGTTCTCAAAGTGCCGGTCGATAGGCCATCAGACGCCGGTTGGCGTAAGCTATCAAGACACGAAAATTAAATATAATTATAATCCTTAAGTTTGAGAACCCACCAGAGAACATACGAAATTGTTACCCTGCGTCGTTTGATGTTGACATCAAAGCGTTTGTGATGTAACCGCACTTCGTTTGGTTCACTCGCGGCAGGAGTTGCAAACTTTTTTGGGGGGGTTGGTTATCCAGTCCCCGAAACTACAACTGGTGAGTTTCAAAAACAGGACAAATGTCTAAACAAGATCTGAATAGGATTATATGTAGATATTTTAAGTCAAAACGACACGAAATATCCATTTGGGGGTGGGTGGGGGAGGGGAATCTATTTGATACAATTATAAACGTATTAAGTTTGATATAATTTTCGATTGGTTTAGGTCAAACGCCTCTGGCCATACTAAATATAATGATTAATGTGTCCATTTACAATTAGTCAAAAGTATTCATTAACTTTATTGAATGCATCAAATTCTCGACATCGCAATTCGAGAGGAGCACAAAACAACTTTCTTCTGAACTCAGTTTCTAAGGCATTAATTTTAAATATGACAGAAAGGATACCTGATACAGTCAATTCATGTTGATTAAGATTATTGTCACTTGTGTCAATATCAATGAAAGTAGGGTGGATTTAGGTGTCTTCGTATAGTACGTAAATAAGATATCTACATAGATGACATATTTAACAAATGCATTTTCTAGAAGGAACCATAGAAGGGCATATGTTCGAAGCGTACACGTACACATGAAGTATTTGAATATATCTAGTGGAATGTAGTGGATGTTATATGTCCCAAATGAGTCTGCATTACCCCCCAAATTCCCTTTTGACCCCCAGATGAGCTAATTTACCCCTGTTCGCCGACCTCTTTCTTACGGGATGCCCGTCAGTCAATTGAGGTATTTGTTTAAAAAATACATTTTATAAATATTATTTTTAAATAACTTTTTCTAAACAAAGAAGTTAACAGTAATGATTTAAAGTCAATGTTTAATTTTTATTTATAAAAATAAAATACAATCTAAGGATGTTAACGGCTGGTTGAAGGCCGGTTAAACGGTTTGAAAAAAACGGACCGGTTCAATGGGATACCTAAATATTAAAATTATAAAAGTTTATGTTAACATTACTGTAAACCAAAAAGGAGCGGATTCTAACAAATTTTCTATGCCCCCAATGATTCAGCATTACCCCCCAAGAGTTCCCTTTTTACCCCAAATGAGATAATTTATCGCTTTTTACCGACCCCTTGTTTTAACAGATCGATAGCGGTAGCCATGTATTTTTCATTAGTTTATAAATTCCACAAGAGAATGCAACAATTTAAACACGCCTGGTCCATTGGTGACATTATATTTTCAACTGTTGTGTGACGTACGTGAAATCCTGAAAAAAAGAACTTAAAAACAACAACAACAACAAACAAACTTGTGAGCTTCGGAGTAAAAAGTTATGATAATATTGGATATTTTAAATATGTCATAGTATTTTTTCAGTCCTCAACTTGCAAGAATTACTGTATTTTGTGACGCACAAGATGACACCTTACTTTCCTGCACAAATGTGGTGTTCGTGCAGTGTTGGCCATTTTCCTCTTCCAGCGCATACCTAACAATTTTTTAGAAAACATGAGATGTGATATCAATGTGATAATTTTAGATCAAATGCCATTGATGTGCATCTACTTAACAGGGAAACTGTCATTAGAAGATCTAAATCAATTTGAGGAATTGTCTTGTATCTATATATTCTAGGTCTATTAACAATGCAATGAACCTTGTAATATCAATAAGCGAATTCACGAGCTTAACGCGAAGGTTAATCAAATCAAATGGTTTTTGACATTACCGCTGCATTGTTCGTTAGCTGTCTTGCTATGCATTTGCAACTAAACATTTTTTTTTAAAAATGTAATATATAAAACAAGCAGAATTCCTACTTAATCTTATAGGGCTTTAAGCTGTGTAAGGACTCGTTTTGCTATCAAATCAGTACAGAGAAAATCATGTCAAAACGGAAAAAGAATGCAATGGTACCTGGTGAAATGGAAAACATTCTTGCCGGTCGTCTGATACGTAAAAGTTTAAGAATCACTGGTTTACAATTTATTTAATGTCTTTCACATAGCTTCACGTGTGTTACAATATTACAATGTAGACCTACACTAAATAAATACTTAAATGACAAAAAAGTGATTTGAAACATTCTTATTTTCAAATAGAAAATAAAGTTTTTTTGTTTTTTTTTGGATGGGGGGTCAAAGTTTTGCGACGTATTTTTGGAAGGGGAATCTACGACTGCAAGACTCCATATTTTGTTTAGGAATTTTTTCCTAGCGAAATTCTTAACACTTATTTATAGTATAAAAAATACTATCCCCACTGTGATGGTACTTACTGTGCACACTTAAGCTACGTATCCCGTGTTACATTGTAAATTACACGCTTAATGCCTTAATGTTAGTTTTTATAATCGAACATACAGATGTCAACGTCTTGTTTTCGGTACTCTTACTTCTAACGGGAGATTTATGCGGGGAAATACCTTCTTTATTCTTGACACATTCGTCATCGACCAAAACACGTGTTGTGTTTATAATTACATCCTTTTTTCCCGGTTCCCACAGAAAACATTTTATAACCATGTTATGTCTGACGTCATTGATCAACAGGGAAGTCTCGTATGTCGTATCATTTGGGTCGAGACGATTGGCCCGATATCTTTGTGTATCATAGATGTGGCAGCCATTGCGACTGTTATAACAGTTGGCGATACTAACGTCTGCTTCACCAGCTTTCCAGTAAATGTGCCTGTTCAAAATGTAAAAAGTGAAGGAAAAAAATACTTATTTCACTATGTACAGAAATAACTTAGTTCCACTTCCAAAACTTCTTTGTAAAGAGCAATACCTCACATGCAAGACTGTTAGTAAATGTAGTAAATACTCAGTATTTAAAAAAACAACAGTGAAGAAATTTTTATTTTTTCATGTGGACACCACTTTCGCACCTCTCCGTACATGCGTAAAAGCCAAAACACTTTTAGCAAGATTAACGACCTTACACAGTTTTTCATATAACTTTGCCATATGAACTGTGTTTGCACCTATAGATGTTCAGCATTGAACAGAGAATGCAATTACTTTAAATTTTATGTTATTTATTTAAATTGGGTTATTTTATGTATTCTTGAGTTCTATACTTTTTTATTAGATATTTAAGTGCCATAAAAAGTTGCGCGAAGGTCGACACATAGACATAGAGAGTTGAACAATCAAAGGCGGAGACTAGTGGTCGATATACGTTATAGTGAGACATAGAGAGTTGATGGCCGCGCCTGGTGGTCGATATACGTTATAGTGAGACATAGAGAGTTGATGGCCGAGCCTGGTGGTCGATATACGTTATAGTGAGACATAGAGAGTTGATGGCCGCGCCTGGTGGTCGATATACGTTATAGTGAGACATAGAGAATTGAACCATCAAAGGCGGAGCCTGGTGGTCGATATACGTTATAGTGAGACATAGAGAGTTGAACCATCAAAGGCGGAGCCTGGTGGTCGATATACGTTATAGTGAGACATAGAGAGTTGAACCATCAAAGGCGGCGCCTGGTGGTCGATATACGTTATAGTGAGACATAGAGAGTTAAGGGCCGAGCCTGGTGGTCGATATACGTTATAGTGAGACATAGAGAGTT
>MUZC01003109.1:265614-285026 GCA_002072015.1 Radix auricularia
GTGAAGTAAGCAGTGGAGAAAACGAGAATTTATAAATGACAGCCTCAAAAAATACATGCAAATATTGAAATGTTTTTTTTTTAATTGTTGATTTCATTTGAAAAGTGCAATCGTAGAGAAGACATTAATTTTGCTAATCAATATTTGAAATTTCTAATGATATCTAAAAAAATACACATATTTTCAAATAAAATTAAATGAAATAAATACGTTGGCATAAAACAATTTTCAAAAATATATTCAGTAATATACAATTTGAATTGGATTGATTTTTAATTTAGTGTTTCAAGAAACTAAATCTACAAACATACCCCTCTCCAAAGAAAAATAAAATAATAAAATAAATATAAAATGAAATTAAAATTAAAAGAATCGAACTTGAGATTTGGTCAAATATGGAAATATTGGCAGACCAAATTTATTTGTACGTTTTTAAAATTTTAAGTACTTTTTTCCCTTTTATATATATGTAGCCACGTTTAAAAAAAAAACATTTAGGCCTACTATCTATTATGATCTTTTGGAGATAAGGAATCGATCAAAGAAAAGTTGCTGAAGTTTAAATAACTAGATTTGTTCGAACCAAAAAGATTACAAACCAAAGTACAAAGTATATAAATAAGTAAGGAAATTAAAAAAAATAATAATACTAATTTTAAAAAAAAACAACCTTATTATCAGAAAAACGTGCCAAAAGTTGAACTAAACGTAGATCTATAGTTTTAGATGCACGGCGCAAAATTACGTTTTAGATGAGATTACAGACAGTACGCCGTGGATTAAAATTTTCGTTAAGCCGTTTAGTTGTTTATGTTCTGTGTCCACGTTTTTCTGAGCCGAATGTAGACGTGGTTGGTAGGGCTAATTACAAAATACACAGACAAATTTGTTAATGAAAATAATAAATTTGAGCTTTAGTTTTTAACGTGTACTTGTTACAGGCCATTTTTTAAATATTATTTTACGTGTACGGCAAACTTGGCGGCTAGTTGTTTCTCAAAGAAAGTCACGACTCATGACATGTTAAAAGTGATGAGGAAAGTAAAGATTTACAATCAAACTCAAATAATTTTTCTTTTTAAAAAAACCAGCACAATTAAGACATACTGAGACCTCGAATAATGTTGACCTTGTTTCCCCCTTTTTGCAGGTGCTCATTTCTACTATAATATAAATATTAGCCAAAGTTTGGGGGGGGGATGACCATAACGAGAGGTGAGAGTTACAACTGAGCGACCATTGAAGTGCACACACCCATGCTGGTGAGGACCAGAACCAGTCACAATATGGCTGAATAAAAGAACAATGCACCCCCCCTTCTCCCCGGAAACCGTCTCGGTATCGCACAGCGCCTCGTCCATTCATCCCTTGTTTGTGCGCGTGTTGAAATAAATGGGCAGCCAGACATCTCAATAGTGAACCATCTGTACGGAGAAACTAAAGACAGGACAAAGAAACGTTCCATCGACCCCTGGTACTAGGGGATGCGAGCTGACTTTAAATTTTCTAGTCATGTTTTGACCTCTTTAAAAAAAAATTAAATTATCAATTCAATCGATTTATTAACACGCAGTCATGCTTTATATTTCATTAAAAAAAAATAAATTATGCATTCGTTGCTATTTCAAATGTTTGTTGTGTGGGCTCGGTAGACAATATTATATATTCTACTAATTATTAAGAAAACAGTATTAAAAAAAAAAAAAGAACGAACTCCATAAACCCTTTTTTTAAATGTCAAGGTTTAAACTAACAATTTATTTTCTTCGTATTTTGGGTACACTTTATTGAGCTCTCTCAAATAGGCGTAAGTCTCACGTGATCTCTAACAACTTGTGGAAAAAATCTAACGTCATTTACAGCTTAGAGCTAAGAAAGTTTTGGGTTTGTGTATAAGTTGTAAGAGATATCTTTACTATAGGCTGCATTCAAAACATGATTACATTTTCTGAGAGATTCCCTGCTAAACAAGGAAATCATCACCAAACAGAATTCACCATTTTTTGGGACTGCCTCTGAAATCTAAATAAGAATCACGGATAAAAATCTGATTAATTTTTTTATTAAAAAAATTATTAAAGGCAGTGCTCATCACGTGACATCAAAACAGAGGCCCCACAATGATCAACAAGCTCACTGCAGGGTGTCAAAAAGAGGCACCAATATTTCCAGCTGGGAATTTTTGCGTAATAAACTTTTGATAACGATAAACATTGAAATGATTATTGTGTAATTGAAGTTTTAAAAAAACATCAGCAACTAAGCTCGTAATGATCATTAGCTTTAGCCACTTTAGTATCTATTAGTATGTTGGTAAAATATTTGTGACGCAATTCAATTTTGTATTCTGTTATAGAATCTACAATTTGCATTAATAATAATAATACATAAGAATACAACAAAGCGGAAGTACATTTTTAGAAAAATTGAAGAAATCTAATATGCTATTTCTGGATAGAAGTAGATCTACTTACTATCTTATAATCTATTACTGACACTCCTTCTCTTCAGATGATTATTGCTCTGCTTATCAATAAACATAATGTATTTCCAGTCTTGTTTTTTAAAAATGTGTTTTAAATGTTGATAGTGTGTCCTTGTTTAATCAGGCATCCCCATTCCACGCCCTAATGTGGTTATTCTTTCATACGGAATTTTTAATCCTTATGTCTATCTCAGGGTTGTATTAGATTATCTCTCTGTTGTATTTTCAAGGTATAATTCATTACTTTATACTTTATTACGCATTTGCTCCTTATTAATTTTTTTTAGCCTCTAGTGTTTCTAGATTAAAAGATTTAACTAATGGCGTTACTGTTGTTAATTTTGAATATTTTTAACCTTCCAAAATTATTTCAAGTGAACACGCGATGATTATATGAGCATGATTGATTGTTTACAGAAACGTTTCTTCAATAAATTAATCTATGAGTTTTATTATATCAAGCTCTAAGTTAAACATGTTTTTCATAAAAATCGATTATATTAACTCGTAGTGTCTGCCTGATTGTTTGCCAAAAAAACTTTGGATCGATGTTAACCCACTTCCCCGTATTCTAGCGAGCTGAAGTTTTGCAAGCAGACTTGTGCTTACGATAAAAATGATCTATGTCCTATCAAAAACGATCTATTGAAATTTCACCTCGATCGAATGTACAGTAATTAAATTAATTAATTTTTAGATTATCTCTATATATCACTATGTAGCATGAACATTTTTGTACTATATTTTTGTGGCGGTGCGTATTATATTGAACAACCTTTTTAATAGTTTCCTGTCGCACGGTGCGGTGCATATTATATGGATTCTACTTTTAAAAATATATTACCGATCTGTTAATGTTTATGTTAGTCTGTCTCGCGGTGCGCATTATATTAAAGGCATTTTATAAACCTTTCCCGTGATCGATTTGAGCTGAAATTTAGCAGGCCGACTATAGTAGTTTGTTTATACTCTAGTCATCCGTGGGTTGCTGGGACTGGTTTTGCCTATGTGTGCGTAAATGGTTGACGAGACCGATCCTGGCACGGAAAGTTCGGGAACAGAAAGGACATGGGACGAGTGGGTTGTCTCCTGGAGGGTTGGCAGCACGGGCCTTTACACATACATACGTACATACATACTTTCATTTATAAAACAAATAACAAACAACATGCCAGGATCGGTCGCGCGTGTGTGTGTATTTATGTCTTTATGTATGCATGTCTTTTATAGCTATCTAAATTATTTACACCATCGCCATGAAAATTTAGGAGATAGTTGAGTACCCTTCCGGAATGGCAACTGGCAAAATTGTTTTTTGAATATTGACACTCATTGGGGGGGGGGGGTCGTAATATGTTTGTTTTTTCTTAGATGAACTATATAAAAATTAGTTTAAGCGTTATCTACTTAGATAATGAATAGATCTTGGCCAAACTTGGTACATAGAAAGTTGATAGCCCATATTAAAATGCTATAGAGCATTGAACTTCCAATTTCCATTAATTCAGGGCCTGGGGCCCAAAATCTTTTTTTTTCGCAAACGTTTAAGACTTCATTCCCATTATGATTTTACACGATCTTTATAAATATACATATTAACAAATATATGTTGTATGGTCCAGAATGAAATATACAGATATTTCAAAATTCAAATTTCACGATTGGGCCCAGGGCCCTTAATGTCATTTTCTTGCTAACATAAATTAGATACAAAATTTTAAGCATTAGGGGCCGTCCATAAATGACGTCACGCATCTAGAAAGAGAAAAAAAAAGGGGGGAGGTCACACTTTTGTGACGATCTGTAACGAAGGGGAGGGATTGGGGTTGAAGAAATGTGACGTCACATCAAAAGGGTAACTTTAAATAAAACTTCCACATAAATATTTAATGGCTTACAATTTATTTAATAATTTATTTGATAAAATTTTAAACGTTTTAAGTTGGATATAACTGTTCGATTGGTTTTTGGTCTAACGCCTATGTCCATTCTAGATATAACGAGCCCATTTAAAATTAGTCAAAGTATTCATTTACTTTATTGAATGCAATTCTTGACATCACAATTCGAGTAAGCACAAAACAACTTTTCTTCTTAGCTTAGTTTTTAAGGCAAAATTTTAAATGCCGCAGAAAGGATACTTGATACAGTCAAGTCTTGTAGATTAACATTATTGTCACTCGTGTCAATATTAATGAATGTATGGTGGATTTAGGTGTCTTCGTATAGTACGTAGGTAAGAAATCTACATAGTTGTCAAATTAAAAACATGCATTTTCTGGAAGGAAGTGGTTCAATAGTGGGCACATGTTCCAATTGTGACGTATTTTAATATATCAAATGGATTTTAGTGGATGTTATGTGTCCAAAATGTGTTTGCATTACCCCCAAGAATCTCCTTTTGACCCCAGATGGGGTAATTTACCCCTGTTCGCCGACCTCTGTCTTACGGATTGCCCATCAGTAAATTGAGTGATTTTTAAAAAATACATTTAAAAATATTATTTTTTAAATATTTTTCCCTAATCAAAGAATTTAACAGTGATGATTAATAGTCAATGTTTATTTGTATGTATTAAAATAAAATGTAATCGAAGGATGTTAACACAGTTTGTTTTTGAAGGCCGGTTAAACGTTTTTAAAAAACAGACTGGTTCAACCGGATACCTAAAAATTGAAATTATAAAAGTTTATGTCAATTCCTTCGGGGCCGGGGTCTCATTTTTTTTTTCGTAAATGTTTAAGAATTTATTCCCATTTTTATTTTACATGATTTTTACAAATATTGACAAACATATGTATTATGATCCTGACTGAAATGAACTGGTATTTCATAATTCAAACCTTGAACCGATTGGCCTCAGGGGTCCTTAATATCGTTTTTTTTCGTATGTAAGTTATATGAAATTAGTTTAAGCTTTATCTTCAACTTAAAAAAATGGATGGATCTTGACGAAACTTGGTGTAAAATAGCTAAATGAGCCATATTCAAATACTATAGTGCATTGAACCCCAAATATCTATCCATAGGGGCCGGGGGCCGAACAATTTTTTCTTAAAAGTCTATAAAAAAAATTCCCCATTCGATTTTACGCGATCTTGACAAAGATTGACACACATGTAGATCATTTTTCAGATTTCAATTTATAGATATTTTGAACTTTACATCTTGCACCATTTGGGGCGCCGGGGACTTTTCTTTTACAAATGTTCTTTAGTCATATAAATAATAATTATTTTTTTGCATGTAAGCTTTTTAAATATAATTTTATTTATTGAATCGCCTTGAAATTTTCTTTTATTAGCATACTGCAGCAAAGTTTTATGTCATATTTTTTAAAATAACAAATAATACTGATTGGTTTTCTTTTAATTTATTCCTTTCCAATGAGATTGTTGCAACGCACGGCGGATCAGCTATTCACTTAATTATGAGACATAACTACAATTTTGGATTTTTGGGTTGTCGTGCGTATTATAATGAACATACTTTTAGTTATGTCTCGTATGTAAAGGTTTTATAGTCAAAATTTAGTTTTTTACGTTTTTTTAAATAAGCTAACCTATTTAAGGATTGACCCACAAAAATTAAAACTGATTTATGTACTTGACTGTACAAAAAAAAACAACCACATGCTTCGTAAGTCCCATAACCGATGGTCCTAGGGGTCATAATGTTAGCATTAGAGCTTTCTAGGGGCTTGGTGGACCTGGTGGGTGCCCCAATTACCTTCCAGGCTAGCGGAGGAGTTTCTTATCATTAGTCATCATCATTCTTATTGTGGCTTTACGTTGGCTCGATCCCACGCCCCATAGCATGTGTGAGGCGAGCTCACTATTGACTTCGCTATCCAGCTACTAAACATATACTACCTGCCCCTAAACTGTAAAGATGACAGACATATAATAAATAAATTAATATATCATTGAAATTGTGTGGAACAGATAGGACATTTACCATGATATCTGCCGACTACGCCGTACAATTCTTATAAATCATTAAACACATAAATGTTCTGTATAGAACAGTAACATTATCAAATAGTCTTTCACGCTTATCTTTTTTTATCAGATTGTCTTCCACGCTTACCTTTTAATCAGATAGTCTTCCACGCTTATCTTTTTATTTGATAACCAACAACGTAATTAAAAAAACAACAACATATTTTGGTACTAAAATCATGAACTCTAAAGGTGAGTAGACGGGGTGAAACATGTGCACACAAAAATGTGTTCAATTATCTCTTGATTAGACTAGTGATTGTTCAAAATGTCTCCCAGGACACTGAAGAGTGTTCAACCAATCTCTTCAGCAACATGCGTATGTTTAAACAATCTCCTCGGCACAAGATCATATTTTGAAATATTCTCTGTGCAACTCTGGCGCATGTTCGAATTATCTTACCATTATCCAAACGAAAATTCAAAAAGTCTCTTCCGTCCACTATTATCTCCAAATGATCGCACCAGAAGCCTAGCGGATTTTATAACATTTCTGTTTAGCTCAGTGCCGCATGTAAAAACTATATCTATAGGTTAGAGCTCGGCGAATCCCTGATTTTCAGTGATGGATAGCTAAGTAATCACAGATAAAACGTGTGCCATATATAGCATAGTTAACAAATAACCACGTATATAACAATAAACTATAAATAACCGAGTCACACATAGCAGAGCGGGCCACAGATTATAGATTTAGCCATTGACAGCAGAATCAGTCGAATATATAGAGTAAGTCATGGATAACAGATTCAGCCGTATGCAGGAATGTTAGCCATGGATGGCAGGTTCAGCAATATAAAGTAGAGTCCTCTTTAGATAGAAAATTGAGGCATACATAGCAGATTCATTTATACATATCAGAGTCAGATATAGAGCCATATCAGATAACAAGAGTCATCCACAGATTGCTGAGTCAGTCATATGTAACAGAGTCGCCAATATGTTACATAATAAATATGTATCGGAATCGAATTTACCATAGATTACTCAATTCAAGACCAACATTATATTGTCATCATTACTTAAACTATATACCATATACGATAATTATTTCAGGATAAAAAAAGATTATGGTTGTTGCAAATGGTAAGATTCTTGACTAATCCTATAAACTCAGTTCAACTTGGAACTCTCTCCCCATTCCCCACCCCGCAGACACACCACTGTCTCAGTAACTGAACGTTAAACACCCTCCAAGATTATTGATTTTACATCGCCTTGCATTCTCCACGGGGCTCCACGGGCCAAACGCTGGGAGACGGGCTCATCCCCTTAACAAATTGGCTCTGGTATAAAACGCTGGATTCTGGGGGTCCTCAATCAATAAAATAATAACCTCCCTTGACGGGCTCAGACCCAGGGAAAAGTCGAGATGAGATTGTTGGTGATTTCTTGACAGTCTCCAACACAGGCTCGGATTGTGCAAACATCTCAAAGTTTTAGGGAAGTCAAATCAACTTTGGAGTTTCCCAGCTCGGCAACATTTGCAGTGATTAGAATGAAATGAACATTTGTAGGGTGGGGGCGGATAACTTGATGTGTTTTGTCCTTGAAAACTTGATTATTTCGAGATTTGACTCATATTTGACGTAAACAAATAAATTTTTAAGAATGAAGACAATACGTTTGTATGGAGTGAGATAATTTGGCACACAGTCCTGAACATTTGATAGAGTTTGTCCTTGTGATCTTGTTAAATACTGTTGCTAAACTGTTTGCCCTTTATGCTGGCGTCGAGATTTTGAGCATAAGCTTAATAGTACTGTTGGAATAGTTTGCATCTATGTTCGTGTTATGGTCAGATAGCTTGATCATACACTAGGTTATTTGAGAGATAGCTTAATCATACACTAGGTTACTTGAGAGATAGCTTGATCATACACTAGATCACTTGAGAGATAGCTTGATCATACACTAGGTTACTTGAGAGAGATAGCTTGATCATACACTAGATCACTTGAGAGATAGCTTGATCATACACTAGGTTACTTGAGAGATTGCTTGCTCATAAACGTCAGTAGTGGTGAGAAAGTATCCTAAACACTTGATAACGTCGAGAGATTCAATGATGAGCTATGATCTAAGGTCTAGAGTTTGACTAGTGTTAAATGGTACATATGTTAATCCATAATGAAATTGTTTATATTATAAAACTTTCTAACCCACTCCAACACAAATCACAGACTGCAAAAATAATACAGGCCACTTTTTAAATGTATCGCCAAAATCTTCTGCGCCCTTATTATTTGATCTAATTAATATATAGTAATGTTCCTCTCTAACAATTTATAACTCACGACTAGAGAACTGTAAAACCCGTGACAAGACATCTCTCTAGAACTCAAAAGGGACAAAAGGGGAACTCATCTTTTGTTTAGCTAAAGAACCATAAGTGTTAATTATTATGCAACAGCAACATGTCGTGTAACGTTTATTCCACCCAGAGAAACATCTTAAAGCCAGATTAAACTCAGTCCAATATATACCAGGTGTAACGGGCCAGATTAAACCCCTGACCAGAATATACCCGGATATATTCTGGTCAGTGGCTTAATCTGGCCTTTTACACCGGGGCTATTATGGCCTAGGTAACAATGTACCCTTGGGGTTAGACTATCTTCGGCCAAACTATATTATATATTCCCCGTATAATAGGCCAGAATGTTCCCCTTTGATAACAAGAGTATACAGTAATAAACTGATGAATCATTAACTATTGCTAGAATTCTATTGGAGTTTTAGCTTTTAAAGCACATTTAAACTCTTATCTCAAGTAATAAAACTGATTATTTAAAGGAAGCATAGATAACAATAAATAAACAACTTAATAATTCGTTGTCTGATAAGATCTTCCCTATATTTGATAAGGAAACCTCCACTACATTCTCTTTTTAATTTTTTTTTTAAAATTATAAATTACAACTACCTAAAGACTGGCGTCACTGCGAATATTTAGATCAACATTCTGCAATTCTGCAAGTCTTTAAAAATTAAGTAATCTTATAGATCAAACGATTTTATAGTACAATATGTCATCAGCCGTTGTTTTTTCTTCGTATTAAAATTCGCATTTTGAACGGCACAGCGTATAAAGTAACCATTGATACATCAGTAAATCACCTAAAGAATGTGGATGAGTTAGAATAATGAATTATGTAGTTTACTGGTAAATGTAAAATAATTATTTGAATGTTATTCTAATTAAATCATTTGGATACAAAAATCTCAATTTGATACAGGCTAATAAAGAAAAATTTAATTAAAGACATAAATATGGCGAGTAGTGTAATGGCGAGTAGTGTAATGGCGAGTAGTTTAAAGCGATTTTTTATGTTTGATATGAGAAGCCCGAGAATAATCAATAAAAGAAAAAGAAAACTATCAGATGTTTTAATAATAAGCTTGTATTACATTTTTTTTAAAGTGATCTATAATCCTGTAAAATTGAAAATTCTTGCTCAATGCAACGTCATTTCAAAGGGAAACATTCTTTAAAGGATTTACCATTTTGCCAAATGAACTTAATCTTTAATCAAATAGAAATTTAAAGGAGAAAATTGAAGACTTTTTAATTTTATACAATCGGAAGTTTATTGTTAGAATTAAAAGTGCATTACCTACAATGTAGTCAATAAGGTGGCATAGAAAGATTAAACACATAATGAATTCACATTTAACAATAGCATCGTGATTGTGGAAGCACTAATGACAAAGTCTACAGTGAAAATACTTATTAATTAATGAATATATAAAAGGACTTGGTGGAGAATTATAACAGTGTGATAACAGATGCCGAGCTGTGACAGTTTCATGAAGCTATCTTTCACGATCAAGTAATTACTTTTTAAGGCGAACGTCTGGACTATCTAAGTTTTAAGTTAAAATTAAATCAAATCTTCTGCACCAAGTAAAACCACAATATTTGTTTACTTTACTCATTGGTCAACATTTTTAAAATTTTCGCTTTTCTTGTTGTTGTCATTTTATTTATAATATTGAAGCCTATTAAAAAACATAAAATATCTTTTTGGAACAATCTTTATGTTAAAAGAGCCCAAAAGCCTGAGCAAAGGGAGCGGCCAATGATGTGATGTTGTCATGCTAACTCTCAAATGAGATGTTGGCTGAAAGCAGGGATGCAAGTCAAGATAAGTTATGTTAAAATTTGTGTTTAATCATTCATGTATCAACTAACTGATTCGTGTAAGATTATATTTCACTCATTTAACCTTGTTGAGTAATATCTTTTAGGTGCAGTTCAAGGTGTCCATGACTTTCCCCCCAAAATTGAGCCAGCAAGGTCAAGGTTTACTGCATGTCTCTGTCTACCGACGCACCAGATCTACGAGAAGGACTAGCCTGGGACATGTGCGGGTAGGGAATGGCCTCTAGGGCCCCCAGAGACGAATGGTGGTTGAGGTAGGCAATGATACGCCTCATCTCCTCAAGGGCGTGGGCTTGCATCAAGATGTAATTCTTGGCCAGGAGTAGAGTGGCTATTTTGCTGAGCTTCCTCACCGAGGGACTGTGGGCGTACGGTATCACTGACCTCAGCTCGTCCAGTGCATCGTTCAGGTCATGCATTCTCCTCCTCTCGCGTGAGTTAATGTTCAGACGAACATGTTTCTGCCCGCTTGATGACTTCTTGGACCGTACCTTTCCCTCCAAGTCCCCGCCCGCGTAGGTTTGCTCGAGTAAGTCTCGTTCGTCGCTGTTTTCGAAGCTGCCGTTCTCGTGGAAAAGTCCGTCACCATGTTGGAGATTTGTTGAAGAATCATTACTTCTCCCAGATGACTCTCCGTGCCGCCTTCCAAGTCTCTCGTCGTCACTGCTGTCTTGGTCACTGCAATCAAATAATGAAACCTATATATTAGCATTTGTTTGAAAGATCGAATAATAAATTGTTGCTTCAAAGAGTCTTTTCAAGATTTGATGATCGAAATTATAAGTCAAAACATTTATTCCAAATTATAGATACAAATCTAAGGGGCCGTCCATAAAGTACGTTACGCTCCAGAGGGAATGGGGTTTTAAAAAGTGTGACAGTTTGTGACAGGGGGCAGGGGGGCTAAAAATGGTCAAAACTAGCGTGACGTACTTTATGGACGGCCCCTAACCTATTTACTTTGGTATGAATATCACTATAGAAAGAATAATACGATTGTAAAACTAAAAGAGTCGTATGAGAGGGAGAACAAAATTTTAGAAAAATTATGTCTGTATATTAACAGTTCTTTCAAAACACATCAAAACGATGTTAAATGATCTGAAATAATTTATATCAAAAGTAATATTGCATTTTAAAGTACATGTATTTCCAGTTATTTCCGTTATTTTTCTTAATTCCAAATAATACGAGCTATTTAAATTAAAGATTTCCCTTCTTGGGGAAAAAATTTAGTGTTGATTTGCTAACGTAGCATCAGGCTTCATAGACCACACTGAAAGACTCGTCAAATATATTTGAAATGTTTGAATGTCAGTCGTCTGTATCTATGACAACAATTCTGTATCTATGACAACAATTCTGTATCTATGACAACAATTCTGTATATATGACGACAATTCTGTATCTATGACAACAATTCTGTATCTATGACAACAATTTTAAAAGATGTGTAGCTTGTTTCTGACACACACACAATGCGGTTATTTAGGAGCGTTAAAAAATCTTATTAGTATTTTATAGTTACTGATCTGGCGCGCTGAGTGTAAACGATGAGAAATTATAAGATAAATTCAACCAATATTTAACAATGAACGTATCATTTAATTTCAGAAGGATTATGTTCGAAGTATTTATTCCTTACAATTGAATGGGGTTTCTTTTTATTAACAATCTTTCGTTTACAAAAATGGTTGAAAATTACATACACGTTACAAATTGAAAAGCTTTAAATAAAAGTGTTGCTGTAAATATAAGTTAAATTAAAAGTAAACAACTACAGTGTCAGATTCAAACTTAAAATGTTGATTTGAAGGGACTTATTTTAATTTATAAGAAATTCTTCTTATAAACATTTTTATTTTACCGTATTAAATAAATTAATTGCACATGGTATTCGGTAAACTGATAGACCATTGATTTCGCTATGATAAACACAAGCATCACCTGAAATCTGAATGGCGCTATGACAAACACAAGCATCACCTGAAATCTGAATGGCGCAATGACAAACACAAGCATCACCTGAAATCTGAATGGCGCAATGACAAACACAAGCATCACCTGAAATCTGAATGGCGCTATGACAAACACAAGCATCACCTGAAATCTGAATGGCGCTATGACAAACACAAGCATCACCTGAAATCTGAATGGCGTGAATCTTTTGAAGAGGCTACGCTGTGCGCGTATTTTTCCAACTTTTGGTCGTCATGGTAACCAGGGGGGATCCCGATACCCTCTTGAAACAAACGTGGATCCATCACCTCACGGATATGGTTTGAAATATAACAGCTTATTTCATAATTAAATCTGGTTCACTTTCCTTAACAACAGATGTTAGAATGAACAAATGTATTGCAGATAGGTTTTGTTCAATGGAATGTTGAGAAATTATCCTCACTCTGATGACATCACTTCGTCGAATTTGTCTTGTCGAGGGAAATCAATGAAGTCTGGCAGAGAACAAACTTATTTCACAAAGATAATCTCCTTCACAAATGTTTAAATTTCATCCACATTGTTTGTCAGGAAGACGTGCTTAACAAAGATACATCCCGTGTGATAAATTGATGAAAGAAATGCCGTTTAAGTATCACTGTGTTCGTGGTTAATACTGGCTTATTGAAACGGCCGGAGGCAGACAGAGAAAGTGCAGCATGTCCGGATAGCTCACGCATTAGGATTTCACTAGCCACGGGGACGGGTCGATAGCGGTAACTAAGGAGAGGGTTACAAATCACTTTTGGAGTTTGTAGGGGGACGAACAGACAAGTGCTTGAAACGCCTCGCCTTCATTGGCTGGCTTTTTTCGGCGGTCGCTGATCCCGCGGGCAATTTATCAGCTTTAGCGTGAGAAGATTGTGTTAGGAACGTTCCAAAGTGGGCGCTTGCCAAAATGTTCGTGAGCAGCGTCAATATTTCAATGGTGTGAGTGATTTTGTGCGAGTCTCTCTGTGTGTGTATGTGTTGCGGGTGTGTGGGAGATTCTCATGCTCTAACATCAAAGGTGTTAACCGTTTGGTAATAATCCATTTAAAGCTCAATATTATTCACAGCGCCACATTTAACGCTTCAAGTAAAAAAAAAAAAAAAAAAAGAATACGTGTAGTGTAACAGGCTTTATATAATCTATGAAACGTATCGACTTTGTTTGAATGAAATAAGCCGCCCCCCTCCCCAATTGTGGGAAGTGCTCCATCAATGGAAAACTGCTCGCTCTCGTGTATCGTTGGAACTTTGTAGATTCATTTACTTTACACGTCATTATGGAAGGAATATAGACGTTTTTTATTTTAAAAAAAATTCAGTTACTACTGTTTGCTACATTTTAAGTTTCTTCATCAAAAAAAGAATACTAATAGAATACGTTATGGGGCCGTCCATAAAGTACGTCACGCTATTTTTGACAAGTTTTAACTCCCCCTCCCCCAGCGGCGTAGCATGGGTATGTGCCGCCCGGAGCAGAACAAAAATGTGCCCCCCCCCCCTCGAAAAAATATGTTATCGCTCTAAAGCAATAATAGTTTTTATTAGAAAATAATAATGACACTTTACACGTTTATTTTAGTGGTAAAAGAAAATCTTTATTAGTTTAATAAAATTAAAAATTTCTGTATTTCCTGATGGCACCTTCTTTCGTGTAATAATGGTTTCAGCATTGCCACGCTCAAGAGCTAAAATTGAAATAGCAATAGATACGAAAATTTGGCGTTATCCTTATTGCTTGTAGAGACTAATTAATTTTTCATTAACTTTATTTTTAGAGAAGCTATTTTAAGACATTGCATTATTTAAGACTATTGAAAGCAATGATCACATTATTTTTCTTATTTTAGGCACGGTGACTTGGAGCCCTATCTGATTAAACTTTTATAAATCAAGTGATCTTTAATTCATTAATTCTTTTCTTTTTATTCGTGGGGTAAACGTGTCTTTTCCTGACAGTGTTGTTTGAATACTCTAATTTAAAGCCAACATTTCAAAGTCCAGAAGATGGTCAGTGTACGAAAATTGTATCTGTTTTCTAAACTCTACACTCTACATACCTGCCAAAATCTCACGTGAATTTCTTCAGTAATCTCATTCCAATAAAAATAGAACTTTCTTTCTTCTCAAATGTTTTTTTAAAAAATAACATGGATACATATTTTGTATCACCAAAAATTTGCTCTCTGGTAGTTTGACATGAAGATTCGATTAAAAGGATGAGGTGTCCACATTAAATTTTATGATGTCAAAGCATCCTTTAAGTATTCCATTAATTTCTCTGTCAGCATTTTCTGCTAAGCATTTTTTCTTGTACTTTAAATTTATAAATTATTTCGTGTATCTTTGACATTGACTTTGATAGATTTGAAAATAAAAATATTTTATTATAACTAGCAATGTTCCTGAGTCTTTTGGTCTGATAAGCTTGTTCTTTCTGCCCCTGTCAGTTTTTCTATAGCTTTCTAAATAATCTCAAAATAGCTGTATGTTATATTCACTATTTCGTATCTTGAAGCCTTGCTTGTAAAGTAAGTAGATTAGTATCAGAAGACTTAAGGTTCACAAGGGAGTTTGAAGTTCTAGCATTTCAAATGTTCACGTATATGTTATAGTCCTTTTATTTCTTTGAATTTTTTTATCTGGTTTTATTTTATTTTAATAAAATTTATTTTAACGCTTTTCATTTTTTAAGGTATTTAACGAGGAATTAGCCCCCCCCCCCCAATTCACACATGTGCGGCCCCGAGCTTGGCTCGTGTTTTATGTACAGTAAGTTTTGCTTTTCAACACGAGCGGCTGTTAAATTTTAAGAATCATTTGAGATACCACTACTTCAGTGTTACATTCTCATACTACTTATGTACTTTTCAGTACAGTATCATTAGTATCAGAAGAATTTATATCCAATAAGGAATTTGAAGTTTAGAGGTTTGAAAAGTACACATGCCTTAGGATAGTTCCTTTATTTCTGTTATTAATTTCTTATTTGGTTTTTCTTTTCTTTAGATATAAAAACTCGACTTTCTTATAAATTTTTTCTAAGAAACAAATTAAAGACCAGGAATTTGCCCCCTTGCCCCCTTCGCTACACCACTGCCCTCCCCCTGTCGCAAACTTTCGTACAAAAATATTTTTTAAATTAACAAAATAGTTAAAATTTAACTTAAAACACCGTGACGTCACACATGGCCTGACACCTCCCTCCCCCTGTCACAAACTGTCACACTTTTTACACCCCCTCCCCCCTCTGGAGCGTCACGTACTTTATAGACCCTATGCTCAGGGCCGGCTTTAGGCATAGGCAAAATAGGGAGCCGCCTAGGGCCTCAGATTAGTGGGGGCCTCGCAAAGGAATCAAAGTAAAAAAATATTTGTTTCAGAGCGAACTACGACCAAGGTCAAAACAACCAGAACCACTCAATCATTTCAGTGCCTTTACCCATTGATTATATTTAAATAGTGCATGTTTAAAATTTAATAATTTTAAATTTAATTTCATCTGCCAAGACACATCTTCGCAAGATTGACAAACGTGTAACCTAAATTTACGCTAAATATACAACTGTTGAATATCAAATAATTTAAGTAGCCTAGTAAATATTTTAAATATCAATTTTTAATGCTGTTGTTAGTAGCAAAATATAAATACGAATCTAAACATGGATTTAAATGTAGAAATTTTGTGTTAAAAAATTATTTAACGAAATTAAGCTGAACTTATATAATTTTTCTCAGTATACAGTTAATTTGTTTTTTCGTTTTTCATAGCTCAGCAACGACAACAGCGAAACACAAATAAAACAATTATTTTTAGTATTCTGGCATGGCTAAATTTTTTGTTTATTTGGAAATGGTCAGTTTTTTAAAAAATCATCTCATCAATACTGAAAATTTATGAAATAGTCGATATTTATATTGACGTAGACTATGAGCCTGTCGCATTATAAAGTTCATTTAATCGATGCTCTTAGTATAGCATTGACAATTCCGATTACTATTGAAACGGGAAAAGACGTTTTTTCCAAGTTGAAATTATTATTATTTTTTTAAAAAACTATTTGGTAACGACTTTGACGTAAGAACGCCTGAACAGGCGTTCTTACGTCAAAGTCGTTCCCAAATAGTTTTTTTTTTTTTTTTTTAAAACTATTTGGGAACGACTTTGACGCAAGAACGCCTGAACAGTCTGGTAATGTCTATTAACAGTCTGTTAACGAGATATCGCGCAGTTTTAGTATTATTCACATTTTAGTATTTGCAGCCATCAGAGCAAGAAAAGTTGATTTTCGTTGAAGGTTTATGACAGGGGTCAAGAAACTTTTCGCCTGAGAGAGCCATGGACATCACATATTTTGAAAAATAATTATGTGAGAGCCATACATTATATTTATAGCGAAAATTTAAGTAAATGTGTGCATTTTTGTAATTTCAACACTGAAAGTTCAAATTATTATATCTCTTAATTATTTTGAGTAACACTGTTATGCTGTTGCAAAATAATAATGAATATTTCATACAATCGATGCGACTTATGGAGCTGCCCGTCTTTGCTGATGGCTTTTAGTTTGTATGGTTGATAGGTGGTGAGGTTAAGCTTCCTGCAGGTGTTGAACACGGTCGCTGGTTGGTCTTAATGTTCTTTTGATGTGAGAAAGACTTCTCGGATGCAGTTTTAGAGCCAAACATGTCAGTACATCAATACTCACTCGCTATAGTGTGTGGTATATGACGGAAAGCTTTGACAATCAGCTGGTCTGCGTGTTGAATTTTTTTTTGTTGGCTCCAGAAATGTGCCTGCTATCGTGCACGTTTTTTTTTTTTTGCCACTTGGAGCTCGAAATCTCTGAAGGAGACACTGAGGATGCAACTCAGGTCAGTGCACATTCGTGTTGACGAGTGATGAACTTAAAAAGACGGATGTGCTCACGAAATTATCCTAACACCGAGCTTTAAATGACGGCGGGAGATTAGAACTGAAACCTGCTAGCTGCTGAATATTAAGATGTTGAGCTGGGTCACTTGGTGTGCACGTTTCTTTGAACTCTCACAATTTTTTCAAAGTGTAGTAGACGACTTCTCTCAGTGTCGCCGTTGAAGAGTTCTAGCTTGATTTCTTATGCAATCACTGCTTGTTGCAGGGATACGATTGTTTTTCCAACGCCTTATGTTTTCTCATTTTGCTGATTTAGATTATTTTTTATATGTAATAAATATATAAATAAAAAACGACTGAAGAAAATACACATATTCGAGCATTTGTCTGAGAAATAAATACAGCCATCATAAGAGCCACCACATCTGGCTCGCGAGCGAGGGTTTCCTGACCCCTGGTTTATTACATATGCACGATTGTTTGTATAAATTTCAGGTATCTGTTGGTTTAGATATAAAGACAGGTAGTTTTTTAATAAATTGTGTATAGTTATTCTTTCCATATTTTTTAAAACTTTTATATTATATTTAGGGCCACCAAATTCACTTTGCCCAGGGCCTCAAATTCCCTACAGCCGGCCTTGCTATGCTTTATACTTTGAATTTAATTGCCAAACTTAATTTAACTACACAATGTCAGATTTTTTAATAACAGTAAAACACAAATATAATTTCCATTTTCTTTGAGTATATAGCTCAATACATTATATTCCGGGAGGAAATAAATTGTAAATTGCTTTTCATAATTATAAGGGATTCAATATAAGAACGTTTTTATTTTTTATGTTGATTTTAAACTATTTTTTAGGATGATTAACAACATATGGCTTATTTAAGGCTACAGATTTGTCACCGGCTATCAGTTACTTCCCATTCTCTTGCCTGGCCAAGATGGTTAACTTCAGGCTTGTTGAGATAATCTCAGATAAACCAAATACTTTTTTAAAAATTGTAAATCCCCAGTTTAAATTTCTTTATAATTTACACACCGAATCCACCATAAAATATTTTTATTTGTTTACGTAGTCTTTAAATACAGATTCGAAGGTTTTACAATATTGATAGATTTTGTTGAGTGATTTACTTTTGCAGAATTTTGTTCCTTCTGAACTGAACTGAACTGTCCCTTAACCCGACGCAGAGTCGTTGGAGCACCATTTTGAGCTGCACACTATCTCATGCCATGTGTCACGGTTCTGAGCTGCCTTCTGGGGCACGGGTTCAAAACAGCGACAGTCAAAACAGCGACAGTCATAACAGCGACTTCAAAACAGCGACTTCAAAACAGCGACTGTATCAAAACAGCGACTGTATCAAAACAGCGACTTCACAACAAAGCTATTCTGGTCCAACCGTAAACCTAACACAGTGGTTCTCAACTTTTTGACACATAGACCCCTTTTTCATTTTCTAAACTTATCCAAGGACCCCAAGTAAAAAACTACATAAATGCATAGAGAAAAAATTAAACCTAAAACAATAGCAACATTTTGATGAAGTATTTAATGAAAATTATAAATTTTGATTGAAATAAAATTTAAAAGCAATTAATGACGCAGATTAGTATATGCTACATACATATGCACTTATTCATATACAAACAGCTGGTGAGTGAAATAAAATTGTCAACAAAAAATTATAAATAACATTTAATTTGTCTTAGCTCCATAATATATAAAATGAATTAAAAGGAAGATTTAAAACAGAATAGAAAAGATGAAGGTTATTTAAATTATATCTCATTTTGATAAAGTATTTATTGAAATTAAAAGTTTTGTTTAAAATAAAATTTAAATCAATTCACTGAGGCTACGTATACACTCATTTATTCAAATA
>MUZC01003109.1:310336-320497 GCA_002072015.1 Radix auricularia
GAGGCTCAACGCTGGATGAGAGAAGACTTTTCTGATGTCGCAGCCACTGCACAGCTATCAGCTGTCCCTCTCCCTGACTGGTCACAGGTAACACAACAACTAATGGCCCACATAGACCAGCAGTTAGCAGCTGTAGCCAATAAGCTCCATCAGTCTATACGCCAGCACCAAGAGGACATGGACGCCCACGTCGCCAACTGTCCACCAGCAACCAGACATCCCAAGACCAACAAGCGGAGATCCAGTCACCGAAAAAAGGTATGTCTGTGGTGCGACAGAAAGGGTCATGTTGAGGTTGAGTGCCGTGCTAAGAGGAAATACCTCGCTCACCAGCATGACTCATCTCCATTCCTGACAACCCCTGGCCGACCTGGTTACCAGGAAACAGTGGCCCAGACAGCGTCAACTTGTTCGACTCTCAAAGACGGCAAGGACCTGTCGACCAGGTACAACACACCTGACCTAAACCTCAACAATACCACACTGAAGCAACATCGTGTGAACAGCAACAGGTCATCTAATTCACCAAGGCTCAGTGAGTACACGCCCTGTGCTACTGTCGGCCGCGGCGAGTTCAAAGAACGGCCAACCAAACGTCGTAACCCTTCGACTCGGTGGGGATTCAACAGTGGATCTCAAACTCAAGAGATACCACGGCACACTAAGTTAGTAGTGACTAAGACAATCCAGCGGAAAGATGACCTTCAGCGATCATGCCCCACATGGGAGTGGTTTAACTGCAAGGCAAAGCATGCGCGGGTGCCGCCAGCTGGCAACAGTAAAGAAGTCACAAGAGCTTCTCACATGGACCCTATTCGGCCTAGGAGACAGGGATACCGGCCTAGGAAGTATCCCTCGACTGCGGATAACAACAACAGCTATACACCAGCTAGCATGGTGTTGAGACAACCTGTCACGGCCGAACGGGCTCAATGCAGGGATGACCTGGGTCGCGGATCCAAAGGTCAAACGGGTGTAATTACACACCATGACCACGCGCCCAAGCACACACCAACCCAGCAGGTCAGCAAAAAGCCACAGAGCACCACGCCAACAGAAGACCCTGGCTATGTGACTGACCAATCAATAGATGTGAAACAACCTCCCCAACCTAAGCCGCGAAGATCACTCATGATGCAGAGGTAGCGAGCACTATGAGGTACCACATTAACAATGGTGTAGTCGAAATGGCCACACAGAGGAAGAGTGCCAGGCCAAAAAGAGGTACGTCGCCAGACGTCACAACCCCAGCAGAGTGCATACGTCTCGGTGCGAGAACACAGACGGACACTTTGGGGCATCGCATGCACAAGGTATCATAACATTGACTGTTAGATATGTCTTCAATTTGTATTTTTATGTATTTTTCAACTATGTTTTCATATGTAAGTAAGTAGCATATCATATAGTATGGTGCACTTGTACCTATGATTTCATACAAATATTAATTGTGTCTCTAGGTACTACTCTTATCAAGTGACAAATGGATAACATTTATTGTCTTAAATTTTATAAATTTTTGTATTGCTATTTTGTCGTAGAAATTCTCATCAACACAGTTATTCTACACTATATTAGTAATAGCTCACAAATTTTAGTTGTAGTTTACGCCAGCGAGGGCGCTGGGATTCAATGGCCGGGGGTGAATGTAGTAGTGTGCACACCCACACCGCGCCGCACCACGTGCATCGCACCGAGATGCACTGGGTAGGAAAGGAAGGGAGAGGGAGAGGGACGGTTGAGTGTGCGATAGGATGTTTACTTTGGTGTTAAAATAAAAGCTGTTTAACTATAAAAGCACTGCTTTAGTCCCACCTTTTTAAACCTGTTTTACTTAGCCACCACTCGGCTACATAAATAATATAAAATTTTGTACAAAATTAAATTTAAAAATTTTATGTTTCACTTATGAGTATTAAGGAATAGTTATGAAGTTATTATAATAATGTAAATATGCTGAATTACAAATTAAGGGAAATAATGTTGGAGCATGTGCAGAAATAATGAGCAAAGAACTAATGGCAAGGCTGAAGTCAACTGGTAATATTTATTAGCAGGATCTGGAATATCTTTCTTAACAAGATTATTATGGATGATGAATAAATTTACATAACATTGCTTCTCAAATGAACATTTAATGTCTCAGAAAGTGTTAAATTTATATTTAAAAATGCCACCTTAAATTACACTGTAAAATACAGTGACCTATTGTCAATGGGAATGAATACTTCATGTGTCATACGTAGTTTGATTCAAGTACAATTAATTAAGTTTGTTAAGACCATCAGTCCATATTTTTACTATGTTTTGCAAACGAACAAGAGTTGGATAAAAATTTCACCTCGCGTCGTCTTTGATATGACATCAAAGCCCCCCCCCCCCTCGCGATGTACCGACTCTAGTGTTGCCGTCAAAACAGCAAATTAAAAATGAAAAAAAAAATTCCGAACGCAGAAGTAAACCCTAATGATATTCAATTTTTAATTTTTATGTAATAAAAGTATTAAAGCGACATATTATCAAATTTTGTCAAGTCAGTTTGTATTTACAGTTAACCGTTAAAAAAAGCCTGTTTTATTGTCGGGGCCGTATTTTTCCTAAATTCTTTTAGAACTAACAAGAGACGGCATCAAAATTTCACCACCTGATGTCTGATGGTGACACTAAAGGTCATGTGAGGTCACTGCCCGCTTGCGTTCTCATGCGCTGAGCTGCTCCTTTTCCAAAGCAGTCGAATTAAAAAAAAATAATAAAATTAAATTTAAATATCAATTTGGTAATTTGAAGTCTAATGCCTTTGGCCTGCACATACTTACCTGGAAACTGTTGATATATAAAACCGAAATCGAATTTGATCTCTTGTAACACTGGTCGCCTTGACCATTATTTACTTGATATTACTTCAAGTACTCTGCTTTGGCAACTAAGCAATGAAAAAAAATATTTAAAATTGTTCACTAGCCAAACTCCACAAACAGTGATGACGTGTATTTTTATATTTTTTATGGACCGGAATATTTAGAAAACGCTTTGATGTCACCATTGTTTGTGTATTGGCTTTAGTATTCTGCTTTAACACAACAAAAAATTGACTCTTGGTAATTGGCTAATACCGACTAAATGAAGTTACGGCTAACTGGTCCTGATTAAACGGGACTGGTCCTGATCTGAGGATGGTTAACCAGTTAACCATTAACAACCTTACAATTAATTAATGTTTAAATTGCTCTTTGGAAAGATAATAACATTTATTTTATCTAAAGAAAGAGAAATGCTATCATTTCTCAAATATGTATTCCTACACAAAATAAATTTTTTCTCTAAGGTGACATTGTTACCATTTAGTAAGTTATGTATCAATACTATTCAAAATGACATTGGGACAAACTAAAATATTATTTAATCAAAATTAAATGTTTTTCTGATATCCAGGTATTAGTATAAATAAAAAATTATAATGTCTACAAATTTTCTCTCTTTATACTTAATTGATCTTTTGTTGTCATGTGTTTGTGTAAAGAATGCTTCATAGACGAAAGAGTTTACAAAGGTTATCTCAGTGAGTGAATAGAATATTTTGTTTATTTTATAGTCTAATTTTAAAAAAAACTTATTTCACCACATTTTAGATTTATTTTTTCTACCATTCAAATTTAGGAATCAGTGGACAAAAAAAACCTTGGTAATCCTCTTTATATTTTATTTAGGGCTGCGGCAATTATCGATTAATTTCTCGATTAATTGGTAAACATTTTTATAGATTAAAATAATTTTAATTGATAAAATAGCGATAAAAATTATGGATAATCTTTTCAATAATATCACGGATTTATCAATATTTATCAATTATTAATAATTAAAAATAGTTGCTTTTTTTCGTGCAAACTTCTCCACTTAAAAAAAAAAAGATGTTTAAAGTGTAAACTTTAAAATAATCTGTTTTAAAAGGAAAATGTTATCAACAATTAAACATTGTTTTTACTTAATTAACAATAACTATATTCAAATTCATTAACATTATATTGAACTACTTATATTTAAATTTAAAAAATGTGAATTGCCTGTTTTTGTTACCCCTTGAAATTTTCAGTTTAATGATGTCATACATCATTCATCATAATTTTATCTTTAATGAAAATTATTGATTAATTATTTGGTAATTTTTCAACAGTTAACAAATATTTTTAAATTAATTGATAACAGCCCTAATTTTATTTTATTTTTAGTTTTGTATAAATTTTGTTCAGTGAGATTGAGAGTAACAATAAAAATTACTTGGGGCGTGATAATATGCCAACTTGCTCCATCAGTTTGGCTGTACCATAGAATAATTCTTGATTAAATAACTCGTCTGTCCTCCCCAACAGTTAACTAGGGGCATGAAGTTAGCCAGGATTTTCTTCAGTCTCTGGGTCAAGTATTCATTGCTGGCTGATCATGTCCATCTTTTCATCTAGCTTGATTAAATAATAGGGCAATATTTCATCCACATGGGAACCCAGACTAAATAAAATATTACTCTCTTAATGCAATTATCTGCAGCACATCTGTAAGTGCTTTACAAATTTTGATGCATATTTTAAGTGAAGGAGGAGAAGGATGTTAACCAGCAGCTAATACACATTGCTCAATTGCTCAGCAGTACTTAAAATCTCTCACATTGGGTCACTATTATGAAAACATGCTAGACAGGGTGTCATGTAGCTAATAGATCCATTTGCATTTATCATTAAAAACATCAATTTACACATGAGTGTAAAAGAAAGATCTCTCATAGGACATTATCAAAGTAAAAATGAATTCAATCATCCTAAAAAAGACATCATTTTCATTTAAAGTAAATACCTATTGCTGAGTAAAATATAAAAAAATTTAAAAAAGAATTGTGTATACTACCCCCTATTTTTAATCTGTTTCAGCTATTCAAAATAAAAGTTTGTTTCTGCTTTTAAACAAATTACACTTTCCACCCTGAAGCTATACATTGGATCAATAAAACATTTTTAGAAAAAAAAAAGGCTAAGAGAAACAAATATCGTACTCAATTGTTTTGTTATACTAACTTTTATAATTTTTTTTTACAACTTAACAACCTTAAAATATTTTTTATTGTTTAAAAAGCATTTATAATTTTTAATATATATCAAATGAATATCTATTAATGCTATTCAGGTCTATGATCATATTTTACCATTAAAATAGCATTCCATGTGATTTCCAAAAGGTGGGTGATCACTTCTCTATGTACCCCAATTATCGGTTCATTATTTAACTGCAGCATCAAACCTGTTTTAAATATTCTGGATTCAAATTTATAAAATAGTATCATTGCAATGGCTGTAAATAAAATTTAGTATACATTGTTATGATTTTACCAACAGATTCAGATAACCCCTGATAATAATGTCAAATTAAAAGCGATTGATCCCATTCTTAGTTTAGTTGCATTGGGAGTTGTTTTTTGCCATGATATGAATCACTTAACCTGACTTTTTATTTAGTTTTTAAAAATTTTAACATCCATAGAACTGTCAAATCTAAAAAAGATTCAGGACAATGTAAATCCACTAAATCAGCCCAGCACAATACACAGATCAATCTAAATTATGACAGAAAGAAAAAGATAATCTATGAAGATAAAATTGGTGAAGACATGGCCAGTGAACCATCATGTAGTAGAGTTAAAAGTGATAAGGACCATGAACTTTGTTCAATATCATCTGAAAGTGAGAGAACCAAACAAGAATCTACTGAAATTGATTTGGCGAAATACCAATTCTGGGAAGGTATTTATCAACTTTATTTTAGTTAAATAATTTTTAATTGTTAAATTTTAGATTGTACAAAGATTACGCCAAGTAAACTGTTAAGTCATTAAAAGATAATTGAACACACTGGAGCAATAAATTTTAATTCTATGCAAGTAAATGTGTTGTAGAAATATATTGTCTGAATGTTTTGGGTTTCAGAGCTCTCTTTGAAAGAAACGGAGAAACCAAAGTTCTCCATACCACCAGTCGGAGACAAAGTAAACTTTCAACTGAACAAAGATGAGTCAGTCCCTCAAGTTATAGTAAGAAAATAATTATTTGACTTCCTGCTGTTTATATCCACATCATATTCATTAGATTCAATTTGTATTTAATTTATTTTCTCTACTTTGATGAATCTAATATGTATTCTAATGCTTTTATATGAACCTATTCTTCATTTCATATTTTAATTTTAGCAAATGGCAACTGGTTTTTAAAATACTTTTAATTTGTTTTTTGTCTTAAATCATTATTATCTAAAGATTAACCCCATAAAATATTAAGTAATTTTAATTTTAAAGTGTAAAACTTAGATATTAAAATAATTGTTAGTATTTTTCAATCCTGTATAGCATTTTATCTTAAAATATTTGTATAATTATAGGTACCTGCAACAATAAATCAATATCTAAGAGACTACCAAAGGGAGGGAATACAATTTCTATACAAACATTACAGCAACAACACTGGAGCTATACTCGGGGATGACATGGGACTTGGCAAGACAGTGCAGGTTGATTATAACAGTAATGGGGCTGACAAACTGTGACAAATAATTATAAAATTACCACAATTCTGAAGAAAAAAAAATCACATCAAATTTGATAAAAAGAGAAATAACAAAGTTTTTGCGCTCAATTATAACAATATTGTATTTAAGATCAGCTGCAAGAACATTTGTTTAAACTTTGTTTTTCTAATATAATTTATTTCAAATATATTTACAGGTCATTGGATTTTTGTCAGCAATCCTGGGTAAACAAGGAAATAAGTTAGACACCCTACAAGCTGTACCCAAGTTTATTAGACAGGTATTCAAGGCGTTAAATTAATATGAAATATACTTAACTAGATACGACCCATGGTGTAGCATACGCCGCAGACTTGCTCAGAGATAGTGCAAAGAAATTAGGAATAGAACAGACTCAAACTACAGTGCAAAGAAATCAGAACAACGCAAATGAACATCAGTTTGGGGGGGGGGCAGTGGCGTAACAACCTTTTGGCATTGAGGCAGTTGCCAAGGTTGCCGCTAAATCTCTAGTTTTTAAGTTTTGTATTTAAATATTTCACTTTTATCCTTGATAACAATAAAAAAACCTTGTAAAAACAAGTATTTGACTATAAATCCTTTATTTGATAACAAATAAAAAAAACCTGTGAAAACAAGTATTAGACTATAAATCCTTTATTTGAGAGACATGATTAAAAGTATGTTCGTTATAATACGAATCGCATGACAATCCAAAAATCCAAAATTGTAGTTATGTCTCATATATCAAGGATTTAAAGTTAAAAAAATACTACATTCTGCCTGCTAAATTTCAGCTCAACTTGATCATGGGGGAAAGGGTTATAAAAACATGTTTAATATAGTGTGCATGCAAGACATACTAGCAATTACAAGCATTTACATTTAAAAAGGGTCTTTAATATAATATGCACCACGCGACAGCAAAATATTAAAAAGGTTGTTCAATATAATATGCAACGCGACGCTAGCACAAAAATTAACATGCTACATAGAGATAAATAGAGATAATCTAAAAATTCATTAATTTAATTACAGTATATTCAATCGATCTGAAATTTTTATAAATCATTTTTATCGTTGGCACAAGTCTGCCTGCAAAATTACAACTCGTTGGCAAACTGGGAAGTGGGTTAAAAATTGATCTTAAGTTTTTTCGGATAACAATCAAGCAAGGCATCAAGCAGACACCACCAGTTACATATATATATATATANCTCTTCGATTCCGACTGTTTTGTTTTGCTAACAGGGCCAAACGTTCAAAAAGATATGTCTGTATCTTACGGTCATGGACAATTGTATGTTGCTCTCTACAGAATTCCTTCTTTTCATTCACTCAGAGTCGTTTGACCAAACCCACCCCATTTAGATAACTGTGCTTTTCAGGAAGTCTTCACCCGTCACTAAATCATTAGCGGCGTATGCTACGTCGCTGGTCGGCTAGTATAAATTACTTAATTAAAAACAACATCTATGTTTTGGTTCTTTCTTATTCGACCTTTGTGTGTAGTGGCCCCCGAACTACTTTTTCACAGTTAATCTGGCCTGCCGGCCGAAAAGTTTGAAGACCCGTGTACTAAGCGAATAAAAGGAACTTAACCAAACTTTGCATAAAAAAAAATGTTAGTCCATATGATTATATCTTTATATATATATATTAGGGCTGTTATCGATTAAATTAAATTTAATAGTTAACTTTTGAAAAATTACCGATTAATTAATCGATAATTTTGTTAAAGCTAAAAATAAAGATGTATGACGTCATTAAACTGAAAATTTCAAGGGGAGTAATAAAAACAGGCAATTGATTTTTTTAATTAGGTTATTTTTAAAACACAGTTAGCAATAAAAAAAGTTAAATAATGTATTAAAGTTAAGGCACTTGGATGAAAATTTCAAATTAATTTTAAAATACAAAAGTCATACAGCTATATAGCAATTGTTTCATGATTAACAAGTTATGATTTTTAGCGCATTTTCGAGATGTCAAAATCGCTATTGCACCCGTTTTGTCCGTCCGTCCGTCTGTCATCACCCTTGATCACAGCATCCATAAGTCCTAGACCCATGATGTATATATGTTTTTTGTATGCCCTGACCTGCCATTTGTGCATCAACACTCAGTTACTCGATCCGTTTAAAAACCCCGTTAAAACTATCAAAAAATATTTCGAATCGAGAGGTAACACTAGCGCAGGGAACGGCCGCCATTGCCGGAAGTTGAATGCATAATTCTTCAAGCATTGAAGAGTGGTGCGAAAGGGTGCAAAAGAATTAGTTGTTTTTTTTTAGTTGACGTCATTAGAATATGTGTAAAAGTTTAGAGAGTTTTACATCATCATTTGTGGTGACTTGAAGTTGGATTAAAGAGAAAATAATTTTTTTTTTTAAATGTAAAGAAATGACTTTTAAATAAAAAAATGTCAGGTATATTCATTACACAAGAAAATTCATAAAAATATGTCTAAAATCTAAACACAATTACTGATAACTACATAATTCTGATATCTAACATAAGTACTGATACATAATACGAAAATGCGCTAACACGTCCTGAATTCCAATAGGTACCAGGCTTAACATGATTTTTTTTTCTAAGAGTCTTGTTAAGACCACATCATCCCTTTTGCACTATGTTGTTTTCTTCACATTTTGTGCCCTTTTAATGCATTTTTAAATTGTCCATAACTAAGTATTTAATTTAATTCAATTTTAAAAATATAATATTCTTAGGAGATATATTTAGATATAAGTAGTTCAAAATAATGTAAATGAATTTTAATTTTGTTATTGTTAATTAACTCTTAAAGTCGCAAAGCGTCGTAATGCGTCTCTTCCCGCTATCCCTTAAGCGTCGTAATGCGTCCCTAGATACAAATCTCGTTAGAGATGAGATCTCGGAAAGTAAAAACTCTTCAATGCTTGAAAAACGATGTATTTGACTTCCGGCAATGGCAGCCGTTGCCGGCACTAGTGTTATCGCTCGATTCGCGATGTTTTTCGGTAGTTTTAACGGCTTTTTTTTTCGAAGATACGTTTTCGTTATACTTTATTACTAAAATAATAGTAATAAACTACAGGTAAATATTGTTTCAAACTCAGTACGGTCTTTTGGATGCGTAAAATAGCCATTCTTAGCCTTAAAAATGAAGTCAGTATGACAATACAATAATATTATAAATGGATTTTACGCAAATTTTTTAATTTCATAATCGGTTGATCGTAATACGGGAAATCCTTACGGGACTGAGGCGGAAGTTTATTGAAAACCTTCTAGCACTTTAAGAGTTAATTAAAAACAATGGTTGATTTATATCATTGTCCTTATAAAACAGGTTATTTTAAAGTTTACACTTCGGTAAACTTCTTTTTAATTGGAGACGTTTGTACTTAAAAAAAACTATTTAGATCTATAATAATTAATTATCTAATATATAAAGCTGAAAGTTTGTTTGTTTGTTTGTTTGTCTGTTTGTTACCAATACAAATCCACACCGTTGGACCCAGGATGGTGAAATTTTGCAGGGGACCCCACTTTGACCTGGAATAGGTCATAGGCTATGTTTTAACCCAAGTTGACCACCCCTAGGGTCAG
>MUZC01003109.1:322646-339901 GCA_002072015.1 Radix auricularia
AAGTCACCACAAATGATGATGTAAAACTCTCTAAACTTTTCATCCTTCTGCTTAAGCGGGAAATAGGATAATTAGTGATTTTCATATTTTATTTAGTCCTTGTAATGGAAAAAAATGCTTTTAGGCCCCCGGCACCCATGAGTGTGATATTTAAAATTATTTCCTACAAAAATAATTGTCACAATAAGCTGCTGAGTAATTTTGCAAAGTTTCATGCTTCTACCTATACGTGAAATTGAAGAATTAGTGATGAGTCAGTTTTTATATAAGGAAATATACATTTGGGCCCCCGGCCCCCAATGAGTGATACTTTAAATATTTTTTCAACATGTTACAATTGTGGAAGTGTACTCAACAAATTCCCAAAGTTTTATGCTTCTACCTACTCGGGAAAGTGGATAAGTATCGATTTTCAGTATTTACAAAAATAGTTTTTGGGCCCCCGGGCCAAACTTTTTGTGATTTCTAAAAAATATTTACGCCAAAAATCGTTCAAAGGGGCTACTCAACAATTTACAAAAGTGTCATGCTTCTACCTACACGGAGAGTTGTATAATACGCGAAATAAGAGAATTCTTGATTTTAATTTTTTATATTGATTATATAAGGAACAAAGCAAAAAATGGGCACCCTTACCCTAGGGGTGGTCACCTTGGGTTAAAACATAGCCTATGACCTATTCCAGGTCAAAGTGGGGTCCCCTGCAAAATTTCACCATCCTGGGTCCAACGGTGTGGATTTGTATTGGTAACAAACAGACAAACAAACAAACAAACAAACTTTCAGCTTTATATATTAGATATATATATATAATATAGATGTTAGTTGTAATATTTTTGTTTTAAATTTAAACAGAGACAAATCAGTGGAGTAAAAATAGATGACATTAACATATAAATAAATATTAATACAATTTTCAGGCAAAAATTGATAAATAAGTGATAATTAACATTATAACAATTTTACAGACATTCAATAATGTATGCAATTTCACATCATTTTTTGTACTAAGATACTGATAAAGTTACTCTAAAATAAAACCTTGACACTTTTCCTTATTAATTTCAATTAAAAATTATCAGTTCCAGGGGAGATAATTGTTTACGTATTTTAGTGATTGAAATATTTGTTATCAGAATTTATCTAGTATAAAATATGAAATAATTTGTTAATAAAAACATGAAATAATTTACAAATAAAAATATGAAATAATTAATTAATAAAAAGTGAAAAGTATTATTTATGACTAGATTTGTATTTTGCTTTTTATTAAATTACTGCAGATTATTTCCAATTTTTAAAGACTTCTGTTTCAATTTTATTACAAAATCATTTCACTGTTACATCTTAGCTGTCTAGAGACTTTCCATCCAATCCATCAGAACGACAGTGTCGACCTTTCCTCATTATTGGACCATCAGCTGTCATGTATAACTGGCTGGATGAGATTAACACTTGGGGATATTTCACAGCCAGGTAATGTGAAAATTGGGGTCTATTTTAAAGGAAACTGAACTATTAAACAGGGAGAAAAGGCACAACTAGCAAAAAGCAACGAACATATCTGCAAGAATCTTTCCTCAGTGGAATAAAAATGTTCAACTGCTTCAATAGTAATAACTATAAAAGTGTAAAAGACCTGCCTATTACTTTGTGTGAAATGACAATAAGAGCATGAAAGATCTACCTATAACTTCAATAGAAATGACAATAAGAGTGTGAAAGATCTGCCTATTACTTCAATAGAAATGACAATAAGAGTGTGAAAGATCTGCCTATTAATTCAATAGAAATGACAATAAGAGCATGAAAGATCTACCTATAACTTCAATAGAAATGACAATAAGAGTGTGAAAGATCTGCCTATTACTGCAATAGAAATGAAAAAAAAACAAATTACACAGACTATTTGTGTAAGGAAACAATAAATTAAAGCTTTATTATCAACTAATACAAATAATGGTAGACGTTTCGGCTCATGCCATTTTAGTTGATAATAAAGCTTTAATTTATTGTTTCCTTACACAAATAGTCTGTGTAATTTGTTTTTTTTTAATAAAAAAGCTTTATGCAGTCCTATTCTGTACAATAGAAATGACTATGAGCATGAAAGATCTGCCTATTACTGCAATAGAAATGACTGTATGAGCATGAAAGATCTGCCTATTACTTCAATCCTCCCCTGTAGCAGCACCAAGCCAGAGTAAAACTTATTAAAAAAAAACTTATCCAGGATTTGGGATGTCATGTTCTCAATCACATCTTAAAGCCTAACTCTGCCTCCTACATCCACAAAAATAAAACATATTCTTTCCCCTATCTTATCTTATCTTAGATATACAGACGCTCCTTCTATGCAGAAGATAATTGCGTCCACAGACCATGAGACATGATCTGTTGGCAAGTGATGCAGCGGTCACAGGCCACGGCTATAGGGGTTCCACGCATTACCCCAGCCGCCTAACTATTGTCTAGTTAGGTACCCATTCGGAGCTGGGTGACTCGGGGACTCCTCAGGCCACGAGAACAAATCCTCACCTTCGTGTGGATTCGAACCCGTGACCATCGGTATGACAGTCGAGAGCGCTACCTCTCGACCACCACGTCCCACATCTTGTCTCATTTGCTGTTTAAATCCTTGCTCTTTCCCTTTTAGTTTCTGGTTGATGTCTACTTGGGTTATTCATTGCAGCTGCGTTTTCAATTTTTTAAACTTGTAGTTTATGTATGTTTGTCTCTCTCACCTCTTGTTTGCTGAGGATGGCTTCTAGCCAACATGTTTGCTGTCTTGTGGTTTTACTTTCTCACTAGCTTAATTGATGTCTCACCTCTTTAGGATATATTTCACATTAAGTTACAAAGCCAATCAGTATTGGGCAAAGTCAACTGCACTTATACTGGAGAGGTTGAATATTTCATATCATTGTGCTGTTACACTGAGAGTATCACTGGGATGGAGGGCACCAACCATTTACCTGTCAAGACAAATAATTACCAAAGGTCCATAGTTTTTCAAGGAAACAGCCAAAACAAAAACTCATTTGCTGAGAGGTGATATTGAGTTGGACTCAAGACACAAAGGAGCACAATAAGTGTTTCACTTTTAATGGCTTTAAAGTGTATGAAATATTTCTTAATGTATTTTCCACATTGTAATAGGCAAAAGATCAGATTATATTTAATCTTATCCTATTGAATTAGAGAAGTCCGTACGAGAACCACGAAACAGCATTTATGTTAAAAAAATGAGGTGATTTTTACATAAGAGATCTTTCAATTACATATTCTATAATTTGTGATTTATGTTATTATAAGAGATCTTTCAATTACATATTCTATAATTTGTGATTTATGTTATTCTGTTAAAAGAAAAGAAATAATATTTCCTACTTGCAAAAATGAAATTATTATGTTACAAAAAATATTAATTGAACATGCTGATTTAGTTATTAATTTTTTTTTCCTTCTAGAAAATTTAATTGGGCTCACAAAGATGGCTGCCTTGCTGATTTAGTTATTAACTTTTTATTTTTCTTCTAGAAAATTTCATGGGGCTGACAAAGATGGCTGCCTTGCTGATTTGGAAAAGGGGAAGCTTGAAATAATAATTACAACATTTGAAACTTTCAGGGACTATGTTGTAAGTTGAAAAATTTTTCTTTTTCAGTGAGCAATTTTTAAGTTCAAATGACATTATAAATATTTAAAGACTCAAATAATGAGACACACCTAAGCTTTCCCTTGGTAATATGGGACCTGGAGGTCCGAGATCCGTATCTTAGTGCTAGACTTGAAAGCAACCTTGTCTTGTCTATACAGACGCTCCTTCTTTACAGAAGATTATTACCTTCTGTTAAGAACGTATTGGCAAGTGACGCAGTGTTAACAATCCATGAAAGACTGTGCTATTCCCAGCTGAACTTTGTTTCCCTAACTAGTATCAGGTACCTATTCAGAGCTTGGTGGTCCCTTGCCCCCCCCCCCCTTCCAGGAAAAAACCCTACCTTCACAGAGATTCAAACCTATGACCCTGTGTATGCAAGCTGAGTGTGCATGTCACTTGACCAGCGTGCCATGAAGACAATTATATTACAAGGCTATTTATTTTAGGATATCTTCTTATCTTATCTATAAGAGATACTCCTTCTAAAAAATAATTTACCCAACAGCATCTTGACATTAACAGAATTTTGGACGCAATAATCTTCTGCATAGAGGGAGTGTCTGTATAGATAAGACTAAGACAAGCAAGTTGTGCAATTTAAGCTTTCCTTAAAATTCGATATTTTTGATACATTAAAAGAAATGTTATTGTTCATGCAAATGTTTTTTAAATGTCAGTGTGAGCAAAATAATAAGTGTGGATTGTCTGAGGTGTCATGTTGGTATGCACTCCTTTTTCTCCCCTCACTCCTCCCCTCTTATTGACCAAACTAGGTTGGAGCTTGAAACTAGGTTTTTACAGGTGATATCTATGCTGACTCTTATCCTGGGGTAAACAGGTGTGCTAAAAAATAGAGCTTACCTGTGGTAACTTGCTGTTTTCTTTAGATTTAATTGAAAGTACTTAATACTTTTAAAGGAATATTATATGGTATTCAAGTTTTTTAGACATTTTTGTTTCTTGAGATTGGATTAATATTGTAGATTTCCTTAGCCTTAGAATTAATAAGTTTTGGGTTTCCAATATCATTTCAGGATAGGTTAAATCAATTTGAATGGGAGGCAGTTATTGTTGATGAGGTTCACAAAATTAAGGTTTGTACATTTCAACTCTAGTTAATTTATTCAAAATGTAAGTCAACAGAAAACTTAACTTTCAAATATTTTATTAAACAATCAAAGCTGTTATAATTCTTATACACTGAATGTCAAACATTGTTAAATTTTTATATACGAGAAAATTTGATTTATGTATAGAATTGTTTTAACTAAATTTTATTAGATTTAAGAAATAACTCAAAAATTAAGCAATTACAATTTCATAATTAATTCTCCTATATTTTTCTGTCCCATCACAAATCCATTTTTAGATCTTAAAATATACAGAAACAAATATATATGTAGTTATAACCAAAAATGTTTACTAAATTATTCTGCATTAATTTAATAATAATAAAGTTTCAATGCATTGTTTTAATCACAAAATTCTTTTGTGTATCTTGTATTTTGATGAGGGCCTTTACGTTTTGCAATTTTAGGGTTTAAAAGCCCAAATAACTCAAAGTTTGCGTAAGATCAACACACCACGCCGCTTTGGTTTGACTGGTACTGCTTTACAGAACAGCTTGACAGATCTGTGGAGTATTTTAGACTGGTATTTAACTTATTGTAATAGAAAGGAAAACTTATTTAAGAATTAACATAACTTTTAAATACTTGCAATGGTACTCAAAATGAATTTGTAGTGTCTTAGAAAATCTATGTAATATTAATTAATAAATAAAAGCCCAATACTAATGACTAATTCACTGATTACTATGTATCAGGAACAACTTGTCCTTTGAAGTTAAAAATAAACAAGGAGATTTTTTGTTTACTTTGCCTAAATTCATGAATGTTTCAAAGATGAATTTTAAATAGAAACAGTTTGTGACATAAGGTTAATTTTTTTATTGTGTTTCTCATTTGTATTTTAAAATATTTTTCAAATTAATGGATTACATAGCAGAATTGCTTTTAGTGTAAGGTATAAAGGTATACAACCATCTAGCAAACCATGGCATTTAATTTAACCACAAAGTCATTTGAAACATTTCATTTTCATAATTGAAGTTAATGTAATTTAAATAATCATTACTGGCTGCAGTCGAGATTTGTAAGCTAAAGTCTGAATTTAATTCTTAACTAAGAGTCCCAAAATGTTTTAAAACTTTGCATAGATTATCTGATTGTATATCTCATCATTAAGTTTCCTAAAATTGACAAAATATTTGTACATTGAGATTTGAGAACTTCTCTGGCCTTAAATCTTTTTTTCACTTGAAAACTCATATAGACTCAAATATTTGACTTGGTATTTATAAAGGACTAGGAGAGATTGCATAAGACAGTATATTACATTATCAGCACATGTTTTCAACCTAGTAGCAAATTAACAGCTGCATAGGTAGGGTTAGTGCATCCCCCCTGAATGTTGCTATTGTAAAATGACATAGCCCCTTGTTTTAAAAAAAAAAATGCCAGTTTACACTTAATCACATCTGAAAAGCATTTTCTTTTCCGAGGGGCCTGAATAAATGCCATTATTTCTCTGCTTTGAGCCACTGTGCAATTCTACCTAATTCAATTTGCTTTGCCAAAGATCTTAAACTGTTAACATTTGCATTATTTAGAAATGTTTCACACAGTATTTGATTTAAATTACAGTTCAGCTTGAGCTGTTTTTCCACACCCAATAATATAACTATGAAATGTTTAAGCTCGATTAAATCATTTCTGTTTTACCCCATTACACTTATTACCCATCTCCAGCTTCATTTTTGTGTTATTCTTTAACTACTGATTTTTACAGTAAGCCATGGCAATATCAGCAGCAGCAATCTTGTCACTCATGTCAATAACCTTTAGTTTTTATAACTGAATTACCTAAAAAAGCACAACTTTTTCCAATTGAACAGGTTTTTATTTAGCTTCAACAAGTTAACTTGTGTAGTGTTTAATAATTGATTTAGTCTTAATGCCTATAAAGTATAAAATACCTACAATGAAAAGTGAAAACAAACATTTAAATCTTAAATAATATATATATAATAAAGAGCTCATGACTAAGTCAATATTATTAAAAGATATCTGCATCTTACAGTGATATCCAACCTAATATAATTGTTTTTGTTTAATAAACATAAAAATTCTGGTTAGATCATTTGTAAGGACAAATAAAAACTGCTTGTTCAAATATAGGTTAATATAATCTTCCAACACACTAAGGCAACTTGGTGATTGTTGGGAGGCAACATCTGATACACAATAGAAGCTCCTTCTACAAGCTTATCCTTGGTTAATGTCTAATCTTGGTTTTTATTTGAGTTTTAAATGTTGAAAGAGTTTTGGTTTTCTTGGTTTCCTCAGGCAACTCATGCCACGTCCGAATCCTGGGCGGGAAGAAAAAAATTTGAATGTGTTTGTTCTTGTATACAAAATAAAAAAGGTGTTTTTATTCCTATATCTATCGGAGGGTTGTATTAGATTATCTTTGAATCGTTTTTTCAATTTAGAATTGATTGGCTTTTGTATAATTGCTACCTTGCTTCAAGTTCAAATAATTTAACTAACGGTGTTAACTCTTGTCATTTTTTAATATTCTCCAGTAATGAATCGCGCAGCTCTTTGTTGAATTTTAAATATTAGTTTGCACTTCTGAGAGGAGATTGTTATTGCATTGGTATTCATTTGCATGCTTCGTGTTCTTAATTTATTTTGTTTAAAAACCAATGCTTATCGTTCTTGAAAATATTGGCTTGAACATTATAACATACTATAGTTGTATGATGTAATTTTTAAACTGCATTTTAACAAAAGTCATAATTTTATAAAAATAGTCGTTTCTTGTTAAATTAAATATTTTAAGTATGATTAATAACCTTCTGGGTTAAAAAAACTGTATAACATTTTTTTTAAAAACACAGAAAAATACTCAAATTTTTATGAAAAATTTTCCATAGATAGTGTTTTTTTTACCATTGTCAATATCAATTTTGTTATAAATAGGCTTCGATTACAAATTCTATTACTGTATTTTCAGCTTAGATTATCTTCTACCTCTATAGACAGTCGAACCCACTTATCTCCCCCTCGGTTATCTCACCAACCCTATTATCTCGACACTTTTTGTCAAACCCCTAGGCCGTCGATCCACTTATCTTGACCTCGGTTATCTCACCAACCCCATTATCTTGACTCTTTTCAGGAAATCCCTAAGCCGTCGACATAACTGGCTTCGACTGTATTAAAATTAAAAGGCCAAAACCAATGTTTTAATCAATATATGTTGAGTGGGGTTTTGTTTTTTGTGTGAAAAGGATACTTCCTAAGAGCTATTCATCAAGAGCATCTGAAACTGGAGATCTTAAGACTGATTCCTGTTTGAAATAAATAAGAAATAGATTTTAAAAAATGTCCACACCACTGCAAAAATCCTAAGGATAATTATATTTTTAAAAAAATATGTTGTCAAGTGTTTAATGGAATTTAGAATGAAGATTTTTAATAATAGTAGTAATAAGATAATTTATATAGCGCTGTACCCCAGCAAATGTCCTTAATATACATAGATATTATTGATTAAAATTTTTTTTACTTTCAGGGCCGAACCAGGTGTCTTAGGAAGTCTGAAAAAATTTGAGAAAGATTTTGTAGATGTAATTGAAATGGGTCAAAGGCATGATGCAACCAAAAGAGAATTAGCTCAAGCTAGAAAACGTAAGAGAAGGGATTACTCTTGTTTTACAAATACAAATTTAAAAGAACTATTTTTTAAAACCTGTCTTACTGGGCTAGTGCATTTTTATATTCTAGCTCTGAATGGGGTGGATTTGTGGGGTTTTTTTTGTATTGTACTGGTGAAAATATTTTGATGTAATAAAATATAAGATAAGAGAATGGAAGCAAGATTTATTATGTTCCAAGGTTTATTTAAGACTGAACACATACCAAGAGTTAAGTATTTATGGCCCAGTAAAGTTGTTACATTAGTAAGAAAATACCCTATGAAGTACACACACATAATTAAAGCTTCAACTTCTAAGTATGTTATCAAAGTTAAACTTAAAAGTAAGTAGCTTTAAGGTTATTGTGAAACTTAATAAATACGCAAAGGATTAATATTTATTGACACATATTTCATTTTAATGTTTTTCAATCCCTAGAGAAAAACAAATTTGCCGAAATACGCAACAAAATGTTGTTGAGAAGAACAAAAGCTTTAATTGCTGACCAGCTTCCTAAGAAAGGTAAACAATGATTATTTACTTTTTCCCATTCATTTTCTTTTGAAGAAAGTTTGACAGTTTAGTTTATATATTTAACTCTATTACCTCCACTAATTTTGTTTCAGAGGATCTTGTTGTGTTGTGTAAGCTCACAGACTTACAGATCAGTGTGTACAAAGCTATACTCTCACACCCAGACATGGAGCTTGTGTTGCATTCTGGGGATCCCTGTGACTGTGATAGTGGGAAACAAAGGAGCTTATGTTGTTATAAAGTGGGTTTCAAATCTTGTTATGCTTTTTAATTTAACACAATAATGTTAAATTATTACTAGTCCTGAGAAAGGGATGGACATTATTGGATATAATATATTGAATTTTTAGTTTTTAAAAAATTACAATTAGATTGATGTCTGTCAAACAAAAGACAAACTTGACAAGAATCGAGTTTCTGCATGCCATTTCTGATGAGGTAAACAAAATGAGGGGTGAGACTGCAATCAGGCTTATAAAAAATTAAATGGAAAAGACGTAAACAAGGTAAGGGTTAGTCTGACAGGACGTAACAAAACAGCGTTTTGTTACGTCCTGTCAGACTAACCCTTACCTTGTTTAGGTCTTTTCCATTTAATTTCTGATGTAGTGCACATCTACTGGTGCAACATTCTTTGGATTATCACTATCATGAATATTTAGGCATAGAAGAACAGTTTGCGCCTAGGTCAAGTCATCAGTATGGAAAAACACAGCTAAAAGAATAATCTTAAGTTTTGAAATGTTGTCCTGTGTTCTTCAGGCCTCTGAATGAGCTATTTGGCTTTGGCAGCACTTTGCTTGACAAGCATTCCCGCATCTAATATAAATTGTATTTACTAATAGTAAAATCAAGAAATAGGGTGGAATATTTATATTCAGGCATGTTTATGATGAGGAAATCATATCAGAATAATGGACATCAGTTCAACATTTACCGTGGATCTGTTTGAAAGAGGTCAGTGGTGTACCTCCAGAAGTAACTGGTGGCGGTTGTCGTGGTGTGTAGGCCTGTAGTCACTGTAGTTGATTGAATAGATCATTAATAGAAATGAACATCATCTTGATTGAACTAATGCAACATTTCTGATCATATCCATTTATTTAGTTCTACAGTTTTTAAACTTACATTATTATTATATACCGTATATACTTGAGTACAAGTCTAGATTTTGTTTTCAAATTTTTTAGGCCAAAATCAGGGGGTCGTCTTATAACTCATTTTTAAAATTTCAGTATCATGATAAATGTCTTATTTATGCTCCATAGTTTGGATGAACATTTCAGTCATAGTATTTTATGAACATTTCAAAGCAAACACCAACCTTTCAGTCATAGTGTTTTATGAACATTTCAAAGCAAACACCAACCTTTCAGTCATACAGTCATAGTGTTTTATGAACATTTCAAAGCAAACACCAACCTTTCAGTCATAGTTTTTTATGAACATTTCAAAGCAAACACCAACCTTTCAGTCATAGTGTTTTATGAACATATCAAAGCAAACACCAACCTTTCAGTCATAGTTTTTTATGAACATTTCAAAGCTAACACCAACCTTTCAGTCATAGTGTTTTATGAACATATCAAAGTAAACACCTACCTTTCAGTCTCAAGTGTTTTTCTATAGTTGAATTATAATTAATAAAAGTCCCGCTACCTTTGTCTACCCCAACTTTATAGATTTTGATTTTAAAAAATTCACTGAATTCAAAATGTCTGCAATAGTCTCTGTATTTTGGGCTAAGCACACAATTGCCTTGCATTTTCACCAATATTGTTGTCAGATTATAAAAATCTACCTGGAAATCTCTTGTGGACAATTTTTTTTCAGAGTATCAATTTATTCAACATCCATATTTTACTCTAACCTGTAAATATTTAAAATCTTTATTTTCCACAGCCCTAATAGGATTATAGTAAAATTATACTATTTTTTTTATGGTATATTACTGCAAAACCATTATGTCAGTGGGGAATGCATTTACATACACTTGGCTGAACTGAAAATAATTTGACACAACTAGTTGCTAAAATACAATGTAAGGTGATTGATTAAACAATAAAATGAATATTCATTCATCTTAAATTAAATTTAATGAAATGCAGCCAACATAGATGAAGTAGCAAGAAAAGCATCAACATAATCTACACAGAAAATATATACTCGTATGTAGCTGTGTGTCACATGAACTCCTCTGGCTCTGCAAACCCTATTATCTATTTATAACAAAATTAAAAGGAGATGCTGAAATTTCTAAAACTTCAGTGACACCTAATCTGCAATTCCAATTAGACTCTAGGAGTATTCAAATGATGTTAGAGTTCATCCCTCACAACTCTTACACTATATAATTGGATTGTCCAAAACACATTGCTAGTTAGATGTTAACACTTCACAGCAGTGCATTTTCTGATTACATTTTAGGGAGAGTAGAGAAAAGAAATGGTTCAGGAACATCCTAAAACTTAACTAAATTCAAATACAATAAACTTGACTTTATTTTTACTGATTACTCCTACTAAAAATAATGGCATGCATTTTAGAAATTACAGCCATGTAAAAGTGGGATTTTGTTTAATATAGCAAGGATTGAATTTACTGTCTTCAACCAGCCACTTAAATGCCCATTCTGATTTAAAGAACTATTACATTTACGTAACAGCTTACCAGATGGTGTAAACAAAATTTTTAAAACTCTGATAATTGCAGATTGAAGAAGTTATCAGTTGTATTTGTTTTTGTCCTTGGTTTGGGAAGAAAGATTTAAAATTTGATGGTGAACTTCAGAACTGTGGTGTAGAGGCTGGGCGTGACTCCAAAATCTGTTAATTTTATAATTGCATTTTTTAAACTAATATTATTCAGCTTATTAGTGTTATTTTAAATGACTATTTTTACTCTTTTTAAATTATGAGGCATCTAAAATAGACATCACAATAGATGGTTTAGGCCGTCCATTAAATAAAAAGTTTATTTTTCAATAACTCTTTGAGTTTGTTTGACAAGCGTGTTTTAATGGACGGCCCCTTATTTTATATTGATGATTTATTAATTTTGTTTATCACTAAATGTTAACATATTTTATCTATTGTTACATAGGTGGCTCCAAATGGCATGAAAGTTCAGGCTTTGGTATTTTCCTACATGCACTTGATGCTTAAAGCAGCCAATCACATAGCACTCCTTCTTCCTGATGACAAAATGAGTGAGAAACAAGCCACTATGACCAGGCGTGTCTGTGACATTGCTTTCAAAGACCATCCTCAGTTTGTTGAACAAACTCAGTTAGCCGCCTTCAGGACACTCTCTGACCCAAAGTATTGTGGGAAAATGAAAGTATGCTTTCCTTTTAATTTAGGACACTAAAGCTTTACTTATTAGGATAAGTGTATCATTTGACTTTCATTGTTTTGAAATAATAAATATTTTTAACTTTATAACCTTAGGGAATAAAAAAATTTCTGTTATCACTTCAACTAATGTGCTACTTTTATTTTGTGATATAAATTTAACTTGAAAAGCATATCATCACAAACTGATGGTGATGTTTTATATTTTTTATGTCTTATTTATTACAAACAAAATATTTTTTTAAAAAGTTAAATGTTTTTTATTTCAGATTTTAGCTGGCTTGTTGACGGTGTTTGCATCTAGTCATGATAAAGTTCTAGTCTTCTCATATTCAACAAGGGTAAGAACTTAAAAATTATATGTGGCCGAGAGGTGGCTAAGTTGGTTGTTAACTAAATCCCAATTAACACAAACAGGTCAATGAAATGCAGGTCATGAGAACTATAGTTTTAATAACTGTTAATTTATTGGTATATCTTCTTATGTTGACTGTCACGGATGACCAATTTGCCCTTGTAACTTGTTGTTGTGAGTTGCGCACGGTGGTGTGTTTGATGTTTGCTTTTGTGGTATTTAAAGTTATTGGTTAGTGGTGCAAAAGCGTGCAAAGTGATTGTGTTGTTGACGTCATTGGTATATGTGTAGAGTTTTGGAGAGTTTTGTGTGTTGGTTGTTGTGGCAAGGAGGAAACCCATTAAAGTTGTTGTTTATTTCAAGCAGTGTCTTTATTCTTGTGTAAAGGTAATTGTATGAATCTTGGAGCAAGCAGTCAAGATATAAGTATTAGGACGCTTGTTAATTTATTGGTATATCTTCTTATGTTGACACAGTAACTGATTTATAAGTAATTGAACTTTAAGCTAGCAGGATACACAATATACAGTTCTATTACTGCCCATGCCCTATTCTACCTAGGGGCCTGGTGCCTCTCGTAGCCAGGTACTGGGTGATTCTTCCCAACCTAACTTCTTCCTCCCTTACATAGTCAGTGAACCGGGAGATGTTTGTTCTGGTCTAGCAGGATTGTCGTATACTCTCGCCGGTAATGTACATTTCCAGTCATTGTTTGGAGGACCAATAATTATCACCTCCGCCGGAAGCCTTCGCATCCGGCACCCAGATACACAACATAGTCCTGAGCTGCCGAGGGGGAAGGGGCCAACAAAAACTTTCGCTTCCGAATCCCATAAATTTTGCAATCGCATGTCCTCACCTAGGTCTGTGTCAGTCATCTGTAACACAACACCCCAGGTCCTATCCCTCTGCCGGGGTGAACAGAAGGTCCTTTGTTATGGTGGTGCGTGGTGAGGGGGGGAGCAGTATGTATGTTTTGGGGGCACACAGCCACATTTAAAAATAGTTTTCAGATCTGTATTTCAGAATCATTTTCTGTCACCAGAATTGTTTGGGATTTTTTTATCTTCTCTGTTACAGACACTCCTCGTATACAGAAGATTATTGTGTCCTACGCTTTTCCATGGTTTAAGTCAACTTTAAATTATTTTTTTTTAAAGTTCGTCGATAATCTCTTTTTTTTTTGTGGTTGTAGGGGGTTCTAATGTTTCCTTTAGAACATTCTTGGGCATTCCTGTCTGTACCCATCCCTCTCCAGGTCAGCTGAGGACTTTCTTAGCTTTAGTCATTCCTCAACGTTTTTATAGTGTGTTTAACGTGGGATCAATCCCATGCCCCTCAGTGAGCACACTATTGACTTCGCTATCCAGCGATTAATGTTAATTGTAGGGCTGCGGATATTAAAGATTAATTTCTCGATTAATCGGTAAAATTTTTATTGATTAAAATTATTTTAATCAATAAAATAGCGATTAAAAGTAAATAGAATGTTTTGGACTATTTAATCGATTTATCAATAAATGATTAATTATTAATAATTAATAATAGTTAAGTTTTTTTACGTACAAACTTCTCCATTAAAAAAATATATTTTTAAAGGGTAAACTTTAAAATAAGCTCTTTTTATAAGGTGAATAATATAAAAACATTAAACATTGCTTTTACTTAAATAACAATAACAAAATTTAAATTCTTTGACATTATATTAAACTACTTATATTTAAATATAAAAAAGTTAATTGCCTGTATTTTGTTACTTCCCTTGTAATTTTCAGTTTAATGACTTCATACATCATATTTTTAGCTTAATCAAAATTATCTATTAATTATTTGTTAATTTTTCAAAAGTTAACGATTTAAAATTTAAATCAATCGATAACAGCCCTAGTTAACCTAGTTAATTGTTTTAAATGTTAATAGAGTGTTTGTTTTCCTGGTTTGATCAGGTGATCCATTCCATGTCCAAATTCTAGACAGGAAGAATGAGTATTCATGATGTAAACCAATGGCATAATGAGATAATGAGAGTGGCTGTACTTTTTTGAACTTATAGAGGAGGCAACTTTCTTGACCAATGGTTCAGTTTTCTATTGAAGCTGGAGAACAAAGTCTGCAATACTAATCTACATAAACAACAATTAGAATATTCTTATAACTATAAATTTTGAATTTTTTTTTTTACCCATCATTAGTTTTGGATATATTCAGAGAATAGATCTGTGTATCATATGGTCTGTTATAAAAAATTTCCTATCAATGTTGAGTGATAGGAAAAATTCATTTTAAAGTATATTGGATTAATAATTAAAGACAATCTCATTAAAACATATGTCTTTAAACACTCACTAAAGTATGCAAGGTACCAGTGTGAAATGAGTCTGAGAACCCCCACTTTTGTGTTTTAAAAAGGTTCATTTAGTGACTGCTTTTGTTGAACTTTTCAGCTCCTAGATATCATAGAGCAGTACGTGATTAGCCAAGGCTATGAGTACCGGAGAATAGATGGAAAAGTAAACAGTCTGCATCGTCGAGACATAGTGTTAGAGTTTAATAAAGACAACAACATTTTTCTTTGTCTCATATCTACCAAGTAAAGTTATTTGTTTACCATTTTAAGCTTATAATTAAATATTTCTTTTACACATTGTCAAAAAAACAACAATAAAGTTATGATCGACTAATTAGAGCGTTTATAGACAGCAAGATAATTCTGCCACAAATGTTTGAAATGAAAGTATGTTAACTCTTAATGTGTTAAAGCGTTGTAATGCGCTCCTAGATAGCACTCTCAGAAATCAGATCACGGAAAGTCAAAACTGTTCAATGCTTGAAAAATGATGTATTCAACTTCCGGCAATGGCGGCCGTTGCCTGCGCTAGTGTTATCGCTTGATTCCCGAAGTTTTTTGGTAGTTTTAACGTTTTTTGAAGATTCAGTTTTCCTATACTTTATTAAAAAAAATAATAGTACTAAACTACAGGTATTTAACTCAAGACAGTCTTTTGGGTGTCAGTATGACAAAATTATATAAATGCATTTTACGCAATTTTTAAAATATTTCATAACCAGTTAATCACAATTCGGGAAATTCTTACGGGACTGAGGCAGAACTTTTCAGAAAACCTTATGGCACATTTAGAGTTAATGAACATCCTTGAATACTAAAAGTATAGTATAATAAATATAGAACACAAAATTTTAAGTTCACTTTCAAAGTTACATAGAGCAGATGTATTGCTTATTCACATGTTAGTTACAAATTTCATTGCAATCTGATGGGACTTTCTTTATTCCATCAAAGAACTGTTTCATCTGTACATTTCATCATTTTAACTTCACATTCAGAGCTGGTGGCTTAGGCCTAAACATGACATCTGCCAACAGGGTTGTAATATTTGACCCCAACTGGAATCCAAGCCATGATCTGCAAGCTCAAGACAGGTAAACACTTAGCACAGCATCACACCAGCCCAAATATTTTCACTGTGTTAAAGTTTTGAGTAAAAAAATAACACCAGCCTTAGTAATAAAACATCCATAGTAATGAAGCAAGTATAGTAATGCATCAGCTACATTTATTTCTGTTTTGTATTGTTTCAATGTTTGTATTTACACTGTCATCATTTTCAGGGCATACCGCCTTGGTCAGACTAGGAATGTTCAGGTGTTTCGTCTGGTATCTGCTGGCACCATTGAGGAGAATATATACCTTAGGCAAATTTATAAACAGGTGAGTCAGCTTATTTTATGTTAGCTTATTTAAGTTATTTAAATAATTCCTTTGTGTCATAAACTCACTTTAAGATAAATTGAATGCGAGTGTTAATACATACATTATAGTGACTATTTATTATGACATTTAATGGTTATAATCCCGAAATAATAAAATCATCCAAAGCACTCTTGTGTGTCATGCTAGAAATTATAAAACATTGTGCAAATCTGAAAATAGGAAAAAAAGTAAATGTTTTGCTAGGACAATTTTTAAAATTTAAATTGTAAAATAATGTCATGATTTATTTGTTTGCAGCAGTTAGATGAAGTTGCTGTTGGTACTGGCAATGCAAGAAGGTATTTTTTTGGCAAACAAGGAGACAGAGAAAATCAAGGAGAACTTTTTGGTATTAAGAATATTTTTTCACTCCGCACAGGAGAATCAAGTCTAACTTTGGATATATTGAAGGTATAAATTATAAATAAAAGTATTAGGTTTTTTTGTGAGCATTTCTTTAAGAATTATTACTATGAATTTTCTAACTGTTCATTTCATACAATCTTAATGAAATGCGAACATTTCTTGATTAATTGTAAATAAATTGTATTGACTAACTACCAATTAAAATAATGTCAATTAATAAAAATTATATTAAAATGTAATTTTTTTTTCTATTTATTAAAAAATAATTAAACAATATAATAAAGAAATTAATGAACATTTCTTAGACACAATAAATAACATAAACCTAGAACAGATAGTAAAAGAAGCAACTAGGAAAAACAAAATACTAGATTTATTCCTAACAAACAGACCAGGATTAGTAGTAGACTGCACAATAATTCCTGGGCTGTCTGACCATGATATTG
>MUZC01003109.1:340822-355588 GCA_002072015.1 Radix auricularia
GATACAATATTACTAGACTTCTCAAAAGCATTCGACAAAGTTCACCACCTTAGTTTGCTCAAAAAACTTAAATACTTTGGAATCTCAGGTCCCTTGCATCACTGGATCCAAGATTTCCTATTGGGTAGGGAGCAAACTGTAATAATTAATGGTTCTAAATCTACACCAATAAAGGTTAACTCAGGAGTTCCACAAGGAACTGTCCTAGGTCCCTTACTATTTTTAATTTATATAAATGACTTACCCAACAATATCTCAACAGGAACTAAAGTTAGGTTATTTGCTGATGATTGTATAATCTATAGAACAATCAAGTCAGAACAAGATAGCAAAATTTTACAAAAAGACTTAGATGAATTAATAAAATGGGAAACTAACTGGAGTATGTCCTTCCACCCAGAAAAATGTCAACTGCTAAGAGTAACAAAGAAAAAGAAACAAATAAATTCAAAATATTTCATTCATGGAAAAGAACTAACCCAAACTACAGATGCGAAATACTTAGGAGTCATAATAAATGAGAAACTATCTTGGAATCCCCATGTCAATGAAGTTATTAAAAAATCTAACAAAACCTTAGGCTTTATAAAAAGAAACTTTTACAAATGTAACAAAGATATAAAACTAAAATGCTATCTCACCCTGGTGAGACCTATACTAGAATATGCATCTTCAGTATGGGACCCATCCACCAAAGAAAATATTGATAAGTTAGAACAAATCCAAAAAAGAGCTGCCAGATTCATTACTGGAGAATATTCAAAACTGACAAGAGTAACACCATTAGTTAAATCATTAAACCTTGAAACACTAGAGGATAGAAGAACCAAGAGTAAATTAGTAATTATACATAAGGCAATTAATTCTAATTTAGAAATACAACACAAAGATAACCTAATACAACCCTCAAATAGACATAAAGACAAAAACACCTTTTTTATTCCATATGCAAGAACAAACACATACAAGTTTTCTTTCTTTCCGTCCGGTATTCGGGCGTGGAATGGGTTGCCTGAAGAAACCAGGAAAGCCACCACTTTATCATCTTTTAAAACTCTAGTAAGAATACAGGACTAAACACAAACCATAGAAATACGTAGGACGCAATAATCTTCTGTACAGAAGGAGCGTCTGTAACATATAAGATAAGATAATAGCCTAGATCACAGGATCTGTATAGCTGAGAAACATAGCACAACAGTCCATAGCAGTTTAAAAAGCTCAAAATACTATTTTTCAATGTCTATGAGACAGGTGAAATAACTAAATACAACAACAACAAAAGTCAATTACCTGTATTTGTTACTTCCCTTGAGATGTTTGGCTTTAATCCAAATTAACGATTAATTCATGAAATTAATTGTTACAATTATATTTAAATTAATCATTACCAGCCCTATGAAATTTTCTTCATTATACAAAACATTTTTTTAATTACCAGCAATCTTCTGTATATAAGGACCAACTGTAATGTATAATACAAGAAAAGATATCAGTGTTGTGTGGGCTTGATAGTTTAAAAGTGAATGGCCAGAAAACCTCTTCAGGTTTCTAAGATTATAGTTGGAGAATATTTGAACAATTAATAATAAACAAATAATGGTCTATAACAACAACAAAAAATGATATTTTTTCTCCTAAGAGAAATGAAAATGTTGAGAAAAGTCTTGCTGGCTATGACATCACAAAATATGTACCACCTCCAGCGGGTGACAACTCATCAGATGTGGACTATAGTAGTAGTAGTGATGATGAGAGGATGCAGGAGGAAGACGATGATGATGACAATGAATCATTTATGAGGAACTTGTTTGGTCCAGGTAAAATGTGCCCTGAAAATTAGAATTTCTGTTTTGAAGTTAAGCTAAGTGCCTCATAAAAATGCTTGCATATTAACCGTAGTTAAAGCAACACATACTATTTAAAAAATCTCAATTACTAGTCAAATGATACTCTCTGGTACCAATGTTATTAAAGAAGTATGATACACCTCATTCTTAATACAGTATCTGTATAATCAAATACTTTTCATTCTCTATAATGGTATATGTCAACTTTTATGATAGTCCTCTGGGCTAGTAGAGTATTCGTAAATTCCTACTGGTTTTAGAAATTAAGCTAATAATAACTTATTTAAATATCCCTTTTTTCAGTTCTTATCAAAAACATTATCAAGTGTTGCACATTTTCTAATCACAGACAAAAGCCTCCAAATATTAGAAAACAAGATTACAAACTCCAATGACATTACTCAGGATTCACCTGCAGTCTTCCATGCTGGTAGTGATCAAAGTGATGAGGAGTTTTCTTTGATACCCAAGTTACATCAGAAGTCACAGAAATCTTCCCTAGTCACATCTCCAGTGTCTTTGACATCACATCAAGTCAGAATCTTATCTCAAGTACCAGATGCGCGTGGTGTTACCCCAGCCAAAGATGTTACTGTTGATGACCTCACTTTCTCAACTTGTAGGGCGGCAGAATCTTATGTAGGTCAGCGACACAAAAATGTAACACAGAAATCTGGGATGTACAAAAGAGGTGCAGAGTCTGGTATTTCTTGGCTATTTGAAGATGTTGAAGATGATAACAATGTTATTGATCATAAAAATGAAGTTGAAAAATCTGGGATGAACATAAGAGGTGCCGAGTCTGGTATTTCTTGGCTATTTGAAGATGATGAAGTTGATAGCAATGGTACAGATCATAATAATGGAACTACTGCAAGGAGCATAAAAAATAGTTCACTCATTGAAAAAAATAAGGCACAGAAAAGTGAAAGGACTGCTTCAATTTTGGATCTTGAAATGAAAGCAAAATTTTTCAAAACAAGTTGCAATGATGAAAAAACATTGACAAAAAATTCAAGAACATCGGCTTCTATATTTCCATCACTGCAATCTGTGTTGAGTAAGTATTCTTTCTGTCTGATTTAACTTAATGTAAGTGTCATTTAGTATCAGGTACTCAATAATTAATTAAGACATCTGAAGGCTGACCTTGTTTTATATGATAGAACCCAAAAGTTTTGTAAATCATTTAGGTACTGTTTTGTTGAAACTAATTTATTGTTGTTATGTATCATTAGTAAGATCCTGAGTTGTATGACTCTGAAGTTTTCAGGTAAAAATTAACAATTATTCCATGCCCATCTTTAAAATGTCTCTTTGGTACAGATGGGGATGGAGTCATTCAGACTGTTGATAATGAAAAGATTGTTGGATCAAGCCGTGCTGAGGATCACATGACACATTGTGCCATGGAAGATGTGTTTGAAAACCACATCAACTCACAGGCACCAGCGCTGCAGTGTGACCCATACACACAAGTAAAACAACTTGTTCACTTTGACTTTGTGTTCAGTGAAATGTTTAGTTCATTTTATATTAAGTTTCAGAAGTGATTGCTGCATTTTTATCCGAAAGTGAATCGTGTTTTTCTTTTGTTTTTGTCATTAGCCAGAAAAAAGAAAAGCACCAAAAAGAAAAATGACGTCTAAAGGAAAAGGTAGAAAGAAAAAGGAAGTTCTCCAAGAAGATTATAACACAAAACAAGCTGTGCAAGTTGATTGTTACAAGGTTCTTGTTGGACAAACACCTGCTGCTGTACAAAGGTGAGGCAGATTTGATCAAAAGTTGCTTCAATTTTTGCAGATTCTGCTTGATTAACTAAATAAATGTTCAATTTTTGCCGTAATATATAAATATATACATTGCAAGATGATGAGAAAAATGGTCCTGAATTTGATATTTGTATCATTGATGTATTTTGTTCATTGTTATTTGATTTCTTTTCACTAAATGAAATACATTTAAGATGGGTCCTTATGCTTTGTCCAAAACAAATTCCATTTTCATTAATGTCTCATTTATTCTTGTTTTGTATCGTCTTCTGAAAAAAGCATTTAACCCAAAGGTTCTTGTAATGATCATCTTTTTTGTCAAATCTAATATATCTTGTTCTACCATGTAAAAAAATTTCAGGGCTTTAATCTTAAATATTATTGTGTTTCTAAGGTGACAGCATACACTTGTACATTCATTATGAATTATCTTTATATACAGTCCAAAACCTTCTTTAACTATGGTATTGTAAAGAAAAATCAAATGCAAATACATTCATGCTCTTCAATGTTCAGGCAACAGTGGGTTGAACTATGCAAGTTTAAAAGTGTTGAAGATCTTGACTTGGCAAGAACTATATTGTCATCAAATGTTGAAGACAGACTAGAGTTACTGAAAGACTTTTACTCACAACAGCACCCAGAGTTGAGGGACACACTTGAAAAGTTATTCTCTAGGAAAACAGGTTGGTTTCTCAATATTGTACATTTTCCCAACACCGATGACAAGCTTTCATGATTTTTTATCACTGATGACCATTTATTCTTGAGTTACCTTTGTCAATTTCTTCAAGATGTCATTAAGGGGCCGCCCATATATTACATAAGCAAAAAGATCAATTTTAAGCAAGTGTCAAATGATATTGGTTTTACTCTTTGGGGCAGTCCATAAATGACATCACGCGATTCGAGGGGGGGGGGAGGAAGAATCACGCATTTGTGACGATGTGTGAAAAGGGTGAGGGGGTGTTTAAGAAATATGACATCACATTAAAATGCGCAACTTTAAACTGAAGCTCCCCTAAAATATTTGATTGCTTGCAATTTATTGAATGACATCTTCGCTGGCTTCACATGTGTTATGATATTAGAAGAAATACAATAGAACAAATTTTATTGTCTTCAACACGCGCCTGGGTGTGGGGGCAGAGAAAGGTCATGCATTTGTGATGATGTAAGACAAGGGGAGGGGCGGTGTATAAGAAATGAAATCAGAATCACATCAAAATGCGCTACTTTAAATAAAAGTTCCACTTTAATATTTAATTTTACAATTATATTTATATAAAATGTTACGATATTAGAGTGCAGATTTACACTAAATACATATTTCAATGACAAAAAAAGTAATTTGAAACACGGTAATTTTCAATAAGCTTTTGGGAGGTGGGGATCAATCAAAGCTTAGTGATGTTATTGGAGAGGGGGGTCTAAGTTTTGTGACAACGGGGGTCTACGTTTTTTGACAAGGGGGGGTCTAAGTTTTGTGACAAGGGGGGTCTAGGTTTTGTGACAAGGGGGGTCTAAGTTTTGTGACAAGGGGGGGTCTACATTTTGTGACACTAACCTACTTCTTTTATATTCAAAACTAAAAAAATACATGTACACAAATTTATTTAATTTTTAATTTAGAGAAATAAAGAGTGTTACAAATATATATTTTTTAAAATATATAAAATTATTATCCTCTAAAAATGTAGAGTTGTTCAAGTTATATCGCTTCAAATTTGAACTACTGAATATAAATTTACACAATGTAATTAATTATATAAATACATTAATTTGGAGAAGGAACATTCATTATACCGGTACGGGATTTATTAAAACTGATAGTAATTATAAGCCTTAAGCTCAACATGAAATTTATTGTTTATGGTTAGAACTTTAGACTAGACTTGTATTTTATTAATATGAATTTTGTCTCTCTTTTTTTTCTTTGAAGATAAGAGTTATAATCTCAACACAAACAGAACAAGTTCATTAACCTCAAATAAAGAGAAGCCAGCTACAGAGAAAGACATCTCCATCACTTCAAAATATTATAAATCCTGTCAGAGCAACAAGAACCACAACTCTTCAAAAGCTTCAGACTGTCTCAATTCAGGCACTGGGATACCACTAGTTGAAAATTCTCATGAAGTGGATTCACAAGTATCCCTCAAATCTAAGACAACTCAGAAACATGGAGCTGTTTCCCACTCGGGCAAGGCTTACTGTAAAGAAAGACCAGGAAGTCAAGTGCTTCACTCCGAACAAACATCCAAATATAATGAGAAAAAATGTGGCGCCTCATCAGAAAATATCCCAACACTGAAGTTTATGGACATGGCATCCTGTCCATTTAAAGAAACAGATGATGTGTTTTCACAAATGCACAAGGGGGATAAAAGTGCTACTATAGTTTCAACAGAGAGAACCATAAATATTAAAAATCATAAACATATAACAGATGTGCACACTAACAAGAGAGATAGTGAAACAGACCAAATGCATTCTACAAGGCATTTCGCTTGCATATTAGATGATATTTTTGAATCCTTAAATAGCAAACCGCAATCAAATTCAAGTGAAGTGGAAAGAAGAAATGAGAATGAAAGTGACCTTCAAACAAAGACTTTAGACAACAAGTTTGTAAAACTGGCAACTTCTAATTCTGCAGTCACTGATGATGACAGAAGCCTAACTTCCAACATTGACAGTTCAGATTGTTGTGATGTGTTTTACAAATCCAGTACTCTCAGAGATGAAAATGTCCGTTATTGTTTTCAAAGTCACATTTCTAATAAGACACACAGCAAGCCATTGGATGATAGAAAAGATCTAAGAGATACACTTCAAGATGATGATGGCTCTGGGAGTCTCTTCTCCTAGTTTTAAATAACTAAAGGGAATCAAAATTTCTTTTATGAAAACACCTTTATACTATACAAGTTTTAAAATTAAATTTATTAAATATAATTGTAAATATGCAAAATACTTTAATTGAAGTGCATTACTCAGGTCAATTTATTTACATTTGTCAAATTTATAAATCTGTTAATTGTATATTTATTTTATTGATAAAGGAGGGAGGGGTTAACTTTTGTTGACATTATGGGGAGTGGGGTTTGAATGTTTGAAATTGTTAAAAAAAAAATTGCCAAACAATTGTTAGCCATTGATAAATGGCCACTGTAGTACTAAATAAATTATATAACCAATTGTAAAAATGGGATGAATGTATACAATTATTTGGTTAATTTCTTGTCAGAGATTGAAATAATAATGAAGTATTATGAAGTTAAATAAACTCTGATAAAGTGGTCTGTACATTGTTTGTGTGTAATGGTTTGATAAAAAATGTACCTACTTTTTATGTATCAGAAGTAAGAGCCACTAAAAACAATACATTTTTGACAAGATAATATTAATCTTATTATTATATAAGTATATTTAACTATTTCAAATTTCACTTGACTTTAGGAAATGAAACAAGACTATCCTAAATAATAAAAGGCAATTTTTACTTCTTGTCATCTATAGTGATTGGTCCCTCAAACTCCTACAGCCAATCAGAAAAATTATATCTCATTTACATATTGAACAAGTTTACGCGGACGTTCAAAGCGAGTTATTTTTTTGTTAATTATTTTTTCTAAGACTTTATTTTGAGTTGTTCGTGTTGGGTTTTATAATTTAAAGCTAAAAACTTTCTTTTTATGGGTTATAACTTACTTATAGTACAGGGACTATTTCAAATTTCACTTTAAATTGAAGTAGATAAAACCGTCCCACTATTACAAACATGATAAAATTGTTCACCAATGTTCTCTCAAGACTGCGCTGCTACTGTGCAACTATGCACACAAGTTTTTTTTACTTTGCACAAGGACCAACAAACAAAAATTGATGGTAACTGTAATTAATTTCATTGCAAATTTTAACCAATGTATCTCTAGAAAGGTCCCAAACATTTTCTTTGCATTTGCACTACATGGCTAGCTAAATTAGGAAAATTAATGTGAAAATTATTACTTTATAACTGTTGAGTTGGTGCTGGAATATTTTGGAGTAAAAATTCAATCATCTATAGTCTTCTATTCATCCTTGTTTAGAGTTCAATCCATCTCAACTCGTCGGCTTATGAGCTGTCTGCCTCTGGATAACATAACTGTTTCCTGTCTGTCATGATGTGGCATATTTAAATCATAACTACAGACTGAAATCAATGTCCCAATTTTATTCATGAATATGTATATAAATTTTAAAAATATTTGCTACACTGACAACCCTTGGTTTCCATAGTGGTTTGAAGTTTCAGGCTTTGAGATCTTTGTTTGCACCAAATACTTTCTGATTAGAAGGCAAGCACTTTTCTCATTTACTGAAGGGCCAGAAAGGTTTCAAGGACATATATTTCTCACAAATTAAATCTTCAGGTAAATGATTTAAATCCAACACAAGAGCACTTTTTAAAAAGCATCTCTTAAAATTTCAGACCCTTTCACAAGCTACCACTAACACCAATCAGATTAATTTTAAGAGCCCCAATTTTGCCTAATTATGTACTATATATATATACATTCACGGTTGAAGATATGATTTTTTTTACTTTAATCATCAAAATAAACTGAGCACTTAACATTGTGCCCACTTTAAGTTACTTATGAAAACCTGGGACATTAATATTTATCTGGGGTTATCAAGAATCTAATCTAAGGCTCTTTACTTCATAATATTAGTAAAAATTATTAATAAATGTATAGAGTTTTAATAAAAATTTACCTAATTTTCAAGATTTTCATTGAAATTTCAGAATAGATTTACTGTAAGTGTAAGGGTTTCAGTGTAAGAAAAATTTGTATTGGCAAGGAAGCAATCAAGTACAAAACATTTTCATTAAGCACACAACTTGTATTTATTTGTCATTGTTCATTTGTTCTTTAGGTCAAATAAGATATATGAAAAAACATGGTGATGATAAGCAAATAGTTAAAACCACAGGCATGTTTTGCCCTTCAGATATTTAACAAAAGCATTTACATTGACACATTGGCTCTAGCTACCCCATCACCACCATTCTGGGCTTTTTAAATGTTAATGATAATGCAAATATAGTACAATTTATTTTGATACTTGATTATTAGTCTACACCAGTTTGATCATATTTCATTTATTTTGTTAAAAGGTGGATTTTAAAAAGCTATTCATGATTTTTCTAGCATTATTTTTCAATTTCCTATGATGTGTATGTAGTGTTTTACCAACAGAAAAATTTGTGACCAGTATTTTCAGAGGGACTCAATCTTAAAAGCAAATCTCAGGTACTTTATTCTTGTTGTGAAATAACTCTTGGTACCCACAGAATTTTCATCTTGAAAAATGAACACACAAAGCCTTGCATTAGCTCACCTCTGAAAAAGACACTCCATAAACACAAGCAAAAGTGAAAAAACCTACAAAATCCTGTTCAATATGTATACTATTCAATTCTATTGGAAATCCGCCTTGTAAGTATAAGCTATGCACATTATACATACTGCTGTCCTAAGCCAAAAACATCTTTGAATCAACAAAAGTCAACACAACATAGCCAACATCTCCCCCACTTTTCAATAAAGGGATGACAACAGTATAAGGCTATGGGTGAGACATTTTTCCCAATAGGTAACTGACATTGTCATTAGGAATGTTATAAATGGATAACCAGTTTGAGATTTCTCACCTTTGTGAATTTGTTTTAATCTTTAAAACCTTTCTACAATATAAAATGTCATTGGTCCTTTCATTTAGGACAATAAGAGCAAAATGGGTATTAATAATATGGTTACATATCAGGATACAGGAAACAAAGCAGATCTCTGTGGACTTTTTACTGATGACATACCTTTTTGTTTGCCAATGCTAGTTACATCACTTCACTATTTAAATAAATGTCCCATACAATCAAGAGTGATATTTCAAGTGCAGTTCATTGATGTACAAGGATCACTTACTGCTGTTGGTGTCACCCCAAACAATACAGCATAAAATATGTTTAATTTACTTTATGTATTTTATTACCAGTATCCGTTTGCTACTTCCTTCCAAATTATGGCAATACATATTTTTAAAACAACCCCTAATAATGCAAGTACATTTACTCTGCATGCATAATTCCTTTAAAAAAAAAAATAAAAAAAAAGAAATTTTTATATATGGCAGTACAATATGCATTGAGTGTTAAATCAATGCAGCCATAAATTAACATTTTTCATTTATAATCCTTAAAAATTTAGAAAATTAATATTATTAACTTTCTAAATTTAGAAAGAAAATGATATTTTTATTGGTTATTTTTTTAATTACCCTCAGTAGATTTGACATAATGAATAATTTAAAAAAAATTTTTTTTGCAAATATAGGAAAATACATTTTTAGTATAAGAGAACCTAAGTCACTAAAAATTACAAGTGTAAAAAATTATACAATTTATTTGTGCATTGATTCATTGAAGAAACTGCGCAGTACAGCTGAAGAAAGTCAATTTCATGCACAATAATGGTGAAAAGTTAGATCTTACATCACACAAGTGAGCTGAATTTCTAGCTTAGCTGGTCATGCATATTTGCAATCCAAACGTGACAAACTGGTAAGTGGTGGAATAGCTAACTTGTTTTACTCTTAGTTACAGTGAAGCTTAAAATGAATATAAAGAGCTCCTCCGCTATGGGAACTTTCTACTTTAACAAAGGCAAACTGACAGCAGTATATCATTGGAGGGATGAAATGACATTCTGGAAGTCTCTACTTCCTTTTGTTGATGTTTTCTCTTTTAATATTTTTACTTAGTGTTTCCTCCTCCTGGATTTCCTGACGAAAAGTTGCTACTTTCTCTGTAGAAGAATACAAATGTTTCATGTATTATGTGCTTTAGGTAGCGCAAAATAGGTAGAAAATCAAAACCTAACTCAACGATTCTGTATGACTGCTGTAAAGTTTAGTTTTAAATTGTCAATTTTAAATATATTTTTAGGAGCCTGCAACACTTATACATCGAACTTTGAAACCCAGAAAGTTTACTTAGAAACCAACACAACACCCCCAATAAAACAGCAATTTAAAAAAAGAAAATTCTAAATGCCATTCCCAGTGAAAATGGAGATTTGGCAACTGTAAAATGCAAATCGCTACAACAACACACAGCAATACTTCAAGAAATAACTAAACAGATCTCAAAACAAAGACACAGCAAACATGAATTAAAGACCAGATGGACATAACTACATGAACAGCCAATTGAAAAGAATTTCCCATACATCTTAATTTCATAACTATCAAAAAGGACAATAGTTGTCTAGAATGACCAACCTTATAGAAACTTTTATGATATAATGGTATACAATAAAATAAAAATAGCCAGGATCATTCAGGTGCTTTAAAAAGAAAACAGAAATCAGACAAGGATGCTAGTTGCTTATTTCTTGACCATCCTTAAGCGCATCCACATAAAAAGGAAATGGGATACATTAAACACACTGAGAACCAACACATGACATAAAGAATGCAGTCAACATGGCACTTCTATCCCACAACCAACTACAAAGTCAGGAGAGGTAAGATGAGACTGTCATTATTTTAGAACAGCTGGGACCTTGCAATAGAAGCAAGACAAAAATCATGAAGGTATACTCAACCGATGGGATCACATCTTCCTTGCTGGATATGTACTAGAGAGACAATCAGTTACTTGGGCAACACCACTTAAATAGCTGGTATCCAGGCCAGAATTGTAAATATTAAGTCAAATTTTAAGCATTTAAATTATGGGAGTCAAATCAAATGACTTTGCAGTGAATTCAAAACATTAAATTAACACAGATCTATAGTTTGGAGCCAATACATGGAGAGATACCACAGCAAGCTATGTAATGGAGATAGTGCAGACTTTTGTTAACACTCATATTCTGAAAGTACAAAAGTCAAAGATCACAACAAAGATAACAAGACATCAAAAAGAAGATTGAGGTGGATGGTTTAACTCTACCTCAAGACAATCTCTAATATGAAACCCACATGAACAAAATAAATTAAGAGGTTGGCTGAAAATATACAGACTAGAGATAGATAGATATAATACAGGAAAACGACATGAAGCAACTAAAGTTTTGCACAGGTACCAACCAAGAGAATGGAAAGTTAATATAAACAGAAAGAGGTAAAAGCCAGTGAGTGTAATGCCACACCCTAAAGACGTGCCCATGTTTTTCCACTGCGTATAGTTGACTGTACCTCAATACCCTGGGCGCTACATTCCCATAAGGTGGGGGCAGTACAAATTTGGAGAAGACAGCACTTGCCTAGGGCAAAAAATTGTAAAAAGTTATAGAGATAAAACTATAAAGTTCTTAAAACTTTACAAAGAAGTTATATGCCCAGGCGCATTGGGGACATCTTTTACCTAAAAATACATTATAAATATATATAGGTTGCATTATTAATTTCCCTTTTTCTATCCCATGGCACATCAGGCAGTCATGGTGCAAACATTAACCCACTGTAGTGACTAATGTTGGGTAGTAAATTAACTGGTGATGTCAATGATTTTATTTTAAAAATTTGATTTAGTTATCAGCATTTCAAAGTTTACTTATTATAAGTTTTTAACACAAGACCCTTTGTGAAAACCTTGAAATGTCACATATATAATGAACATATAGCAAACTAAACGTAACTTCAATTAAATTAATATCCTATAATTTAAATTCATTTGTGAAAATAAAAAAAACAACGTTTTTGTAATTCTCACAAAGAATGTATGTTTTTAGAATACAAAAATATATGGGAAGCCTCCAAAATTAACTTTCAAAATTTCACAATCAAACACTATATGCTTTGATGCTTTGCCAGGTTACTTGTACAAGACATACAAAAACAAAACTGCTAACAAAATTTTGACAATTAAAATGAATAGATAAAAATGTTTATCCTACTTCTAATATTTAAGTCTGCAATATCTCTTATATTCAAGTGGAATAATAAATGAAAAGTGATAAAATAGAAAATCTGAACAATAAAATGTGTGAATTAATATTTAAAAAAATACAGGTTAAGTAGTTATTTTACCTCTGAGAGAAATAATAGCTTCGTGTCTTCTGGCTAAGTATGCATCTAGCTGCTTTGCAAATTCTGTTATTTAAATTAAAAAAGAAAGAAGTATTGTAATACTTGGTCACCTCATACATAAACTTAACTACAAACATGTGCAAGCAATGGCCCTGAAATGCAGATTTCAAATTCATTAATAACAGTGTTACCTCAATAAATATTTCTGCTTTTGAATAAGTCCAACTTGGTATATGTCCTGTTTGGATAGGAACATTTTTCTTGGTATACAAACTTTGTTTGGAATATGACCTGCATGCTAGAACTAGAACTTGTATGGGATTGTCCATAAATAATGTCACACGACTTCTCGTCACAAAAAGTTAGCCCCCCCCCCCTCAACTCAAACATGTTACAAAGCTTTGTGCATCCCCTATAAAACCTTATTTACTATTTGAAAATGAGCATGTTTCAAGTCACTTTGTGCATTTAGTGTAAGGTTGCACTTAAGTATCGTAACATGTGCACAGCCATTGATAATGTCATTAAATAAATTGTATGCAATCAAATATTTAAGTGGAACTTTTATTTAAAGCTGCATGTTTTGGTGTGACGCCACAGTTCTTAACATCCCCCTCACCCACTAGTGTGTTATGTCATTTATGGACGGCCCTTATAAGTCAAAACAACACAACCTGCATATGTAACTTGTAGGTATTCACAGCACACCGCACCATACTCAAATGTGTTATTACAGCTTTTGCTACCACCTAGTGAATGACTCAAATGACTCTAGCAATAATTCTAAATTGTCACGTAATTTTGTGTTCTTATAGTAAAAGTTTTTTTTTGTAAATTAACTTGTCATGAATTCTAAGAAAGTTAAGGAGAGGACCCAAGCAACAACAAAAAATGTTTAGGATCACCATGGAGTTGACAAAATTAGATTGTTATATAGGATGAAATAGGCATGTGTCCGTGACGTAATTGAAGCATGCCAAGAATGGGGAATTCTATGATTGCAAAAAAACTAATGGGGTGAAATCAATTACAAAACAAAGCTCAGGGTCATTAGAGCATGTTGAAAAATTGATTTTGAACAGGAAAAAATAAAAAATTAAAGTTAGTTTAATTTATGCGTTTTAGTATTAAGCAGCGTTTTAATTATTTTTTACAAAGCGTCATTAAATGTATAATTTCTAATTACAATGTTTTCTTGATGGGAACAATTTAACCATTTTCCCTCTCTTTCTTATGTTAAAAATATGTTTGTTATACGTCTGTTTGGTAAAAGTCCCACGGATTAAGGACAAACATTGAGGTTCCACTGTATATATATTTATATATGACAACAACCATTTTTAAATTAAAAAAAAAAAAAGGAAATAAGTAAATACATTAAAATAAATTAAATACAATGAAATAAATAGCATCATACTAATTAGAAATCTGTTAACCCTAGAACTGTCCTTACGGCCGATGGTCGGCCGTTATCCCCCGTTCTGTGGTGTCCCGGCCGATTAAATCGGCCGTTAGTAAAATCGTCATTAAAAATGCGAATGATTTTATTTGCGTTTAGTAAAGGGAGGTCACTGTTAAGAAATGAATTTCCTTCCTGTTTTCTTATGTTGTCGTTCTTACAACGTGTACTTATGGAGTGTTATTTAGTGAATAAAGCCGAGTGAAAATTTTCGGAATTTTTTCTGACTGCCAAAATGTCTGGCGCTGTAGAGGGTCCATACGGATCGGAAAATTAACATTGGATATCTTCATCTTATTTTAATTGTAGACCAATTTAGAATAATAATTTCATGGACTTTCCATGATAATGATAGTAGCAGTGAGGTCGACATTCATAGTTTCATAGAGTCAAATAAATTGACAAAGTTAGCACTGCACCTCTCGGTCATAGTGATGAGATTTTACTGACAAATTTGTTTGGTACTTCATTGATATAGAGCAGAACAGACTCAGAAAAGATCATATTGTCAGAAATCCTGTTTGCTGTCAGAATATAAATTTGGACATGTGTTCAGAGCCTACTAATTTCTAAAGTTTAATTTTTGATGATGAACTATTAA
>MUZC01003109.1:368499-389530 GCA_002072015.1 Radix auricularia
AGCTCAACCTTCACACTGACGTAGGCTTTATATGCATACTGCTGCAAAATGTAGCAATGTAGTTTACTGTTGTTATATTAAGCCTGTTACCCATGCTACAAGACAATATGTCAATTATTCGTAATTAGAAATAAATAATTCACAATATATATCTACATTTTGTCTTTGTGTTTAATCACTATGCTTTAATTATGTTCAATTTGTAGCAATAAAAATAGATCCTGTACATTCAGATATTGATATTATAATTCATAACAGTAGCAAAATTACAGTTATGACATAACAACGAAAATAATTTTATTCTTGGGGGTCACTACAACATGAGGAACTGTATTAGGGGGTCGCGGCATTAGCAAGGTTGAGAACCACTGATCTAATGAATGTCATGGTAGATGCCTGTTTAAAAGGCAAGATGCCTGAAATAAGAAAAAAAAGTTTTAAAAAATAATGATTTAAATTCATTACCATAAAAGTTGTTAAAAAGCACAAATTATATATCTTTTAAAGATTTTAATTAAATTTTTATTAAAATTAAATTTATCAAAATCTCATTTCAGCAATATTTAAAAATAAATGGGTTTAAAATTAAAAGAAAATATTGAAATATTTAAATTAACAGAAACTACATTTATTCCTAATAAGATCAAGCAAAATAAAAAAATTTAATAATTATAGTTAATTTTTTAAAGACTTTTACAGATAACTAAGACCAAACGTAATTTAAAAAAATATATATTTATATTTAATCATATAGAATGGGAAATTTCACCATGAAAAGCAATGATTTAATTTGAAAGGGAGATATTTCATATAAATAGCAATTTATATATGTATTTAAGTCAATTTAATTGAATTTGACCTAATATTTAATCAGATGGAACTTGATTGTATTATGGATTTTTAACTTTCTTGGTCTTTCTTATCTGTCATTTAGTCATAAATAATACTGTTTCCGGTTTTTTTGTACCTTCGTTTTCGGCCATTTTTTTCCCCCCATGAGGAAAAAAAAAAGCCTTCTCGGCGGAATCGAAAACAACATAGTCTGACGCCACTCAGAGACTTGAAATTTTACATGGACATATTAGATCCATTTTCGCTACTACACCCGTTTGATTCAAAATAGCACAACAAATAGTTTTTAAGAAAATAAAAAATTAGACTTACCTGGTGTCTTGCATTGTTTTTCTTTACGGCATACGAAAATTACTCAAAAACAAAATGGACGTCGCAAAAGCCTGTTCTTAAACGAAGCTAGAACAGCAATCCGTTTGTTGATACGACATTTCTAGCGCAAAAAAATAATTTTTTACCGAACCCTATCATTTTATACTCAGAAATAGCGTCTCAAAAACCCTATGGAGCGCGATTGCGTCAAAATAGCCTCTAATCGAAGTACCTAATAATAACCATTCTTATCCTAAAAGATGAAGTCAGTACGACTATAAATTATAACAATTATAAATTATACATTTTCAGTTATTTTTAAAACTTCATAACCAGTTGATCGCAAAACGGGAAATCCTTACGGGAATGAGGCGGAAGTTTAACAAAAATCTTATGGGCTAAAAACGTTAATACATAAAAAAATAGTGATCTAAGGTTACCCGGTCTTTTTTGAACGGTTAACAGTCCTCAAAAACAAGCGGCCTAAACAACCTTAATATAAATATGATAAGATTTCATTAAGCAATAAACTTTTCTATAACAGAGACTGTAATAGATAAAATTATAGTGATAAAGCAAAGTTACCTGTAAACGATGTCGTTGGTGGCATTTTCGTCAAAAGAATAGTCAAATCTAAACTGTTGGTTCTCTAAATATTTGGTCAAGTCAACTTTGAGCTTTGGTTCATGAACTATCACATTTTCTTTATTGGGAACTGTTATCACATCTGCTTCATTCCTGGCGATTTCTAAATTCAAAAAGCAATTTTACCAGCAGTTAGAGTTTTAATATCACAATAAATCAAAACAATCAGATTGTTCTCATGTTTTCCACGAAATAAATAATTCATTTTTACGTTAATTAAAATGCAGCTTGGTAACATTTTAAAGACTAAAGTTAAATTTCTGTTACATTGTTGGATTTACTTTTAAAAAAAAAAAAAATTCATAAAATCTACAATAAATTTTATCAAACTAATAGATCAAATTATAAATATATCATCATCCCCAGTCCCATTACTTTTGGGGCCTTTGAGGGGAGCGCATCGACATATCAACGGGCAATATCCAAATTTGCCTATCTTGAGCAGTAGCCAATAATTCATTCAACCTCAGCCCTATCCATTCTTTTATGTTGTCAAGTTAGTTTACAAAAATCAATTTAATTTTGTTTTCTTTTTTTTAGCTCAATGACAACCTGGGTTGTCCTTTAAAAGAGTGAGAGTTTACAGCTCTAAAACAAATCTGGGATGCTCTGAAATGAGTGGAAGAGATGCCTTGAAACTATTGTGTACTGCACAAATTTAGCAGAATCCAATGTTAATATTAAATTTTTAACTTTTAGATAGATTACTCTTTTCCTAAAAATGGCTCAATTAACCTTTTGTTCATCCATTGATAACTAATAATATGACAGAACCCAAAACAAGTTTAAATGAGATATATCTGTAGGGTATAATTACTATGCATGTACACACCAGAGGAAAATGATGAACACTGCAGTAACATGTTATTAAAGATGCTTAGATATTTTTTTTTAATCCATCAAAGTTTCAGACCACCCACAACTTTCCTTAGTATTTCCCAGTTTGAACCCTTCATACTTTCCAAACCTTATGAGGATAATGCATTATAAAAAATGACAAGAGAAGGGTTAAAAAAAGGTTTTAGAAGACTTGCTGCAATTTTCATGAACTAACATTTAGTCAGACTTTCAACACAAATTAAGCACTAACCTTTCTTGCTGAGAGGTCGTTTTCTCACACAAACACATATTTGATGATTTTCAATAGGATCCGAAGATGTGATAGGACGATAATCAAGATTATTTCGAAAATCCCTGAAGAAGGTAAATAGTGAGTTTTGTTGTATGTTTTTTCAATTTCAGATATGTTTTTTAATACTTTTAAATGAAGAATTTAATCCAACATAAGAATAAAAAATATCCCTTTGTGCTAAGGTGTGTCCATCACAATGTGGGGTAACTCTCAATTTTTAAAAAATGGAAAATATAGACGTTAAATAATTACCATAGCGTGAGGCTAATGAGCGAACCAGTTCCCTGTTAAATATTTTTGCGGGGTAACTCCCGATAAAAAGTATTTTAAATTTAGATGTAAAAAATAAACATTTAGAAGTTCAGATTAAAACAGAGCATGTTTCTTGCTTTTAAAATCACGGTTTATTTACTGTGATTAATAAATAACACTATTTGCCCACCACATCAAAGTATCATACTAACATAGATTATACTTGCTAAAGTTTTACTACGTGACTACTTCAAGAAAAGAGAGGTCGCCGGGTTAGGATTTAACACAAAAAATTTAATGACATGATCAGTCTTTCACAAATTTTTGATGAAATATAGGAGGCTTTACGCATCAGAACTACACCTTAATATTCATCTCTAAATTTTTAAGTGAAAATGATAACCTAAACAAAATAGTTCTATATTTTTATTGTCGTGACCCCATAGCGAAGGCCGGGCTTTGTGCTCATATATATACATTGATTAAGCCTGCATATTGAAGTCTTACTTGATCATTGCTAAAAATTCCCAGTTAGGATCACTTGTGTCAAAGTGACTTTCGTACTGCTCTTTGATGGCGAGATGAGCGGCCCGGCGATCTTCTCGCTTCTGTTTTATCTTCTCTACTTCCTTCACACAATTAGACTTTCTCCTTCCTAGATCAGAAGAAAATGAGCGGCGTTCGTTAAAATATTGATATTTTTTTTTTTTGCAAAGAAGAAAATAATATTCAATCCAAAAGTCAATGATTTTTAATATGCAATTTACCTGCATTATTTGAAGTAGGCACAAGAGACTTGCGTGAGTCTGAGGGAGCTGGAGCAGGCTCTGGTTGGCCATTTTGTTGAGAGGAAGAATTGGATTTTGGTGGAACAGCATAGCTAGGCCGTGATCTTGCTGATGGAACTATATAAATAGAGACAAAAACAAACTTTACAAAAAAAAATATTAATAATAAAATCTTCTAATGTCTGCCTGCCTCCCTCATTTAACAGTACAGAATACCCTCAACTATTTACGGGCCCAGCATATTTGTGGGTTAGGTTCTTAGCCTTATCACATCGTCAAAACAACAAATGCCGGGTACACCAGGATTTTGTAGGTCATAGAGACTATTAAGTATTATTTAAAATATATGAAAATGAAGAACATGCAACAATAAAATTTAAACTATTTGCCTTCTTCAGGGATTTTTAAAATAATCTTGATTATTGTCCTTATGTTGCTTGCGTAGGACCCTACACATCAAGTGGCAAGAAAAAATCACTGATATGGAGGTACTCAGGAGAAGCCATAAGCTGAGTATGCACTCAATCCTGATTGAGAGTAGCCTGCAGTGGTTGGGCCATGTCCACAGGATGAGCTCGGAGTGAATTCCAAGAGCCCTGCTTTATGGTGAGCTGGCAATTGGTATGAGGAAAAAAGGTCGCCCTTGCCAGCACTACAAGGACGTCTTCAAGAAAGACATGACGCTGACGCGGCTCGACCATAAAAACGTGGGAGACCATTGCTGAAGAGCACACCCTCTGACAGTGAAAAGTGCATGATCGCATTCAAGTAGCAGAAGCCACCCACACAGCTAGGCGTAAAGAGCCAGGATAAAGGGAAAGGGGGGAAGAGGAGCAGGATTCAATGCCATCGCCCACTGAGAATGGACGGGTGCCACATATATATATATATATTTTTTTTTTTTTTTTTTAAACTACAAGCTCTATGATTGTTTACTTCGTACCACTTATCTTTGTCTTTGTGCTCTTTGTTAGGCAAGAGTAAACATTATTTATTAATTTATTATTACTTCTTTGTTTCTTTGTTAAACAGTGACAAAATTTAAAAAACAATATATTAAAACATTCAAAAAAGTAAATAAATGAGTAAATAAGATAAGTGCAGATGTTTAATAATATTTTATAGCTTCTGGAAGAGCAGTCTAAAATTTGTAGAATGTAGACAAGGACCTTGATCTACAATCACGACACTGATATTCAATGTACATGCAGAAATCACCTATGAAACGTTCGTAAGCAGACCCCCCAACCTTTTCCCCCCAGATTTTGTCCAAAAAAGGTCTGCTTTAGAACAAGTATATGCAGTAACCATTTTCTCATAAAATCTTTTTTGTGTGTTGGTTGTCAATACAATTAAAGTGAAGATTTGAACAGTCTCCATGTTATAGAAAAGAGTGTCAATAAAATACCGGTAATGACAGTTACCTTTGTTTCCACCTCGAGGAGGATCAGGGGGTGGTGCCATGTTCCTCTGAAATAAACAATTAAAGAAATTTAAAAATTTTATTTGTCAATTTATGGCTAAAGATTTTTGGGTTATTTTTTAGCTTAAACCTCTACTGGCATGAAATGCTTGAACTTTTACTCTAGATAATGAAATTATATATTACAATCTGTAATTTAATTTCAATCTGGAACAGTTTTTAGTTTAGATGTCTCCAAAATAATAACACATTATAATATAGCTACCAGGAACTTAGATTGTTCTAAAATGTAATATTTGAACTTGGCATGCAGGAGCACTTGACTATGCTTAAAACAGTAAATCATGTTTAAAGGCAACTTGAACAAATTTCGGAGTAAAAAAGTGCTAAAAATATCTGTAAAGAAATGAGAAGAGATGATATTTTGAATTGATAAAATTTATGTCCACCATGGGCAAGTGCTTTTATTATGAACTGTTAAAGAGGGGCAGCCTCATTGTGACAGTTATATTTTTGTTTCTTTACTTAAGGAGTGCTTTTTGTTTTCTTCCATCTTCAAATGCCCCATTCTCATCCAAAATAAGAGTTTTATAAAAGAATCATCTATTTCATATTTTCTTATTACATTAAGGAAATTAGAAATATAATTCAATCATTAAAATCTGTTTGATAATCATATGAGTTGACAAGAAGTTGATATGATTTCCTAAAATGAATAATTAGTTGATTTTTAAAATAACTATTTGAGCAACCTTATGATGTCATGTTACTAAAAGTATTCAGCTTGATTCTAGAATTATCTTCCTGAAATCCTCTTTGGAATTTAGTAGATCAAATGCAAGTAAAAATTTATTACAACTAATAGGTAAAAAAAACTAAATCTTTCTGGCACTCATTTCCTCCTAATATGGTCAAACAATGTTCCTTGCATTAAAAAAAGTTTTCTTTAATTTTTAAAGATAAACATAAAAGGGTTTTAAAATGACTTGATGTAGCCATCAGTTGGGACTCACACAATATTAGTATTAAAACAGCTGAAAATGTACACATTTTAAAATAAGTTTTCAATTTAAAAATTTTCTTTCATTTCTTAAGGGATTACATTTATTTTAGTGCTTTGCTTATCATTAAATAACAAACTAAATGTGTTAATCCATAGCCCAAAACAAGCATAAGAAATGCATACAATAATGTTAAGTTAAATATTAAAACTTAATAGTCAAGTGCTTATCATTATCTTAAATTAAGGGTAATACAATTTTTGTAAGTACAACAACTGACAACAAAAGAGTTAAGAATTAATCATCAGAAAAACACAATTGATCAGTACCACCATATTTAAGTTGTTTTACATTCCATGATTATGGTTAATTCATAAATAAAAGCCTTATTTCTGTTAAACCTCTTATAGCTTTCAAGAGCATTGTACCAGGCGCTAGTGTCAAGACATGTTTTTGATTTTCATTAGTCAAACATGATCTTCGTGTAGGTAACATTGTATTACTATTATATTAAACATCTCTGAAATCATTTATTTGCATTTTAACTTTTACCCATTTGAAATATTCAATGAAAGTCTGTGATAATTTTGTGATCTGAAACTTCACACTACATAACACATAATGGTAGTAAAAAATAAAGAAGTAAAAATGCAACTACCATTTATCCTTAAAATGTTTACACCTGGTTAGAAAAAGAAATAGGAAACTAACATATTTCTGTGTAATTATTTCCCTTAGCCATGAATATTCTCAATCATTCAAACTTTTGAAGGCCATTTTACTAAGTGTCTAATGACAATTTTAGAGTTAAGATTAGTGAAGATGAACTGTGTACATAAAACATTTAACAATAAACTCTTGTTCTCAATAAATGAACAAGTTAAGCTAATCATAGATAAGATCCATCTTCAGAAGGCAGGGAAGTAGTGAAATGAATACCTTTTCACCCTGTCTGCTGGCCACACTTCTCTTGCCTGGTCGTTTGGCCTGAGCTTTGTGCTGAGGAGTGTTTTCAGCATTTCCATTGAGGTAGCAACCAGAGCTGGCACTGCTGGGTGGATCATCATCTTCATCCATTGCTTCTTCTTGCCTACTGTTTTTTGTTGGAATCTGATGGGTGGCCATTATGGTATGCCAGATTGACAATCATTATTTTTTAAATTTTAAATTTAGTGCATCAAACTTGCAGCTTTTATGAGTTACATTTTGTAAGCTGGAATTCGATGAAACAGCTTATGATATATTATTAAAATCAAACATTTAAGAAATAATATAATATATGAAAATTAGGGATGCAGATTTTGATTAATTAATCGATTAAGCTTTAAAAATTTTAATCACTTAAAATTAATTTGATAATAAAGTAAATATTTTAAATATTTTTTTCCAATTTACTGACAATTTATATTATTTGTTAAGTACATCCCTTTCCCTCGTATTATTATTTATTTAGAAATGCATACATAAACAAAAAAGTTTTTTCTTCCTTAATTCTTGCATAGCAGAAAGAAATTTGCTGTGTTACGTCACAAAATGTGAGAGCCATGGAATTACCGCGACTTAACCGATCTCGCGAAATAATGAATTGCGACTTAATGGGATCGATATATGCATTATAAATATAAAAATAAAATTAATAGTAATTAACCTATTAAATTGTTTCTCTATTAAGTAAACAATTTTTTTTAAATCAGTACCAGCCTTATTAAAAATATATCTTTAAGTCTGCTACATCATGAATTTTTTAGAAAATAATCAGCTTTAAAAAAATTAATACTTTTTTTTTGGTGTATTTTTTGCAGTGGTGAAATTTTACTCCACAAGTGCACTGCAACAAATAATTAGCAAATTATCTTTTCTATGTTAAAACGAAAAGATTTTTAATCAAAATTTGAACTGTGGCTGATGACATGTTTGTGCTATATTTCCCAATATCCAAGTGTTCATTTAGATTAGGGTCTATAAACGATATTCAGAAATCTGATTGCTGCTTTTGAAAGCGATCATCGGTTTTAAAATATCCCAGAACTATATTTTTTTTTAAAAATCAATTCAGTACTGAAAACTTTGAAAAACAAAAAAAAAAATATTTAAAAAATTTAATAAAAAATAAAAAAAGGTTATTTCCACATTTGCTGACATTTTCATCCAATATTGCCACCAAGGTGTGTTTATTTAGCTTCCATATAATCCATATAAGAATATATTGCTATGAAGTCACCAGTAAAATGATAACTGGTTTAAAATCGGATTTACATAATTGTTGATAATCGTTTTGCCAAAAAAAAAAAACGCAATTAACAACCCTAATTTAGAGATTCAGAATCACTATCTATTTTGCTAATATGTCAGAGTAGCAGTAACAGTAGAACTTGAAAACATATATTTAAGAAACCTTTAATGTAGTGCAAGGAAGTATAGAATTCCACATGCAAAAAATCACAGCTATTCTCTTACTTATTGATGTTGTAAAATTTGACATTATGTAGTGAAAAAAAGAAAAGACTGAATTGGAATTTAAAAAATGGAGTTTTTTTTAGAAATTTAAAATAGACATGTTTCAAAACATTAACACTGGAGCAGTTATTAAATTTCAGATGATATGAATCAATTTATTTTATAAGTGTAATGATACTTTTAACTACATGTTCAACCGGGCATTATTATTGATGATGTTACATATGGAAAATGCTGCCTCTCAGTCTGATAATTATTTTAAATTCAGCTAATATGTGAGTATGTACAGTAAATATATTTTAAAACTAAATCTATAATCAATCATTTAGAGTGTTAGACAATACCTTATCTGCTGATTAAACAGCCTGTTGTGAAACCCGATTTTTTAAAATTAATATTTCAAATTTTGGCTTAACGACGTCTTTAAAGACCTCGAATTCAGTGAATAAACCTCAACCTTCTACCCTCAAAGACAATGGGCCTAACAATAAAAAGCATTTTATTGTAATATAATTACTACTATTGATATGCAAAATCTCCATAATGTCAGTTTTTATATTGCTTAAATTATAAAAATTTTCTCCAAAACTTGGGGAAATACCAATCTTTGTTGGCTAATTGTATATAATAATAACAATCTGAACCAAGTGTTTGAACCACACACTTCATAATGTAAATAGTAAATTATCACCAATGAATTATGAAATAAATTTGTACTTTACCTACAAAAACAAAACACATAAAATGAGATAATGGGGCAGTGATCTTCAACTCATGAATTTCCTAATACAAGTTTGACACGCCATATCATTTATCAGGAACTATGGGTAGAAGTTCAGTTTTAAAATTGTTATATGACAATGAATTTAAAGAGGTTCCCCATGAAAAAGGGTGCAATGTCACACTTGAAGAGTAATTACTGACTGCTGTTTTAAAATACCTTTCTCCAATTTGAAAAAAAATTCAAACAAGGTCTGGATAGGAAAATCAATACTTTTAAATTTTAAAGTGCAATAAAGTCCTATAATTATTTTAAAAAGACCTGTAATAAAAACAAGTTTTTGACTTTAAATCCTTTATATATGAGTTATAACTAAAAGAATGTTCATTATAATATGCATCGCACAACAATCCAAGAATATAAATTTATAGTTATGAGTCAAATATATTAAGGATTTATAGTAAAAAAAAACTTTTACAGTCTGCCTTCTAAGTTTCAGCTCAATCTGATCACGGGAAAAGGGTTATAAAAACATGTTTAACATGGTGCGCACCACGAGACAGATTTAATAGTATTTACATTTGCAGATCGGGAATAAATTTTACAAAAGTAACGGCAATATAATACGCACCGCACAGCGTAACAGGAAAGTATAAAAAGGGTAGTTCAATATTATATGCACTGTGGCACTCTTGCACAAAAATTAACATGTAACATAGAAATAAATAGATAATATAAAATTCATTAATTTAATTACAGTATATTTGATAGATCTGAAATTTTGATGCATCCTTTTTATCATCGGCATGAGTCTGCCTGATTTCAGCTCGCGAGCTTACGAGGAAGTGGGTTAAAAAACAATCCTACGTTTTTTCGGCAAGCAGAACCCCTTAATATAAAGGATTTTAAAATGTAGTATTTATTTCAAAGACTCACTAAGAATATAACATAAATCCAAGACTTGAAAAGGGTAGATGAGAATGTTTGGTAGCCAAATTTAATATTTAAAAATTACTAAAATGAATATTAAAAAATATAATGATAAATTTCAATGCATCTTCTACTGATATTTCTTTAATGGTAGAGATTTTTAAAAATTATCACAATATTTTTACTTTATTTAATATTAGTTAAAATGTAATTTTTGTTAACAAAGCTTAAAATAAGTATTTTTTCAAACAACTTTTTAAAGCAATACTATCTGTGCAAACTATGAAGAAGTAGATCCAAGATTTTGTTCAATGAACAAAACTTACAACAACAATAATTCGATTGAAGTGACTTTAAGCAAACTGAAAACTGAACTTTGAAGGAATTTGTAATATTTAAAAATAATGCTGGCTATACAAACCAACAAGCAGGATTAGTGTGTGAAAAGCAAGTCTTCAAAAACACCAAATATGTTAAGTACTTTTAACTACATTTTACAACCTTTTAAAGGCACTTAATATTTTCAAAGGAATTGTAAAAACTTTATAAACAAAACATTAATATTAATTTAAATGCCTTTTCATTACCTTAGATGAGCTTTTATGCTCAGCTATGCTATCCTCGGGACCAGGAGGGATCAAATGTGGGTTCAATGTTGTAATAGCATCCATTTCAATCTAAAGAAAATAAACTGATTTGTATTTTACTGAAGAAATCTTTATAAAGTCATAAATAATGAAATAATAAATTAAAATTAATAAACTATGTCTAACATTTTTTAATTTGAAAATAAGAGAGAAAAAAACTGATCAACCCAAGATTTATTATGCTAGTAAGATAGCAATTGAGCTTTTAATGTCAGTTCTGGTAAAAGCCTATTATTATTAAGTGTCAAGCTTTGGTGAAAGCAGTGACAGAAGTAAAAGCAGCAAGACACAAAAAACCAAAGAAAGAAATTTGGGAAGGAGCGGTAATAGAGAGAGCTTTATTAATACCTACTCAGACCACTTCGTCCTATTTAAGAGTATCACTTTTGTGGTCACTGAATTAAATGTATCTATAGATTCACCACAAGTTGAGTAAGCATTTACAGGCGAAATAATCTGTTTTTTTTTTTAAAAAAGCACCTTGAATAACAACAAATTAATTAATCATACAAAAGTTACCTCCTTCCCTTTCGTCTCCCCTTTTTCATACCACTCAACTGTAACACTTCTAGTGTCTTTGTTGATACCACTGATAACTGCTGAATGAACCCGGCCTGGAAAAATTTACAAAGTCATAACACAGAAACATTTTTTTAACAGTGTCAAAATATTAATGCTATATTTACCTTAATTAAAATTATACCAGAGAACTCAGTGATGTAATATCAAATAATAAATATTAGGGTTCTACCAATATTTTTTTCCAGATATAAGTATTTTTTAGGGAAAAACCCAGCGGTCATACTTGATGATGTCATTCTTAAATTTATCACTAATAATTATTTATAATTATGTACATGATTTTGTTGAGATATTTATCATTCTAAATTTTTAAATTTTCTTAAATGTTTTGGGTCATAATGCCACTTATGAAAACAATATAAGTGACGTCAATATTGAGACCTTTACTTGCTAATATTGGTGCTAATATATCGGTAGATCTCTAATTAACATAACCTAGGCAAAAACTGCCCAAACATTGGCCTCAACAATCTACCAGATGTAGTTTGCGTCTTTTAACAGCTATGTATATTATATATCTCAGTGCTGGGCAAACTTTTCAGAATGAGGACCTCAAAATATGGCATGAAACGCTAAAGTGTAGCCCCTTAAATAAGTCAGCACTAAAATGTCGATTTAACATAAATGTATTGATTTTTAAAAATTTGTTTAGACTAAATAGACTTTGACATTCAAAGTGATTATGGCTTTGGCAGTGAGAATAACGCCCAGCATTATTCGCAGGGCTTGTCGGCACATGCGTCTTCTAGTGGCTGGTCAAGTTGGAAAAAAAATTACGCCCAGTGTAGACAAAATAATAGCCGTTATCACTCGATATAGGCTAATATGTGTAATTTATATGCTAACTAGGGAATCACCCGTAAAAAATGAGAGCAGTTTTCAAAGAAATATATTTCAGCTTCAATCTCTTTATTTTAAAAAAATGTTCATCAGAACAAACAAAAAAATCAATATATATATATATATACAGTCGAAACCGCTAAAGTCGACGGCGTTGGGGTATGAAAAATGGCATCGACATATCCGATGATCGAGTTAAAGCGAAAACCAATATGGCGGCAAAATATTAACATGCGCTTGAAATTTCTTTATGTACGTGTTGTGCGTTAATTAGTGATGGGACGATTAATCAGAAACGTATCGGAATATCGGGACCCTATTTCTTCACTCTTTCTTAAGGTTGTTAAGACCGTTCATTTTTAAAGACCGTTTAAGTTTAAATATAACGCCGTTTTGCAGTGATTCCAAGATTGAGCGATACTGTGCCTTCGAAGCCACTTGCTTGATTTTCGTTGCAAGCTACACAAATAAGTAACCTACACATCCCCTCATTGTCCCCGAACCATTCTCTTCCTAATCATCTTCTTTGGGTCCGTCAGCTTATCCTCAGCTTACAATGGACTCAGAATGGTCTATCGTGACCTATATATGACTCATGACAAAGCGAACTCTTCTCTATATAAACGTACACAAATAAATTAGGTACTCCTTTTGAACCTTCAACTTTGACATATTTTAATTAATTCTAACCAATAGTTAAATGGCTTTTGCACACGGCCACTTCTTATGAATGAAACAATGAGAACAAAGCAGTAGTACAGTACATGTAATACATGTAGTCAAAATGAGTTTGAAGGATGAATGGTTGCCAATGACAACAAGTCTGCACACGGTACATTTTATTATTCCATACGATCCCCTCAGATTACAATGGACTTAAAATTCCTTCGGTAACTTGATGCTAATAGGACTAACCAACAACAATGGTGTGGGAGATTGAGAGTGGGGGTGGGTAAACTGTCTGTAGTCTGTTATATTATATATTTTAAAATCTGGGGAGCCTTGTTTACAGTAAGCAGCCTATGATTTTGGTATCGTCCCATCACTAGCATTAATAAATGATAATGTTCATGCACGTGTTTTTGGAGTTTTTTTTAACACAACAGCATTGCCGTTATTTGTTTGATGAAGCTATCGGCATGTTGTAAAATTGTACATACATGTTTGCTAACAACAATAGGTATATGTGCACCAACTGACAGCAGAAATTTACAAATTTAAAATAAAAACCAACGTCGATTATCGATAAAAACTTTTATTATTCTCCAACACATCTCTGAAACGTATCGTATATATGCAGTTACTTTGGTTTCTTTAAAAAGTCTATAATGCTTTGTTGTTTTTTGCCTTTAATCGTCTGCTGATACTTTTTCGTGGCCTTGATGGCTATAAAATAACTAAGAATTTCAAAAGCCGACGATTGCCATAGTACCAGAAGCAACACAGCGCTGAGAGCAAAACGCAAGTGGGCTGTGACGTCACCAGCAGACCCTGGTGAGGCAGAAACTTTGGTCCCTTCCCTTGGTTATAAAAAAATCATTGCTAACATTTTCAAAAGCTGGAGATTGGTCATGGGAATCGAGATAACCAATGTTAAGTGGCAAATTCGACCCTGTGCTCGTGTTATGAGGTTTCGGCGACTTAAAAAAATCAAATTAAACAACGAGAAAATGCTAAGACAAAGAGAGAATTTGGCGGTTCCAATAAAAAACGTCGACATAATAGGGTGGTCGAGCTAACCGAGCTCGAGGTAAGTGGGTTCGACTGTATATATACATAAATCAATGCATGTATGTATGTTTGTCCTTTATAGCTCACTAAACTAAACACATATTCTTGAGGTCTGAGTTTAATCTCTTAAGGCATTGGCTAATAAATGGGCAACCTGCTCCATCTGCTGAGCAGTGCCATACAACATTGTCTTTATGTGGGACTTTTTTGCCTCCTGTACCTCCCCCGCTATGTCTAGCATGGGACACGACGTCAGCAGGTGTGTGACCATCTCAGAGGCTTAGCTACAATGACGACAGTTCGAGTCCCTGTTGTGGTCTAGCCGGTTAATACAACCCTCCCATAGTTGATTTTAAAAAATTATGTTTTTGCCGTATTGACGATGGGAGTGGGAGCGTTGAATTATTAAAAGTAGATATTTTCGTTTCTTTTCATAGCGATTTAACTAAAATTAGTTTTAATGTATCCTAGAAAGATTTCCTTTGAATTAATAAGTAGCAAATCAATTGTTTGAACATGTTTTAACCACGAAAGAAGCATTTGAAAGGATTGTTTTAATTTTCGTTTTACGTTTGTTTACAAACATGGATATTCAACTAGCTCATCTGGTTATCGATCTAATATTATTTTAAATATTACAATGATAAACAAAAAAAAGGTTGTTTTTTTCAATGATTATTCACATATTAATTTTAAATTGCCGATGTAACATGCGCTTAGTCTTAGTGCTAGTAGTTGTAGTGTAATTAAAAGTAAGTTGACAAGTCATCTGTTGATGAACATCAAGCCCTGCCCACATCTCAAATGCCTTGATGAATTGATAATATTTATACTTCAAATAATAATGTAGACAATATATAGTGTAATTAGAAAGCTGCTAAACTTTTCACAAAAACTAAGTGCAATTTTAGATATAAATCAAAACAATTTCTAGTTGCAATACATCATATAGCTTCCAGTTCCATTTTTAAAAATAATTTTCCTGTGTGGGTGATCATGGATAATGAGCTCTATTATTATATTTGTTTTTTTTTTTTAAAGTGACGTTTCTATCTGCTGTGAAAATGAAGATAGTTTCTAAAAAAAAACCTACTTTATTACATTTTAGAAAAAAATCTAAATTTTAGTGACCTTGAATGAGGCTTTGTTAAAAAAAAAAAAAAAAATTTTAAATAAAAAAATAAAATTTTATTTTCATTAAAACAAAATCATATTATTGTATGGAAATAAGGTCATGAGTCTGTGTTGCCTAAAAACATCATTTATTTCCCTTTAATTCAATTACCAAGTATATAATTATCTCTTAAAAAATAAAAAAGATACTAACATTTTAAAATGGCATGGCAGCCAGCGACAAATTACCAAAATAGATAATCCCGTCACAATGTGGAAAATAATTCCGGAGAAGAAGAGCTAAAGTAAGAGTTGGTTGGGCAATGCTCTGTGTGCATTTGGGTCACTAAACTCTGATTCTTACGGTTTAGACCCCACCACTCGTCTGATCTGTTCGGCCTTGGCATGTTAGCAAAAAACCCCCTGGCCGTCGTATTATCTCCCCACTCCTGGTACTACTTTTCCATGAAGTGGTCCAATAGCCAGGTCTTAGCCCCAAGATAAGTGACTGGGACATCCGGTTGGGCCGCTCCAGCCTTTGCCAGGGAGTCTGCCTTTTCTTTGCCTTCAACATTCACGTGGCTTAGGATCCACTGTACTATTACCTTACCTACAAGTCTTTTGAGCTTACCCACGTCTTCAATAATGACAACTAAGTGGGTACTAAGTAAGGTTGTTAAGAAAATGAGGGGTAGGACTGCAATCAGGCTTATACAGAATTCAATGGAAAAGACGTAAACAAGGTATGGGTTAGCCTGACCGGACGTAACAAAACAGCGAACGTTTCGGCAAAGAGCCTTTATCAACGAACATACAAGACACAAACAAAACGAAAATAAAAAATGAAAAATGAAGGAACTTAGCTGTGGTGGAATCCGAAGTATCCAAAGAAAAAGTGAAACTGAGAGATGACAGAGCGATTTTATATAGGAAAGCAGAGAGGGGGGCGGGGCAATCACCTAGGTGGACAAAGAAAAGACCATGTTCATCCCGTGTGATGAACATGGTCTTTTCTTTGTCCACCTAGGTGATTGCCCCGCCCCCCTCTCTGCTTTCCTATATAAAATCGCTCTGTCATCTCTCAGTTTCACTTTTTCTTTGGATACTTCGGATTCCACCACAGCTAAGTTCCTTCATTTTTCATTTTTTATTTTTATTTTCGTTTTGTTTGTGTCTTGTATGTTCGTTGATAAAGGCTCTTTGCCGAAACGTTCGCTGTTTTGTTACGTCCGGTCAGGCTAACCCATACCTTGTTTACGTCTTTTCCATTGAAGGTTGTTAAGACCACGTTTTTAAGGACCGGCTAACCGCTCAAAAAAAGACCGGTTAATCGATCGTCCTTATATCCCTTATGTTTTGAGAACTAGCAAGAGAATGTTGTCGCCTGGCGTCGTCTGATGGCATCAAAGCCCGCTTCCCCCGCTTGCGTTCAGCTCTTTCCGCATTCAATTCAAAGCATTTTTTTTTTTTTTAAATCCATCCAAAGAATTAATTAAACAGTGATGGATAATTGTCTTTTTAAATATTTTATTTTGAGGACTCGTAGTTCACCGGTCTAAATGTGAGGACCGGTTCAATCGGTCGTTAAAGTTAGAGCTAGCGAGGCATTTTTCATTAGTTTCAAAAACCAACGCCTCGCCCCGTCCGTTGTGACGTCATGTTTACCTCTTGTGTGTGATGCCGGTCAGCTCAGTCAAATCGCGTTTTAAGATTAATAATAAAATTATAAAGCTACGGAGTAAACGATGATAAAATGGAATTTATTTTAAAAAACACATTATTTGATTAATATTGTTCAATTGGCAACTCGCCAGAATAATTGAATTTTGCGGCGCACACATTTTCCCCTCCCCGTTTTTTCTGTTCAAATAGGGTTTGAGCCACACTCGCCGTACTATTAATGTGGTAATCAAATGCCTTTGACTAGCAGGACAACTGTCACTAAAAGACCGAACTCAAATTTTTGGGTCGATTAATCACCAGGTATTTTTGCTACGTTTTTCAGATACCTATCGTAATATAGGTACATGTACTTCACTAAGCGGCGTGCGGCGATACGTTTATTGAATGCCTGAAACAGACTATAAACCGGTGATCAGAAAATGCCGATAGGTCACGGGGTCATATGCTTTTATAGCTTTCTTTGTCTTTATTAGACACAGACTATAATTAATATAAATAGAAACAGCCTCGGCCTTGACCGTTGTTGACATCAAATGCACACTGTTAGCTCTCGTACAGTCAAAGCGCCTTGACAACTAAGGAAATTAAAATTAAAAAATCATTCCTTAGCAGTAGCTAGTACTATTAGTTGTGAACTTTAGTGAAGCAAGGCTATGACACGTCATGTACGCACGCTTACTGGAATGCCAACCTACTTGTCAGCTGGATCGTGGTATCACTTTTACCCACTGTGACAAAGCGAGAGGGAGAGGCACGTTACAGCTTGTTTTGGTTTTTTTCACTACGTTTCCGCTAATTTTTTTTTCTTATTGTTGTTACCCGGTCCTGAATAAAGATGACCGGTCCTAGTCTAAGGACCGGCTAACCGATTAACCGCTAACAACCCTAGTACTAAGTTTTTTAGTCAGCAGGACCCCGAGAGCTGAACTTGAGTCGCAGAACACGACTGTGTAAAAAATTACAAGGTCCGACCCTTGCAGTGTTTGGTGCACACTTTCCAGGGCCCTGTGTGTAGCCTCAAGCTCCGCATCGTAATTCGATGCCATAGTCCCACAGGATTATGAAATTTCCTCTTTTGGTGGCCTTGTTTAATGCAACGGACACACAAAACCGCATATGAGTGGTGTAGTGAAAAGGATTCGACTTAACAATCTAGTTCCCAGGGCAAAGGTAAGTGTATGGCAACATGCACTTACCGGGAAAAGGTAATATGAGCCTGTTTCATTCATTAAACATGGCTGGAATACTTTATAGCTCACTAAACCATTCACCTGATCATGATTAAAATTTAGGAAATGGTTGAGTACGCTTTCGGGATAGTTTTTTGAAATAACATTTTGAAAATTGACATTCATCTGGGACTGGAGGCCCTAAATGTTTGTTTTCTTATGAGTTTTATTCAAATTAGTTTAAGTTTTAGGTTCTTGGAAAATAATTGACTTTTGAATCTTTAATGTTCATCTCTTCGGGCCAGAGGCCCTGATTTTCTTTTCAAAAATGTTTAATATTTTAATCCCCATTCTGTGACATGGTCTCAAAAAATGTAGCTAATTTATTAAATATGATAATAATTTCTGTGATCTCATTTCTAACGAGAGTGCTATCTAAGGACGCTTTGGGAATAGCGGGCAGAGACGCATTAAAATGCTGTTGGGCTTTAACAGTTAATAATAATATTCCGATCTATAAATAATATAAAAATACACGTCATCACCGTTAGTGGAGTTCGCAAGTGAATGATTTTTAATTTTAAAAAGTTTTCGCATATTAAGTACCAGAAGTTACTGAGAGCTGAATGCAAGCGGGCTATGACGTCACCAGCAGACCTCGTGAGGTGGAAATTTAAATGCGTTCCCCTTCTTGGCTTTAAAATGTTTAAATTTAAGGGAAAAAATGGACCGGACAGTAAAACTGGCTTTTCTTATAACGATTAACCGGTCCACAAAAACAAACTGACTTGACAACAATTGAAATTGATAACCGACTATAAGTGTCAAATTTGGCCCTCTTTTGTACTCAAGATATTAGTAATATTTTATTAGGGTAAAGCGACATAACCGATGAGTAATGAGAAAATCCTTAGACTTAGACAAAGAGAGAATTTGGCAGTTCCACTTGAAAACCATAGAATTGACATAAAAATAAAAGGGTTGACGAGATAACTGAGGTCGAGATAAGTGAGTCCGACTGTACTTTGATGTACTACTATACTTCTTCTTTTTAATATTTATTATTTAGCGTAAAATAATTTGAGACTGGGATTCCGAGGAATGCCTATGCTGCTATTCATACTGAGTTACCTGTTTCATAGGCATAGGCTAAGCTTATAGTTATTGGCCCCACTATCTTTAACTATTGAAAAGTCACTGAGTTAGTGCCCATACTTACTTTGACTAATAAATAATGAACTAATATTAATGACTAATACTTAAATTTTCTTAGACTTAGTCACACTTGTGTGGTATTAAATTATTATTAAAATCTATTTTTCAAATCTGAAATTCTTACCATCAGTTCTTTGAATGTCAACATTCACCCCAACCTTCATTGCCACCGGCTCACTCATTATGCCGTCTCACGGCTTATACCTAAATAAATATATTAATTTGAGTACGACCGTAGCAATCTAAGCATGAGATTAACTTAAGCGTGATAAACAAAACATTGGCCCTAAAATGTAAGCCTATCAACCTTCCGTTGGTGCGATATTTTCAAAGTTAACAGCGCATGCGCAAAAAATACCATTCCTTCAAGCGCAATTAAGTAAAGTCACGGATTATAAAAATTTTATAAAATATCTAGCTTTGATATTTTTAGTTGTGGAAAATTTTTGATTAATTAAAAAAAATATTTATTTACTTTTTTTTTTTTTAAAAAAGATAAGGATAATAAAGAATAAATTTATTTCTTTTTGTTTATTTCGCACCCTTTATAATTTACTTTTTTAATTTTTCAAGAACATTTTAAATATTTATCCTATCAACAACAGATACAATTTTTAAAATTTGTTGAAGTTTCTAAGATAAACTATAAACATTCATTTCGCTTTTTTTTTAATGCCCTAAATATAATGATATTGACATTGTGGGTAACATACATATGGATAAAACAAATTTTTCCTTTGTTATATTCTTCTGATTATTAGCGAAGCGGGAGAAAATTTATTTTAAAAAGGTTATTATTATGGCTGCGGAAATTAACTATTAGTTTCTCGATTAATCGGTAAAAATATTCATAGATTATGATTAAAATTATTTTAATCGATAAAATAGCGATTAAAATAAAAGATAGTGTTTTGAGTAATCCCTTCGATTTATAAATAATTTATTAATAATTAATAACAGTTTGAGTTTGCTTTTTTTACGTACAAACTTCTCGATTTAAAAAAATAATATTTTTAAGTGTTAACTTTAAAATAAGCTCTTTTAATAAGGGAAAATGATATAAAAATTAAACGTTGTTTTTATTTAATTAAAAATAACAACATTTAAATACATTGACATTACAATGAACTACTTATTTACTTATATTTAAATTGTTAAAAATGTTAATTGCTTGTTTTTGTTACTTCCCTTGAAATTTTCATGTTAATGACGTCATACGTCTTGTTTTTAGCTTTAATCAAAATAATCGATTAATTATTCGGTAATTTTTCAAAAGCTAATGATTAAATTTAAATTAATCGATAACAGCCCTAGTTATTACTAAATATATTCAGTGTCGTAGACTGGCTTTTGCCAATGGGGATGGTGCCAATACCCACCAACCCCTTTTTCAATAAAATTAAAATAATTTGCTATTTAAAGATAATTTTAATTTGAAAGTAATAAGAACCCAATTACCTTCTCTTTAGAAGGAGCGTCTGTGATAAATAAGATAGAACAGTATATATTGTTATATTAGAAATAAAAATTGATCTAGA
>MUZC01003109.1:422600-433623 GCA_002072015.1 Radix auricularia
TGTCATTTGACTGGGGTATTAGTGTAAGACAATGTGTTGTTTGATGTCATTTGAATGGGGTATTAGCATAAGACTGTGTTTTTGATGTCATTTGACTGGGGTATTAGTGTAAGACAATGTGTTGTTTGATGTCATTTGACTGGGGTATTAGTGTAAGACTGTGTTTTTGATGTCATTTGACTTGGATATTAGCATATTGTGTTTTTGATGTCATTTGACTGGGGTATTAGTGTAAGACTGTGTTTTTGATGTCATTTGACTGGGGTATTAGTGTAAGACTGTGTTTTGATGTCATTTTACTGGGGTATTAGCGTAAGACTGTATTTTTGATGTCATTTGACTGGAGGTATTGATGTTAGACAACGTATTTTTTGTGTTTTGAAATATACAAGTAGTTCTCTGGTTAATTATATAAGGGGCCTTAAAGTGTGGCGCAATGTTTTATCATGGGAATGAGAGTAAAGTCAGGCAAATGGACAACACAGTACTAAATGATGACATTAAATACTGCACCAAAAATAATTCGTTATGCATGTCCGCGTAAATTTGTTCAATATGTAAATTAGAATGAATTTTCTCCGCTAGTCATCGGCTGTAGGAGTCTGTAGGGGTTCGGGGGGGGGGGTCAATCGCTATCTAGGACCGCACAGACAACTGCCTTTTATTGTATAGGATACCTTAAAAAATCACCACTCACATGAGAAATTAGGTACAACACCCAATACTTTTTAAAATCATTTTATATTTTATTTGTCGTTGAGTGATGTGATTCAGTGATGGTGTTGGGTGAAATAAGCGCATGTCTGACCATTGAAATATTTGGATCGGGAGATTTGTTTATTCCAGTAAAGTGTTAAAAGCGTATACAGTTTTAATGAGGCGGGCTACGTCAATAACGTGCTGGTGTCTTGAACTAATCGTAGATTGTATTCAACAGTATAGTTAGTTATTGTGTATAATTCTTACTATATATTTGACAGATGACTTTTATCATTTTATTTTTTAAATTTCTTATGATAAGTTAAGTTGACTGCTGTAGTAGTATAGACCACGTAAGCTGATACCCTCTGCTATAGTCAAAACTCACTGTTATTCTTCCATTTAAAAAAAGGGTAATGTTTTAATGTTTTAAAGTTGTTCAAAGTGGATGAAAATTATGAAAATTTTTAACGCTGAAAACATGCTAATGATAAAACGAATGCTGTGTAAACCTTCCTGACACCATTGTTAAGCACGCAGAGTCATGAGCAAAAGTCTACAAGAGAAAACGAGAAAAAATTCTACAAGAGACAACGAGAAAAAATTCTCCAAGAGACAACGAGAAAAAATTCTACAAGAGACAACGAGAAAACGGCTTGAAACGTTCGGGAATAACGGCATAATGCACTTTTCTCACACAATTAGTATTATGCTGCTATTCACGAGACTAAACTTGCCAGAAACGACAAATGTTAACAAGAATTGAGTGGAGACCTTTACAAAGCAAAGACAAGGTCAAGGTCGGAAAACACCACTAGCAGGTATGTAAATGTTTCATAAACGATAAACGCATGAACATTATCAAAAGGTCTAGATTCAAATATGTCATGTATAAGATATATACTTTGCTTTTTTTAAAAAAAAATATTAGATGGTTTAAAACGTCTTCAGGTTTTATAATAGGCCCTCGTGGTATCGTCTCAACATCTAAGACTAAGGGCCATAACCCGGTAAGCCCCACAGCATCCCCTCCCTTCACCTCCAGCAACATTTGAAAAATCGCTTCGTCTGCTAATTCGGGCGCGCGATCTGTTCCACAGAGCAAAGGACGGACAACTTAAATGTTGGCAAGTCAAATAAACGTTTCCGGACTTGTGCGTGAAAGAATCTTCGGGTTTTTTGTGTTTTTGCTGTGACACCCTTTTGACGGGTTTGTACAGTTTAAAAGGGTTTTATTTTTTTCTTATACAGATTTGGACAGTAGTAAGCAGTCTAATATGTAGAGAAAGTAAATCTTAAAATGTCTACAACAGTGGTGAGAAAAGTAAAAAGTTAGGAGATTAATTCTCATAACACATGTACTAAATTAAAAAAAAATATATATATATATATATATATACGTATACTGAAAACAAATCACCAGAAAGACTTGAACGGGAATAAAAAAATAAAGTTTAATGAAAAAAATTACTTATGTCATTTTACATATGCGATGAAATGAAAACACAAATTGTGAGGTAAATGAAGTTTTTGTTGTTTGTTAAATCGATATATCAAAAGATTGTATGCCTTAAAAACACAAATTCACAAAGTCTTTTTGTCAAGTCAGTAATAGTCACTTGTTAAACTTTCTTTTATCATGAAGGAGGTCGGAGACAATTGTATTCATAAGTAAGTCTTAAATTGTTGGGTTACTTGAAGTACAGTGCAACTTATAGAAAGCTACTTACAGTATTTGTTGGCGATATAGCGTTACTAAGCTATTGAATAGTCATTCGCTTATATTGCGACGGTTGTCCAACAAGATGTGATCTGTCAAATAATATTGTCAAAATTGTGTTGTAACAAGTTTTACGATTGCATTCCTGAAAAGGTCTTGTGGGAGAAAGTGAAGCAATGGTCGGTAATGTCTGTCATTGGGACCTTTTATCTTGATGTTAGTGCTCAAAAAACGCTATGAAATTTTACGATTAATTTTAAAGAAACGTTTTATCGTGATTTAGCCGAAGACCGAAGGGTTTCTGTTACGCAAGTAATAGTCAAGCCTTGAAACAGCTGATGGTGTCCCTTTGGTTGACTGCCCGTGTTGGAATCCCTTGTCCGAACATTCCATCTCTCCCAACCTTGTCGTAGTTGTGGGCATTGAATGCAGCCAGGCGCGAGGTGTCTTTTCGGAATGTTGACAAGTGAGGCTTGGCCTGCAAGGGCATTGTGTTATTAAGAAATGGAATCTTTTGGTTTGTAGTTTTATTTGGTATTTTAAAAAAAAAGAAAACAAGAAATACATACTTATTCATTTTAGTTCAAGGTGAGAAACTACACGATGCTGAATCTAAAATCATAACATTGTGCATAGTTTCCAGATTGTCTCTGTGTTTGGACAGTATGGAGTGCATACTGCTTTCTAAAACTTAAATTTACGTTTTAAAAAATTTGCATTTTGAGTTAATCAAGTTTTAATTTATTTTTCGTTTATGAGATGATGGAATTTTAATACTTTTTGGATTTGAAAAAAAATTAGCATAGTAGCATTGTTTCGTTTCATTTGTATAAAGTAGATTGGTCTAAACTTGATGTTCTAAGTTCACTGTTCAGATTTAATTTGACAAAAATGCGACTTAAGTACCTTTAGCACTTGGGTCTTCAATTTACGTCTGCTACTTTTACGACTTTTCACTATTTTATTTAGGGCTGCGGAAATTACCGATTAATTTCTCGATTAATCGGTAAAAAATGTTATCGATTAAAATTAGTGATTAAATTGAAGAGGTTTTTAAAAATAATTTTTCCGATTTATCAATCAATTATTAATTGCAAATAATTAATAACAGTTTGCTTTTTTACGTAAAAACTTCTCGATAAAGAAAAAAAGATTTGTAAAGTGTAACCTTTAAAATAAGCTCTTATATTTAAAATTTAAAATTAAAAAAATGCTAATTACCTGTTTTTGTTACTTTTGAAATTTTCAGTCTAATTACGTCATACATCTTATTTTTAGCTTAATCAAAATTACCGATTAATTATTCGATAATTTTTCAAAAGTTAACGATTAAATTTAAATTAATCGATAACAGCCCTAATTTTATTAAAAGAAATGGTGCCAGAAACGTTTAGTCAGTGGAGTAGTAATAGAACTAAATTTATGGCTCTGAGTATGAGAAATTATTTCTGTAGGATATTTTTCACCTTAAAGCACCCTGGAAATTTTTTTCAAATTTCATTTCAAATGTATGGCTACAAAACGGAGGCTGAGCTGTTTGTTTCGCCTAGAAAATTTATTATTTTTTGGTTGTGGAAATTAACGATTAATTTCTCAATTAATCGGTAATTTTTGTTTTGATTAAAATTATTTTATCGATAAAATAACGATTAAAATTAAATAATTTTTTAAAATTTCGATTTATTAATAAATTATTATTTATTAATAATTAATAACAGTTTGTGTTTTTTAACATGAAAAAGTCTCCATAAGAAAAGAAAAAAAAAGATTTTTAAAGTGTTAACTTTAAAATATGCTGTTTTATGAGGAATTTGCTATGAAAATTAAACTTTAAAAAAACAACAACACTTGATTTAGAATAATATTGACTACTTATTTTAAAATATATCTCCTAACAATATTATATTTTTTTCAGTAAATGCTCGAGGTATGGGCATTTTAAAAATGCCCTTAAAGGGCACAAAATGGGAAGGAAAACAACATTGTGAAAAAAATTATGAACCTTACCAAAAAAAAAATAAAATAATAAAATAATTTTTTTTTAAACACTTGGAATAAGCAGATGATCTTTATGGTTTTTTTTTATAAAAAAAATTATCAAACAATTTCTATCAAGATGTATTACATTTATAGTTTCAAAATTAATTTGAAATTTTACTCCAAGTGCCTTAGATGCAGTGGCGGCGTTAGGTAAGCGCGGGGCCTAGTGCCAGCAATGACCCCGCGGGGCCAGAGTACTAGTAAAGATCGCTAAGCACCAGTATGCTATGGTATTTAAAAATACCTCTTTCGTTTCTTTACAATCGTTTCCAGCATACGCTCTACCATCCACTCTTTGGTTCTACATGTATAGGCTATTAACCAAGACGAGACATGTTTAGGACCGAAACGCGGGGCCTACCTAAGCGCGGGGCCTGGGGCAGTCGCCCCAGTTGCCACCCCCAAACGCCGCTCCTGCTTAGATGCGTTATTTTTTATTGATTACTATGTTTTAAAAATTAATACTGATTTTTAAAATATTTTTTTTTATATAGTTAAATATTAAGCTAAAATAAGTCTTGTGATGTGTTCATTACAAATCCTGATTCTTTAAAAAAATATTTAACAAAAAAAAAAAAATTGAAATAAGTTTTCAAATATATTTTTGAATAATAACGCAATGGACCTTTATGTACCATGCCTGAAAAAAACGCTTGAGAAATTAAAACTAAGCAATATTTTCCATTGTTGAATAGGCAGTCTTTTCCATTGTATGCATAACTTTGATTTTATTATTATTATTATTATTATTTTTGTTGTGGATTAAAAACAACAACATTATGTTCAGAAAATTGATATGTTTTTAAAAAAAATCTTTAAGACAGGGGAAATAACTCAATAAAACATAAAATGTCCGTTGCCTGTTTTGTTATATCCCTTGAAATTATCAGCTTAATGACGTCATTCATCTTTATTTTTACCTAATCAAAATTATATATTAATTAATCGTTAATTTTTCAAAAGCCAACGATTAAATTTTAATTATCTATAAAATCCTTAATTATTTTACAATAATGAGAGCGAGAAATAGCATAGGGAAGGCAAAAAAGGCACCCGAACGGTTGCACTTTATTAACACGGTACATACCTTGTAGTCAAATATTTTAGCTTACTATTAGTGCAGCAAATGTTTGAATGGGTCGAAATTATGATTATAAACTTGACTAAATTATAAGCAGATCTTACACCAAACAGGAGAGATGAGATGGCAAACGCGAGAATTGTTTAATTTTAGCGGACATTAACAACTTGACAAAATATGTAACTTTGTCGAATGGCTTATTCTCCTTATCATTTCAATTTTCGTGTTAGTTTTTTGTAAAATCAACAAACAAATTTATAAATAAGAGTTTTGCTCATTTATTATGTGTGATAAATTGCAGGAGATGTATATATGAAAAATGAGCCACAAAGCAAGTGCTCAACCTAACCATTTTTTCTGTCTTTAATTAGTCTTCAATATTTAACGTAAGAAATTATCCCATCTCCCCCCCCCCACCTCAGTCCCACTTAGTGGCGTGGTGTGTAATATATATTCTCCAAGTACAGACAGACAATGTGAAAAAGCATTTTTCTCTAATTTTCCAAGAACTTGACTTTTTAAAACAGGTTGTTCGTCAACAAACTTTATAATAATTAATAAGGCAATGCACGTATTCCATTATATTTTGGGCTAAATTTTCAGTGGCTTATCGAAAAAAATGATGAAATTCTCTATTCATTGAAGACTTAAATGTTTATGCAAAGTAAATATTTAAAAATGTCATCATTCTAAATGAGTTCAAAAATTAATTATGTGTCGTATTTAACGGTTTACGTTAAATGGTTGCTATTCATTTATTGTGATAGGGATATTTTATGACATTTTCAGTTATAGTTTTTTTTTTTTAAATTAAAAGAATGTAAATGAATAAATATTGAAAAGCTCTCTGGTGCCATGGAACAACCAGTCAAGTAAAACATTGTGAGTTAAAGATCTTTTCTTTATCAGCATATGGGTTTAGTGTAGTGTACCAATTCCAGCTTGAGTGAATGGTTTCAAGATTTTGTGAACAGTTTCAAGCTTAAGTTAACAGTTTCAAGTTTAAGTTAACAGTTTCAAGCTTAAGTTAACAGTTTCAAGCTCAAGTTAACAGTTTCAAGCTCAAGTTAACAGTTTCAGGCTTTAGTTAACACTTTCAAGCTCAGGTTAACAGTTTCAAGCTTAAGTTTCAAGCTCAAGTTAACAGTTTCAAGCTCAAGTTAACAGTTTCAAGCTTAAGTTAACAGTTTCAAGCTCAAGTTAACAGTTTCAAGCTTAAGTTAACAGTTTCAAGCTTAAGTTAACAGTTTCAAGCTTAAGTTAACAGTTTCAAGCTCAAGTTAACAGTTTCAAGCTCAAGTTAACAGTTTCAAGCTCAAGTTAACAGTTTCAAGCTTAAGTTAACAGTTTCAAGCTCAAGTTAACAGTTTCTTGCTTTTAAGTTAACAGTTTCAAGCTCAAGTTAACAGTTTCTTGCTTTTAAGTTAACAGTTTCAAGCTCAAGTTAACAGTTTCAAGCTTAAGTTAACAGTTTCAAGCTCAAGTTAACAGTTTCAAGCTTAAGTTATCAGTTTCAAGCTGAAGTTATCAGTTTCAAGCTGAAGTTATCAGTTTCAAGCTGAAGTTATCAGTTTCAAGCTTAAGTTATCAGTTTCAAGCTTAAGTTAACAGTTTCAAGCTCAAGTTAACAGTTTCAAGCTTAAGTTAACAGTTTCATGCTTTTAAGTTAACAGTTTCAACCTTAAGTTAACAGTTTCAAGCTTAAGTTATCAGTTTCAGGCTTGAGTTAACAGTTTCAAGCTTGAGTTAATAGTTTCAAGCTTAAGTTAACAGTTTCAAGCTTAAGTTAACAGTTTCAAGCTTAAGTTATTAGTTTCAAGCGTAAGTTAACAGTTTCGAGGTTAAGTTAACAGTTTCAAGCTTAAGTTAACAGTTTCATGATTAAGTTAACATTTTCTATTCTTGTTTAGAATCTCTTTGTTATATTCCTTCTTCTCGAAAACCACAAAAATCCTGTAATAAATGGATTTAATCAACTATCAGAATCAGCAATTACCTCTTTTACAAATCGGGAAAGTCAGAAACTGTGCCATTTGCTGGTCATGTCAGCTGTAAGTCATGTCAGATGTAAGTCATGTCAGCTGTAAGTCATGTCAGCTGTAAGTCATGTCAGCTGTAAGTCATGTCAGATGTAAGTCATGTCAGCTGTAAGTCATGTCAGTTGTCTGTCAGTCATGTCAGCTGTCAGTCATGTCCTCGTAAGTCATGTCAGCTGTAAGTCATGTCAGATGTAAGTCATGTCACTCTCCTATGATTATCAACATACTTTAAGACCCATTTGAGGAAAGCATTGACCGGATTAATTAAGAAATGCTTACATTGTTTTCGAATTTCGGCATGTGCCACAATTTTTCAGGTTTTAGCCCAGTTGAGTTCTTGTACATCCTCAGTGTGTAGGCGTGGTTCTCCTTCCAAGGGTCAGGCTACAGATGTGCACAATTGATTTTTTTAATTAAAAAAAAGTCTTTCTACGGTAACAATGAATTTTTACAATATTTAAGGGTAAAAAATTAGGACGCTTAAAATATTTGTTTAATGGATGCCATTTGTGGTTAAGATCCAGAAAAAAGGTCAAGGTCTTTAAACAGATGCTAACATTTCTACTGTAATCTTGTTTCCTTTTCTTACTTTTGCTTTTGTTATTTTTTCAAGGTACATCAATGAAGACATTTAACTATCCACACAATGTCATGAAAATATTATGATCTACAGATGTAAATACGCCATTAAAATATATTGATGATTAATTATTGACATTAATAAATAAAAAAAAAAATTTAAAAAATAAAATAAAAAAAAGAATAAAATGACCTTCCCACAGTTGGGCCGCGACTCCATGCACGGCCGGACACAGTTTAACCAATCTTTGTGTTCCTGGTTGGTGATCAGGTCAGCCACGGTGTTGGTGTACCTTGAAGGTGATTGATCAAACAGAACAAAGCTGATGTGCATCTACGGTCGGGTGTTAAATACTGGCGAGATGTTTGTTTGCTTTAATTCACCAAAAAAAAAAAATCTCCCCTCTTGTCACTTTTCGAAAACGGGGCCCCTCTACTCGTCCGGCCTATCATAGGGCGACGTTCTCCAATTACATTTGGATCGTTGAATCATTAGCGCATCAAGGTTTGAACTTAAATAAATGCTATACTTATGTTTACCAGCACTTTGTACAAAACGGTTCTTTTGTTTTTAAATAGTGGGGGGGGGGGGGGATTATTTGATCATTATTTATACATATTTATTTTGAATGATTTTTTTTAAAAATTGTACTAAGATTTTGTAACATTTAAATCACATTAATATATGATCTATGAGTTCCAATCAAGATTACTTTAAGTTAAACAGCTGGCACCCAGCTCCCAACTCTAACCCTAACCATTACACTATTATTTCTTCCTATAATTATTCTTTTGAACAGAAAAGCAACATTTGAGTTGTTACCTTGTAGGTGCCCCGAAAATCGAGGAAGAGTCCAGCGATATGGGCATGGCCTTACCCCTCGTACAAAACTCTTTGTCTTTTTTTGAGAACCTCCGGCTGTGGGTGTTGCGGAAGTCTCGTAACTCTTGCTCCTGAGTTATCCCAGCAGTTACCGCCGCTCTGTTTAAAGCCAGAAAGTTTGTAAGACATCTAGTGGGCTGGGGATGAAAAAAATCATTGTTCGCAAGAAGAATTGTACATTTTTAAACTTGATGCATGAATAATGTTAAGGCACCTTCTTAAAATATTATTGTTGAACACTTTGTTTAAATATCAGTGGTAAAAAAAAATGGGTGATGCAAGCATTGAGATGTCACCACAAGTGGTATCGCATTTAATATGTATGCTATGCATTAATTTTAGGAGACGCAGTGATTGATGTGCACATATTTACAAACCATTTTCTTATAGTGCGCATAATTAATATATTCAAATTAATAAGCTATTTTTGAGCTGCAGGTCTAAGAGAGGTTACAAGCTTGAGTGTTGAGAACATGCTGAACTTTCGGCTAATAACGAGCTCGTTACTTTTTTTTCTTGTGGGGTGGGGGGTGGGGGGGGGGAGAGGAATCCAATAAAAAATGGCAGTAATTCTCACCCTTTTCCTCAGAACCCAGGTTTTGTGCTCAGGGAGACATCCAGACCAACCGGTCAAAGCTGGACATGTGGAGACAAAGAAACAAAATAGACGAAAGTGAGAAAAAGAAGAGATGTGGAGACAAAATAAGGCAAGGGGGAACAACCTTAGAATGGAAGGGTAAAAAACTGCTCCTCTTTGAAATATCCCAAACAAAAAGTGCAGAAATTGAGAGCACAATTTTAATAGCCATTCATACAAAAACATCACTGGTCCAACTTTATGCCTTACTGGTTATACAATACACCTCAATGGTCATGTAATAATCACACTGGTCTTACAATGCATCACAATGGTAGCTCAAAACACCATACAGGTTATACACAGCAACTGATAACTGACTATTTGATACACTTCACTGGTCATACTAACAACTCATTGTCCACACATTACACCCCCTGTCCGAACAATCATCACCTCCCTGTCCGAACATTACATCACCTCCATGGCCGTACATTACATCACCTCCATGGCCGTATATTACATCACCTCCATGGCCGTATATTACACCTCAATCGCAGTACATTCCTCTAATATTACATCTTACCGTGTGAAGCTGTCCAGGTAATCCTGGGTAAGCTTCCGAATGTGTAGTCCTCACATGGCATTTCTCTGGAGCATCTCTTGTGGATACCAAGTCGGGACTAATTTTGGAGACATATATATATTTTTACATATATATATTTACACTATATTATTATATGTTATATCTAGTACCCATTATTATATATTATAATTAGTACCCATCAAAAAGACAATAGATTTTTTCTCTTTCATTGATTTCCATTTGCTACATTCTGCATTCTTTTAGTAATGTATGTATTTAAAATAAAATCTATCAAATACACGTAGCTAAACCCCAGAACCTTAATCTTTGTTTTTAAAAAAAAAATAAGTATAACTACATCAAAATATTCAATCTTAATTTTTAATTTTCTAAGAAAACAATATACGATAACTATTAAATAATAATTTTTAAAAAGAACAACGACAACAAAGAAGAAACACCGGAATACCACCTTAAATAAGAGTGGGTTTTTTAACATGGAGGAACGATGCTGCCCCAGATAGCCTGTCTTTGTGTCGTTGTAGGGGTTCAAGGGATTCTCCCAGGGGTCGTCCAGGGGTAAATTTTGTTTGATCTTACGACATTCACAGCCAGCAATATCTGTTTGACACACTTCGACGCTAGGCGAAGATAGAATTCAATGATACTCAATACTCTTTTGAAAAATATTTTTTTCATATAGGGGGCCGTCCATAAATGACGTCACGCGATTTTGGCCGATTTTTTACCCCCTGCCCCCTACGTCACGCGTCGTCACAAAGTCGTCGACCCCCCCCCCTCCAAAAGTACGTCACAAAA
>MUZC01003109.1:464435-481157 GCA_002072015.1 Radix auricularia
CATTAAAAAATACAAAATAACGCGTAATATTAATCTTTATATGGGTTCGTTTGTAACCATGAAACAGCTAAGTTGGGATGGGTCCGTCGTATCCGGGGGGGGGGGACTATTTACATACAAACATGCATATCCATGCTTGCACGTCTTTAATAATAGAACAAAATATTGACTCAAAGATATTGAATTCAAAATTCTCTTCTTAAAAAACAACAAAAAAATCTTGAGAAAAATTGTACTCTCCCTACCCCACTAAGGTGGAGGATGTAGTGAGGTGGGATTCATTCCTGTTGTCAGTGTGTTAAAGCCTAAATGGCTTTATGTCAATCCTTTTTAAAAATCTCTCTGCTGCGACTGTTTCTTTTCTTTTTCTTATTTGTTTTATGGTTGTTTGTGTGCTGGAATTTTTATTATTATTGCAAGTTAATTGATTTTAAAAAAATTAAAATCTTTGTGTTTAATGTATATCATCGTATTTCTTACTTTCTTTCTAGTTGAAAGAAAGGGGTATTCTTTGTTTTTCTGACATAAAATCTAACAGTAAAATTTTAGGCTTTGGTGTCACCCCCCTGATGGTGTCACCCGGGGCGGCCCGCCCCCCCTCACGACGCCACTGGCGGGACGTCATTAATGGACCGTCCGTTATGTTTTATGTGAAGGCGTTATGTCAGTTCACTTCTTTGCAATGACGGGAATTTTGGGGACCAGTCATTTATAAACATGTTTATGATTTTTTTTATTTAGATAAAATGCAAGTATTTACGCGTTGTTTTATTTAGTTATTGAGTAATTTTGTGTGGACATTTAGTGCAAGGCTATTCAAGATTTTGTTTTTGAGATCGGATGAGACACAAAGAGGAGAACATTCTTGAGAATATAGTTTCGTTTGACATAAAATAGAACATTGCACTTTGGTATTATTATATAATTTAAAAATGTAGCTTATGTGTGCCGTTCTGTCATTCATATGTTTTTTTAGAATATGAATGTCTATTTAATACTTATATGTATATGATGTTATCTATATGTAAAGCTCTGTGAGTCCAATTCCTTAGTGGGGTACAGCGTTATATAAATTTACAATTTATTTATAATATTTGTTAATATTTCAACGTATCTATTTAAACATTTTAATAAAATTCTTAACCTGTAACCGCTCCTTAGAATTTAGTTAAATAGTCGGTTTAATTATAAATAACACACTAAAAAAAATCCGATGTTTTGAGCTTTTGATCCATCACACATATCGGGTAACATGTAATACAAAATTGACATTTACATTGTAGTATTACATTATTCATCGCCCCTGTTGGAACCTTCTGTACAAACATAATATGACATAACATTCTTTCTATAGGTCATCGGTTTTACAACCGAATCTTCAATTTTTTTGTTTTCATTTAAATTCATTTTTCTTAGCTATACAATAAAATATAATATAGCGTGTTATTTTATTGCGTTAAGTGAAATTAATTTTTTATTTTTTATTTTTCCGTATGAAAACTTTTTATGAATATTTATCCCGATCAAATAAGTGCTCAACTAAGTGAAGGATTAAGTTGCACTATAGACATTAGGGTAAAGGAAAAGGCAAACTCCATTGTTAAACTTGACTTGGTCACCATCAAAGGTACTGATGATTCTCTGTCAGATAAAAAATAGAAGCTTCTAAATTATTCTTAGTATGACAAGAAGCCAAGATTTAGAAATGGGTGCGTGTTACTCTCTCTGTGTGAATGTGCACGCGTGTGGGGGAGGGGGGATGGCGGGTGTGATCATGAGACGCATGGTTGGACACATGATAGATTTAAGGCCAGGCATGGGGCTTGATATATAGTTTTTATTAAGTTTAAGGAACTAGAGAAATATGCGTCCCAACATAATACGGATCAGTATGATCATTGGGGGCTATGTGTGAGCACGTTTGTGTGTGAGCACGTTTGTGTGGGACCTTGTGTTGTGTGTGAGCACGTTTGTGTGAGCACGTTTGTGTGAGCACGTTTGTGTGTGAGCACGTTTGTGTGTGAGCACGTTTGTGTGTGAGCACGTTTGTGTGGAACCTTGTGTTGTGTGTGAGCACGTTTGTGTGTGAGCACGTTTGTGTGTGAGCACGTTTGTGTGTTACCTTGTGAAGTGTGTGAGCACGTTTGTGTGTGAGCACGTTTGTGTGTGAGCACGTTTGTGTGTGAGCTTGTTTTGTGTCACGGGATGGTAGGTCTCTGTATGCGCGTGAACTGGTGGTGATGTGTGTATTTGTGTGGATATGTGTCTGTATGTTTGTGTGTAAATAAGCGCATGTGTGTGTGTGTTTTGAAGTGTCATAGTTTCAGGAGTTGTGGGGGTCAATCCTAAATGCAGATGACATTTTCCGAATCAGTTCAGCTAAAAAAAATCATCAAAAAAGCAACTCGCCCATCTGTGAGGAATGCCAGCAAACTCTCTACACCACCACGAACGTACAAACAAACGTTCAATCCGTCTTTAAAAAACCATCTCACAAACATGTACAATTTTAGACACAATTCAATTTATTAAAAAAACAAAAAAAAAACAACTAAAGAAATATCACCCCTTTTCGAGCCAGTGCTATTTTGATCACATAACTTCCAATCCTTTCATCTATTTATTTCTGTAGAGTTTTCTTTCGAATATACCTTGGAATGGATTTCAACAGATCAATACTTCCAGCCTAGGGCTACGGGTTGAATGGAAAAGAAAGAAAAGGCAACTCGTGTTGCGGTGAATAAATAGCGTCTGGGCTTGAGTCTTGAGATTTCAATTCAGATCGTCCCCCTTGGAACTGATTTTTATTTTAAAACGAAGTCAGTAATGATAATTTTTTTTTCTCCTTGTAATATTTTCATCCCTTGGTATCCTTTAAGGACATGCTTTATTTTTTAGCATTCAGTTTAGTATCTGAGGACTTGATTGGAAACATTGCGTAAGGTATTTTAACATTTAGTTATTTTTATATTTTAAAAAAATAATAATCTTGATAATAAATTCACTAATTCAGTCACTTTATTTAAAATCAGTGTATTTTGTCTGTGTGTGTGGTGGGGGGGGGGTAGCAAAATATATTCACAGTTTACGATAAATTCCCCCACCCCCACCCTAACAACCACAAGAAGAATAAACCTAACACACAAACGCAAGCATTTACACTCACTCTCTCACATACACACTGGCACATTGACACACTGGCACACTGACACACTGGCACACTGGCACATTGACACACTGGCACACTGACACACTGGCACACTGACACACTGGCGCACTGACACACAAACGCAAGCATTTACACTCACTCTCTCACATACACACTGGTACACTGACATACTGGCACACTGACACACTGGCACACTGACACACTGGCACACGAACCCAAGCATTTACACTCACTCTCTCACATACACACTGGCACACTGACACACTGGCACACTGACACACTGGCACACTAACACAAAAACGCAAGCATTTACATTCACTCTCTTACATACACACTGGAACACTGGCACACTGACACACTGGCACACTGACACACGAACGCAAGCATTTACACTCACTCTCTTACATACACACTGGCACACTGACACACTGGCACACTGACACACTGGCGCACTGACACACGAACGCAAGCATTTACACTCACTCTCTTACATACACACTGGCACACTTGCACCTTCAAAAAATACTTACAGCCTACCAACACATAGACATGTAATCAAACATCTTTAATTAACATACACACAAATGTACACACATTTAAAAAAATAAATAAATGTAATCGTATTAAGTAAATAGGAACCTAATATAACAATAAGATATTTAGTTGTTTTTTTTTTAAAATAAAGTGCTCTTAGGAAATCGGGCTCCTCATCTTTGAGGCGGTAGTCACAAATCGACGTATTTATTTTGACAAATTATAATAATCAAAGATCTCTCTCATAAAGTACGTCACGCTAATTTCGACCATTTTAACTTCCCCCTGTCACAAACTGTCACAAATCTCGGACCTCCCCCCCCCCAACTACGTCACACTTATGTACAAAAAACATTATTTTATTTACAAAATAATTAAAATTTAACATAAAACACTGTGACGTCAGACATGGCCGGACACCCCCTCCCCCTGTCACAAACTGTCACTGTTTCTTACACCCACTGCCCCTGTCGCAAACTGTCACACTTTCTTACACCCCCCCCTCTGGAGCGTGACGTACTTTATGGACGGCCCCATAGAAATAAAGTTTGTTAAAACCTTTATTGCGTTTCTCAACAAAGCTCAAATCGGTGGCTGATTTTTTAACCATTTAAGCAGCGCAGACTTAAAAACCCACCAAATCAGAGTGTTTTTTTTCCGACGAACAACACTCACACTAACATTTAGGCACACGCCCCCACAGCCCCCACTAAATGGGTCTCATGTTATTCGCAGTGGAGGCCCCGCTGTTTTCTCGTATCCCAGACAGTTCCTTCATCCCCGGGGATTTGCGGTGCTAATGGGAATCTCCGCAGTGCAAGGCGGGCGATAGAAAAAAACACGGCTGAACATGTAGGAACCAATCAAGTCACGTCTCTGGGGCCAAAAAAACACAAAACAACTTACGATTGGAATTGGGAATAAAGTTACGGGTCGAATCTTAGCATTGGTTAGGCTAAGACAGTGGGCTGCAGCTGATTTTTATAAATATTGCTTTAAAAGAGATGTCTTATCATATTTTATTTCTTAAGAGTAGCGCAAGATTATTGAAGATTATTGCATCCTTTGTTTATTCATTGTTTATGCCTAATGTTGTTGTAAAGCTGCGCGACCGCGCAGACATCTGGCACACGCGGCGCAGCAGTTTAGATTTACCGTGCAGTAGAGTTTAATAATATCCAAGTTTTAGGTATGTAAAATTATACACTAAAACTAGAAGCTCTGCGACTTAGCTCACGATTTAAAAAAAAAAAATTTGCAAGGACCACCGAGAGGGAAAGTTGGTTCTATGCCTACTGGTCCTTTTTTATTTGACTTGTGAATGTTGACAGTGTGTTGGTTTTCCTGGTTTCTTCTGACAACCTAATCCACGCCAGAATTCCAAACGTGTAGCAGTAGAACTTGATTGTGTGTTTGCGTAACTTGTATAAGGAACAAGAAACATTCAGAGTAGATGATTATGTTGTATTTAAAATTTAAATGTATTGTCTTATTAATTACTACTTATTCTTTACTATTTGCTCTTCCACCCTCTAGTTTTTCTTAGTTTTGTGATAAGTTTCTCAGCGGTTACCTTGAATTGAATCTTGCCGACCTTGTTAAAAATTTAGTTTGAATCGCTCTGCTTCTTTGCTAGTTAAGTCCCTTATAACATTGACATATTTTAGCATAGGCATGACCAATGTAGCGTGTTAGTTTCAGATTCTTATAACAATTATTGTAAACGTGTCTTTCTTTCAGAGAAATGTTGAAATGTTGTCGTGTTCGATGTTTTAAATCAAAACTACTCTACAGCTTTAGTTTGGATTAACTGTTGTCCATGAATGAAACTTTTCACCTTTGGCGATTTTTTTGTGTTGGGAGTCGCATTCCAATTATGTTTTCGGGGCTGCGGAAATCAAAGATGTATTAATAAAATAATCGGATTATCATTTAATCGCTTAAAATTAATTTCATGTACTAAAATTCGATTGAAGTGCAAGAAAATATTTTTTCCCAATTTATTAATAATTTATATTTTTTGTTAGAATTTACTTACTTTTCCCTCGTGTAATTATTATTTATTTAGACGTGCATACATAAAACAAAAAAGTTTTCTTCCTTACTTCTTGCATAGCAGAACGAATTCACTGTGTCACCTCACAAAATTTGAGAGACATTGAATTACCGCGACTTATCCGATTTCGCGAAATTATGAATTCCGACCTTAACAAGATCTATATATGCGTTATACAAATAAAATTAAACGAAATTAATAGACTAATCAATTTTTTTTATCAGTGCCAGCCCTATTTCTTTTTTTAAAAAGACTTGTACAAAATTAATTTTTTTTTGTTTTTTTTTTTTTGCCGAGACATACCTCACTTTATTGCCCTAAGAGAATGGACATTCCGACTATAAATGTGTACATAATGAAAGGCTATTATATTTTAAAACGGTGAAGACTTCAGTTACGTTTAAGAAATTACATTATAAGGGTCACGTCAAATAGAAGAACCTCCAAGCCAATGTGTAAACGAATTCAATAGAAACTGACGACGCCGCTCGAGGGCAGCTGTATCGACTATGAACTCGTGAACACGTGTTTGATGGATTCAAGAGCTTTTAAAGTGACAGCTTATTTACTTATTAGTTCGATATGCGGGAAAAACGATAGACTGTAAAAAAATTAAGTCAAAACTTACTTGTAAAATAAAAATATTTCCTTTCTTCACTTACAGTTTGTGCTTTTAAAGAAACAACATATTTACTAAGATCGATTCGGGAAAAAAACGAAAGACTGTAACAAAATTAAGAGTAAACATGTAAAATAAAAACATCAATTTGTTCTCTTCATTCACAGTTGTGTTTTTTTCATCTCCACATTGTGTCTGTCGTAAAACGCGGGAGAACTTGCGTTTTTGGCGTCAGTACAAATTAAACTATTTTTACCGACTTCATTAGCGATAGTTCCACCAAACGTTCACAAATGTAATAACATTGTTTAGGGTTAAATAAAAAAGGACAATTTATTTGTTTGTATAACATATGATTTCAACATTGCTGTTTAAGTTAAATTATTTATTTCGTATTTTAATGTTAGGATTCCAGGCGGTTTTGTGAAAATAGTGGTTAGATAAAATAAATAGGTTATCAAATATTGAACAAAATGAGGGGTAGGACTGCAATCAGGCTTATAAAAAATAAATGGAAAAGACGTAAACAAGGTAAGGGTTAGCCTGACCGGACGTAACAAAACAGCGAACGTTTCGGCAAAGAGCCTTTTTATTCAATTTATAATTTTCCTTCTTTTACTGAAATACTTATATTGTATATTTGTACATTTCTAATCTCCTGTAAATAAGTCTTGAACTGTTTGATTTTTACTATCCACTAAACTCTTTATTCTCGAAGGTTTCAAAAGTGCTGTAAAAGTAAATGGAAAAGACGTAAACTGGGTAAGGGTTAGCCTGACATGACATAACAAAACAGCGAACGTTTCGGCAAAGAGCCTTTTTCAACGGACATACAATACACAAATTAAACGAATATAAAAAATAAAAACTTAGCTGCGGTGAAATCCAAAGAGTCAATGCATTAACTCTCTGGATTTCACCGCAGCTAAGTTTCAATTTTTATTTTTATAATCGTCGCAGAATTACACACAGAAACTAGGGCTTTTTTTCTTTCTGAAATTACGAAGTAGGCGATTATTGGGGAGTATAGGATACAGGAGAAGTGCAACATTTAATTTGATATCATTAACTTTGATCAAATGAATAGTCGACGTAATAATATATCAATCATTTTAAGTATGCGTATTTTTCCCATTACGTTGATGATCAACATGATGGACAATAATTTGTGTTTCTAAAGTTCCAGTTCGTCAAAATTTATTTATCATCGATCTAAGTTGCGTTGGAAGAAACTTCCGTCTTTCAATTCTCCGTCGACCTAATGCGGTAAAGTAACCCTATAGCTTAACTCTCAAGAATCATGACAGTCACAAACACAGGCGCACATATGATGATATCAATAAATGGGATGGACAACTTTAGTCCTTTGTATACTTCGGTCTTTTTCTTTGGGTTAATTCTTTATACATTTTTGGAAATTAATACGTAATGATAAAGTTGTAATTAAATCCAAAACTAATTACAAGCCTCCAGCTTCTGACATCCATATTAACGATTTGGGTGAGATTCTTAACCTACAAATATAACCAATCTGCTTTGAAACATTTGTTATATCGGCATAAATTTCATATAATTCAAATATAATCCTTAATAAACGTTCAAATAAATAAATTATTGTTTCGAATTATTAAATTATAAAATTGCCGCGTGCTTTGCTAAAAATTAACTGATAAGCTAAATAATTTAATAAAATATTCAAATAATTTTGTGTGTGTAAAATTTAAAGGTTGTCTACGCGATCTTTTCTATAGATTGGTTAACTTCATAGAGCCGCCGTATCCACAAAAAAAGAAACCTGTTTGTGTAACCCGTTATATCATTGGCACCAGTAGTCACGTGATGCCACATGAATCGATGCAATAATAATGACGATACTTGTGACTTTTCCACCGCCTGCCACCTCTAGCGGCTAGCCCACCCTTTCCCTCCCCAGACACCAATTGAGAGACGGTCATTTCGGTATAAATATTTATTGGTCTTCCCGTGTGAGCTTCTTCACTTGGTCGTTAGTTGGGGGAATTTAAACACGTAAACCCTGGAGGGGGTTCTTTACTTGGTCGTTAGTTGGGGGAAATTAAACAATTGAAACAGTTGAATGTACAAGGTTTCATCTGTCATATAAGTTGAATGTACAAGGTTTCATCTGTCATATAAGTTGAATGTACAAGGTTTCATCTGTCATATAAGTTGAATGTACAAGGTTTCATCTGTCATATAAGTTGAATGTACCAATTTTCATCTGTCTTATAAGTTAAATGTTCAAGGTTTAATCTGTCTTATCAGTTGAATGTACAAGGTTTAATCTGTCTTATCAGTTGAATGTACAAGGGTTAATCTTGATAAAATATGAGAGAGAAGGACAAAAGTACCCTCCGCAGTGAGATAAATGGAAGTCATTCGTGTGGCGTATTTCTTATAGGGAAAAAAACAGGACCAATATTTCCTGTACCTTTCATTAGACTTTTGACAAACTAATTGTAATTTTTCATGTAAATGGTTTAATATGTAACTTCATCTTTTTTTTAATGAAGACCTTGCTCTATAAGTAATGGAAGCATTACAGCCCTATCGTACACTTCAACAATACAAATAATACAATTATTTAAAAAGATTTTTAAAAATTTTAATTAGTGGTGTCTTTGCCTTCATGGATTACGCCAGTCTATGTTTAAATTTATTTAAAAACATAATCTACAATAGGAATTATTTTTATTTGAGCTGTACGAAGTCATCTCCTTCACTAAAGTGATTTCTGCAGGTTTCTACACAACTTATTAAATTAAGTTAATATAATTTTGATGAATTATAAAAACCTGATAACTTTCATTATACTTTAAATAAAACATTTACAATTTTTTAAAATAAAAACAAACATATGTAGCTGTTTCTCACCTGCATTCGAAAAAAATTTTCTCACCTGGATTCTGGTAACTCCCACTCGAATTTGCCCGTCAACATTGGAAACATGACGGCCGTGGTCCCGTCCCCCACAATGTTGTGTGCCTCCAGCTCTATGGCACCCAGCTCATCGTGGAAATATTTCCTTGTCTTCGGCAGACGACGCAGCCATGACATTCTGGACATGGAATCGTAGCCCAAGATGGCGATGCTGAGCCCGTGTAGACCCTCGTCCAGGGGCGGCCCTTCGCGCTCGTCTCTTTCCCGTTTATAAGCTACGCCTGCGTGCAGTCCATCGTACGAGTTGGCGCCGCTGGCCTGGCATTTAATTCGGAAGAAATCAGTCGTGATGGGAAATCCAGGGGGGATGTTGACGACCGGGTCACCCCACGTGACATTGTAATCCCCGTTTCTTTCTACGGGGTAAAAATCACAGGTAAAACGAGAATAGTTTTTCATTGCAGACTCCGAGAACTGGACGGTTCCGTTTCGGATGAAGACCCAGTTTTCCTGGAACTCACAGTTTTGGGGTGGGTACGTGACTAGAAAGTTTAACATGACGGAGTCATTGACGTCCAGGTGTGGCTGGATGCAAAACTGGCGGTAGGGGGCGGAGTCGTCATTCCACGGGGCGTAGTCTTCTTCCGTCGGGGTCGGTGTGCTAGACAGAGTTACCCCGCTGATGATGGTCTGGCTCTTGTCAACGACCAGCAGGAAGACGACGCACAGGCAACTGATCAGAAAGAAAAAGCGTTTAAATTTCTTCACGTTTTTGCAAAAAGCCATTGCAGTGAAAGTCTTGTGTGCTGTGTTGGTAAGTTAGAATGGTGGGCGCTGGCATTCGGATTTCTGAATGACCTGAAATTTGAGTAGTCAGAGAGAGAGAGGGCATGAATATTTTTAAATATAGATAAATTGAATTATTATTAAATATTAAAAACCTTTTCAGAACATGACGGCCTATGGGGAATGTGAAGTAGCGTCACAAGTTTTATTGACCACTAAAGAGTAGGGGATCGTGTGATTAGCACAACGCCCCGTGGGCTTTTGCCAGTACCCCGGCTCGAACCCGTGACTCGGGTTCTTGCCTCAGTTCGACAGTCAAGTGCGCTACCACTTAATGCTATAAATTGAATTATACTTAATTATAAATATTTGTTTTAAAAAAAAAACTTTTATTGTATTTGTCATAGACTTTGAATGAATGCTATTTAAACATCATTGGCCTAAATGTTTATCCTAGAAATCACCCTAGTGTCAAATCACTTACGGTATCATAATTTTAATTTGATCAAAACAACACATTTATTTTTTCTACATTATAACACTCCATAAGTTTCTGTTTGAAATAGGTTTTAAAATTTAAAATAAGTTAGGGGTGGCCGGATATGGTTTGTTTCTATTTGCCGGATCCGGATAGTTTAGTCCTAAAATTTGCCAGATCCGGATATCTCCATAACTAAATAGAGAGCTAAAGGTGTGTGCTTTACTGCTTTATATTTAGTATTTAAAACTATTTAGTAAAATGTTTATTACTAGCTGACCCGCTTCGTAGCATACGCCGCTAAGGATTTAGTGACGGGTGAAGACTTCCTGAAAAACACAGTTGTCCAAATGGGGTGGGTTTGCCGTGTTTTTAAAATCATGTTCGAAAAGAAAGTGGGAAATGAACGGGCACAAACACAAACATTTTTAAAAATTAAAAAAAAAGTATTGTCTTAGCTGGGGCTTGAACCTACGCCCTTCCGCGTGTTAGGCTAATGTAATACCCACTACACTACGAAATACAAGATATTCTGTTGTTCTGAAAGAACAAAGTAATTGACCTCAATTGAACCCATTGTTGGTCTCGATGATCCCCCACCCTCTGCACTAACTTTTCTTGCAAGATAATTGGTTGGTGGTGTTAGACAGCTTGCTTGGTGTCTGGCATGGTTGAACCATGAGGAGAATTATATAAAGATCATACTACATATGGAGAGTATTTGATATCTACAATGGCAGTCTGTAACACTGTCAACGTCAACGATGAACATTCTGCAATGAATTTAACGAACGAACTTGAACGAAGTTCAACGAACTGTGTAGTGTGTACCAACGAACACTGTTGTGCTGAGCGTGTAGCGTGGTGTACAATAAGTCGTGATCTAGAGCCATAATAAAAGCTGTTCTTTTATTTATACGATTTAAGTTTAATTTGCTGTTAGGGAAATTAGTTTGTTATCTTATGTAGTAAAGAAATATCCCTGTAACTTTTTAACTTAATATTTTTCTCGTATTGAAATTGATTGTTTTTACTATATTTTGTGTGGATTTGAATAATTTCATAATCAACTCTTATTAATTTGTTTATTTTGTTATATATTAATTAATTTAATGTATAACTTAATTTGTTACTTAACTTATTTTGTATAATTATGATAATCACAATAGACTAGAGTTTAAAAATTACAAGACTGATTGAGACATAACACGTGAGACAAGCAAACAAATTTTTTAAAGTTCGTAAATCAAATCACAATTGCAACTGCCATTTAAAGTTCAACTGAAAAAAAAACAACAAACAAACAAAAAATAATATAAATAATAATAATAATTACTATGATATAACTTATATCATGTTTAGTAAAATAAAGTAAGTACTGAATTAAAATTATTGAACGGATGACTACTGTCAACGTACTAGTCAAAGACAAAGAAGTTAAAAACGAAAGCCAACAGTCAGCCTGTCACAGCCTCCAAGACTCCTGACAAACTATCAAGTTGTTACTATAAATTAATGATTACAAATTAACTTTAATATTATTATTTTTTTAACAAAAAAAAAATTAAAAATATTTTTTAACACCTAAATTAAATAATTCATTACTACATTGATATCCGGATTTTATCTGGATCTGCCATAAGTATTTGGCAAATCAGGATAGTGGCAAAAATCGCGATATCCAGCCAACCCGTAAAAATAAGTTGTTTTTTTTAAAATGTCACTTCTTAAATTAAAAAGGTATTTTTAATGCCTCATGGATGCTCTGACACAAGGTGGTCAAGATGGTCAAGGTGGTCAAGGTGCCGTCCAAATATAACGTCACGCACCTAGGTGGGAGGGGGGGGTCCCACATTTGTGACGAAGGGGAGGGGGAGTTTAAGAATAGTGACGTCACGTCAAAACACGCAACTTTAAATAGAAAGTCCCATTAAATATTCGATGTATTACTATTTATTTCATGACGTTTTACGTGTATTCATGCGTGTTACGACATTAGAGTGCAGCCTCAGACTAAATACATTCTAAAATAACAATAAAGTGATTTGAAACATGTTTATTTTAAAATCACAGCTTTGTGACGACATATTGGAGGGGGAGTCTAAGTTTTTGTGATGGTGTGACGAGGAGGGAGGAGGGGGGTAAAAAATCGGCCAAATCGCGTGACGTCGTTTATGGACAGCCCCAAACTCGCAGTGCTTCACACAAATTTCATAGTAGGTAAATATTTATTTAGATTGATTTGATAGCAGGTAAATATTTATTGGGCCACTATGATAGCAGGTAAATATTTATTGGGCCACTATGATAGCAGGTAAATATTTATTGGGCCACTATGATAGCAGGTAAATTTTTATTGGGCCGCTATGATAGCAGGTAAATATTTATTGGGCCACTATGATAGCAGGTAAATATTTATTGGGCCACTATGATAGCAGGTAAATATTTATTGGGCCACTATGATAGCAGGTAAACTTTTGATAGGCCACTATGATAGCAGGTAAACTTTAAATAGGCCACTATGGTAGCAGGTAAATATTTATTGGGCCACTATGATAGCAGGTAAATTTTTAATAGGCCACTATGATAGCAGGTAAACTTTTGATAGGCCACTATGATAGCAGGTAAACTTTTAATAGACCACTATGATAGCAGGTAAACTTTAAATAGGCCACTATGATAGCAGGTAAATATTTATTGGGCCACTATGATAGCAGGTAAATTTTTATTGGGCCACTATGATAGCAGGTAAATATTTATTGGGCCACTATGATAGCAGGTAAACTTTTGATAGGCCACTATGATAGCAGGTAAACTTTTAATAGGCCACTATGATAGCAGGTAAATATTTATTGGGCCACTATGATAGCAGGTAAACTTTTATTGGGCCACTTTGATAGCAGGTAAACTTTTAATAGGCCACTATGATAGCAGGTAAATTTTTATTGGGCCACTATGACAGCAGGTAAATATTTATTGGGCCACTTAGCGTTACACCTAGCATTAAAATACAAAAATAGAATCAATCTAATAAAATGGTATGCATTTTATAGGCAATGAAAAGTAGTCCTACAATTTTAAATAAGATGTTTTTTTAAAAATATTTCAAAAGCAAAAGGCAAAAAAGTAAAGGTTTATGTTTTCTGTAAACTACACACTACATATAAGAATATTTTTATTCTGTAAAACTCAATTTCGGAATTCATTAAACAGAAGACAGAATATCTCGTGTCAACAACATAATTGCTAGATGTTTGACACGCCCCTTTAAAAATATATATATATTAGTCGGGCCAAATACTGTAGTATTGCACAAGTAATAAGTATAATTGTTGTTTTAACTTCCAATCCAATCCAATTATCCCTTAACCCGTTGGTGGGTCGCTGGGGCACCACCGTGAACTGTTTTAATTTAATATTCTTAAATACGATCCCTACTTCACTAACAAACGAAGAAATGCAACGATTAGCGCGTGAATCAAAGCGATTTTCATTCTTATCTTACATTTGATGTTTATTTTAGATTTTAAATTTAATTGATTGGTCGATTGGTATTTAAACAAGCCCAGACTTGGAACAGGTTTCATTGCACAAGACAAATTAGTATGATATGTTGAATTTAGGATAAGAATGTTTTGCACTGAATAAATGGATAATAATGTGTGAGTCCAGTTGCTTGCAGTGATACTGGCGCTATATAAATTACCTCATTATTATTATATGACATCGTCCTTAATAAATCCATGGAAGTTATTAGTTTCTGGAAATAAAGAAAACTTTAATCTGTTGACTCTGTGCACTCAAAACGTAATTCTTAATCGACGGCTGACAGTTTGAGAGTGACAAATTACTTTTCGACCGAGCTTCACGGTATTCATTCTTGCCATCCATTTTCTTCAGATCCATTCAGTAATGAAGGTGCGGGCGTTTAAATACAGGGTCATTTTGACATTTTTTGTCGAGCGATATGCATTTGTCAGCCATAATTTTTAAACCACCGGTATAGAGAAGTGACAACAAATGCTTCCAGTTGGAAGACCAAAAACACACCCATAAATCATTTCATTTCAACAGACGCTGTTTATAACAGTTTTATTGGATTCATTTAACGTATTTTTAATAAAAAAAACTTTTAATAGGACAAGTGTTTACAAAAACCTGATTACTAAACAGATTGTGTTTGTAATAAAAGCCTATGCTGAAAATTGATATAATATTTTTTTCTTTTTCTGAAATAAAAAAAAAGTGTTTATTTATACCTTAGGATTTTTTTTTACCTGATTTCGATAAATCCAATCTTTGTTTACTAATTATAATTTTACATTCTTTATTATTTTAAAGTGACCAAAAAAAAAAAAAAAAACATTAGCTAAACTAAATAATAAAAATAAAGGAGCCTAAAGTTTTGATATTCAAAAAACGAGGCTGACTGACTTCAAACAGTGTGGCAAAAGTAAACAAAATAATTCAAGTGCCATAAAATTCCAACAGCTTGAACCTTTCTCACACTCTCTAATTTAATCTAGGCTATCAGATTTTGCCTAGCACAAGTGAAATATCGTTCGTGTGGAAGTGGAAGGACATGGCGATATTGTAAGACCTGGATTCCCAAAGCGGGCGCTACGGCACCCTTGTGGGTGCTGAAGTGATATGGGGGGTGGGGGCGGTGAAAGCAACAAGATTGTGATGGATTGCTTGTTTCTTACAATATTTCGTTAATGATTTCCAAATCGGAAAAACTTCATACTATCTGTGAAGTACAAATTATACGTGATATATACACACTGTGCTACACAAACCAGCATCTGATTTTATCAGGAAAAATTCGTTGATGTAATAATACAGTGTAAATAAGAATTGGTAAAATGTCTGGAAGATTCATTGTATACAATCTCCCTTAGCAATCCATTTAACTTGATGAGTCAACACTGCCACGAACTGAAGCTTTACATTGATCACACGTGCGGTTGAGAAAGAAAGAATAATTTTGCCAAGAATAATTATTTGCTAAATATTTGCAAACTTATTCATAAGAAGAATCAATATTTCATCCATTGGAAAAGAAAAAGTAATATCTCTAAGTAATATCTCTAAGTAATATCTCTAAGTAATAGCTCTAAGTAATATCTCTAAGTGATATCTCTAAGTAATATCTCTAAGTAATATCTCTAAGTAATATCTCTAAGTAATATATCTAAGTAATATCTCTAATATCTCTAAGTAATATCTCTAAGTAATATCTCTAAGTAATATCTCTAAGTAATATCTCTAAGTAATATCTCTAAGTGATATCTCTAAGTAATATCTCTAAGTAATATCTCTAAGTAATATCTCTAAGTAATATCTCTAACATCTCTAAGTAATATCTCTAAGTAATATCTCTAAGTAATATCTCTAAGTAATATCTCTAAGTAATATCTCTAAGTAATATCTCTAAGTGATATCTCTAAGTAATATCTCTAAGTAATATCTCTAAGTAATATCTATAAGTAATATCTCTAATATCTCTAAGTAATATCTCTAAGTGATATCTCTAAGTAATATCTCTAATATCTCTAAGAAATATCTCTAGGTAATAGCTCTCAGTAATATCTCTAAGTAATACCTCTAATATCTCTAAGAAATATCTCTAGGTAATAGCTCTAAGTAATATCTCTAAGTAATAGCTCTAAGTAATAGCTCTAAGTAATAGCTCTAAGTAATATCCGAGTAGCCACAAATGACGCTCTAGCAATAGTTGAACGCTATATCAGTGTTCTTGGCAGTTCTTGAATATTTCAAAAACAATATGATGAATGCATGATTAACATAATAAATAATATAATCCATTGTCAACGTCTAGTTACAACGTAAGTGCACGCCCCATAATTCAGTATAAAATGTAATTAAAGCTGTCAACACAATCAGAAGCAAATAACAAATGGCAGATGATTTAAACAGCTTTGTATTGAAAGCGCTGAAGAAATTAATCGTTTGAAGCTTCACTTAGAAGTTTGTTGGTTGTTAAAGGTGCTTGTTTAGATTTGTTTTATAAGCTTTTTAACTCGACGCTGAAGTACTTGAAAGACAAAAAAAATAATGCTTTACGATCCAATTTAATTCCATTACAATAAGACATCAATGGCCAAGGCACCCAAGTGTTCCCTGTACTTGTCAACAAAATGGGTGGGGGGGGGGGGGGG
>MUZC01003109.1:495112-537629 GCA_002072015.1 Radix auricularia
CCCCCCCGGCTCGCGTGTCACCCAGTGCGTCTATTACACCCCCTCCCCACAAAACATGCGCTATTTCGGATGTGCCTGTTCTTCTGTCAATATCGACCTGAACTTCGGGTCAGTGTTACGTTTTAGGCGAGACGTCGCAAGAACCCGCGCTAGTGGGAGTGTGGGTTGGGGTAGGGGGGGAGGGTTTCAAGGTGGGAACTGAATCTAAGGGTGGGGAGGGGAGGAAGTCAGAGAGTCGGAAAGTGGGGATGACGGAAACGCTTTTTAATTTTGTTGTATTATTTTTTGCAATAGAGTGTGTTTGTGTGGGGTTAAAAAAAAGGGGCGGGGGAAGGGGGCTTTCTAAGGCTAGCTAAACTTCGTTATCACGTTTCATTTCTCTCTTAAAATATCTATGTCATTGCGGCATCAAAAACGTGCAACAAAATTACGGTTCTCAGTGACTGATTCAATGGTTTTATTTTTAATTGTTTCTCGCTTAGGCATACTTTAAAACAGTTTTGCTTGTCCATTCTTTTAGTCCTAATCTCATCAAAAGTTGTGGTTGTTTTTTTAAATGATCAGCATAATGCAGACAATAAAAGTCTAATGAAAAATTGGAGCACTCTCTCTCTCTCTCTTTTCTCTCTCCTATTTTTTCCTCAGTAAAAATAGCCTTGTCATATCTGGCAAAGTCAATACCTTTGACAATAAATTTTTTTAAAAAATATGTTTGAAGCCCACTTTTTTTTTGCATGGGGAATTTTTTAAAAAGCAACAAAACAAATAAACAAATTTTTATAGCTGCCTGAGAAAACTTTTATTTTTAAAGACTCCAGAAAGAAATTAAAGGAAGCGTTTAGCGCAACTAAAATTTCAAAATCTTTTCAAAGTTCTTTAAGACACCCTAGATTTAAAATGTAAAGTGAATGTCCACACCATATCGCTAAGACTATCCCGCCAGCAATTACAGCACTTGCAGCTAAATAGCGTTTGTTTCAAAATGTTTTCCCAAAGTGTAAGTTGTTTTTTTATAGCAGTACTCCCATTTTTAGTTTGAAATATGGTATACATTTACACCCATCATGGGTATGAGAAATTGAAATAAAATATGAATTCTATTGGTGATCGATTATCAGAATCCAACAGTAGTGCATATAGATATTTAGATAGACAGACAGACAGGCAGACAGATGGATTAGATAGATAAATAGACAGACAGACAGACAGACAGATGGATTAGATAGATAGACAGACAGACAGACAGATTAGATAGATAGATAGATAGATAGATAGATAGATAGATAGATAGATAGATAGATAGATAGATAGATAGATAGATAGATAGATAGATATGTTCAAATTATGTCATGATTTATTACTTTTCTTTAAGCGTCTCCATTCTTATTGTTTTTAAAGTTCCTACGATAAAAATATTTTTACAAAGAAATCAACTTTATATTAATGTTGCTATTTACCGTTATTTAAATTCAAAACTCAAGCATTTCTTTATTAAATAAATCTTATCTCATCTTTGAGAAGGATCATCATTTCATTTAGAGCAAACTAACTTGTCCCAATTAAGTTAGTGATTTTTTTCCAGGCACGGTGACCTGCGCAGGCATGCTAACGCCTTATATACGTGTACCAATAGCATTTTGGAAAGCGAACCATTAGAAGTTAATTTTAAAATAAATACATCTGGAAATCATGAAATGACGTCACTTAATCTAGACCAATAATAACATCACTGTGTAGTTTTAGGCTTTTGCATATTTCAATTCCAATCGACGTCACATGGTACAGACAGGAAGTATGTGTTTGACTGAGTTATTTACCCTTGAGAATCGTCAAACTAACATTATTATTTTGAACATTGCGTAAAGCCTTTTTTAAAATTTCCACTACCAACATTTAAAAAATATCATTAGTAAAGAGACATATTAACGATCTAAAAGCTGTGTTCGCCAATAGCGACCCTTGGTTATGGATTCGAAATTATCCGCTCATACATGTTAAGTTCTTTAGAGTTCAACTATGTAATACTTTAATAAGGCAAGCAAAATATTTTTTTAACTTAAAATACTTCATGATTTGAGTTTTTTTTGTAGACAGCCCTGGAGATGTTAAAACTGTCACCCATTTCTCGTTACCAGCCAAAGAGACTTTTCCTCGTAATGCACGCGGCTAATAGAATCAAGTCAGTAGAATCACCATGTAGGGTAAAATCTATTGGCAATCTAGGATGTTTACCTTTAATGTGCCAGCAATTCGACAAGGCGCTTGTGACTAACAGGTTGACATGCCTAGTTGTTGTGGGATTGGCATGCCTAGGAGTGGTGGAATATATGTTTTTATGTTTGACTGTTGGGAGCGTTCATCTTGCTTTGCCTGGGTCAGGTGCTAACAGCCAGGTGCTGACAGCGAGGTCTGACAGTCAGGTGTGGACAGTCAGGCTTGGTAAGTCAGGTGTGGACAGTCAGGTGCGGACATTCAGGTGTGGTAAGTCAGGTGTGGACAGTCAGGTGTGAACAGTCAGGTATGGACAGTCAGGTGTGTAATCCAACCAGGTGCGGACAGTCAGGTGTGGACAGTCAGGTGTGGACAGTCAGGTGTGGACAGTCAGGTGTGGAAAGCCAGGTGATTACAGCCAGTTTCTGACAGCCAAGTGCTGACAGCCAGGTGCTGACAGTAAGGTGCTGACAGTCAGGTGCTGACAGTCAAGTGCTGACAGTCAGGTATGGACAGCCAGGTGATGACAGCAAGGTGCTGACAGCCAGGTGCTGACAGTAAGGTGCAGACAGCCAGGTGCTGACAGCCTGGTGAGTTCCAAAGCCACGTCGCCAGATCTTAAAGAAACACAAGTTTCATTGCCTCAGCCGACAGCCTTGGTAACCGACAGCCTTGGTAACCGACAGCCTTGGTAACCGACAGCCTTGGTAACCGACAGCCTTGGTAATCGACAGCCTTGGTAACCGACAGCCTTGGTAACCGACAGCCTTAGTAATCCATGGGAAATAATCAAAGATAAAGACATATCAATCAATTTCTAATGTTTTCCTTTGATAAATTCTATATTTGGCGGAGGCCATGAAGTTTAAGCCGAGTACAAAGAGTGTCATTTGTCAACAATTGTATTTGTAATGCGCTATACTTACAAATTAATTATAAAATCAAAGAAGTCAACATTACAGTTCACACAAAGAATGTATGCCATCTATATTAATTAATGATAACACTTATAATAACTCACAAATACATCACAAACTAACTCGTCATTCATTAGTTATCTTTGGCTGTTCTTATAAGAAGATCTGAGGAAAGATTTCAAAATATCCAGTGCTGCTCGTATAAGAAGATCTTAAGAAAGATTTGAAAATGTCCAGTGCTGCTCTTATAAAAAGATCGTAACAGAGATTTACATATGTCCATTTCGACTTTCATAATAATTAGATCTAATGCTTATCTCAAAACAAGATCTGAACACTGCTTTCCATATTTTGCGACGTTGTTTTTGATGTGTTATTTCATGTCGCACACAAACTGACAACTATGATTATCACAAAATACTAAAACTAAGATTGCATTTACTTACATTGTCATTACTACGGCAGTGGCTTTCTAAGATTTCTACCACCCCCCACCCCAAACTTGCACATTGGTCCTCCAAAAATGTACAAGCGTGACAACAAATGAAGACCTTTCCCCACCCATCCCCTCCTTTTTTCAATCGTTACTCGTCGAAACAATAAGATTCCTTATAGAAGTTTATCCTCCACTCTAGAGAAGTTCTGATGGCGCGTAAAATTTGACCAATCATAAAAAGGTTGATAACCTAAAGCTGGTAGAGTTTTCAGGAAGTAATACAATCTGTTTAAGAGACAGACAAGAATTATGAGCCAACGCCAGCCATAGTTTCTACATGAGACAGACAAGAAATACGAGCCAACGACAGCACAGTTTCTACACAAGTAAATCTACTGAACTGTAAACGTAAAGTTATAGACTATTTACGCAAATTTTTCTCTTCAACGCTAGAGGTAAGTTTTCGTTTTTTCCTTTTAAATAGTAGATAAACTAAGTTAAAACGGAGATACACAAATATCGTAAATGGTGAGTAGTTTGTGTTTATTTATTATAGCCAAAATAAACATCCTCAATGGTTAGTAGTTTGTGTTTATTTATTATAGACACAATAAATATCCTTAAAAGTGAGTAGTTTATGTTCGACTACTATAGACACAATAAATATCCTTAAAAGTGAGTAGTTTGTGTTTATTTATTATAGTTTGTTATAGACACAAATAAAAAAACACAGTTAAAAATAATTTTGTGCGATGATTTTTTTAATTTTATTTTTTTGTTTTTTTTTTAAAATTTTTTTTGTTGTTCAAAAAGTAAAACTTGTTTCCCTGGTATGAAAGTGGTGGCAATAATTTTATACACTGTAAGTTATTTTCGCAGTGAACAAATTTCTTTCTTAGTCATTGATTATTTGGTTGTGTTGTGTAAACGTCTTTTCGATCACTCTGTAGGATTAGAGGTTTTCCTAATCGGTTATCGTGTACTTGAACTTGGAACATCTGCCAAGTGTTTCCTATTAGTCTTAGAGTCACATGAATTTTATTTAAAAATATATTTATATTTTAATAGACATATTTCCTGCTCCTATTTCCTGTGCGATTTACTACTTAATAAAATTAATTAAAATAAAAATAAATAATAATAATAAAAAATAATAAAATAATTATAAAATAAAAATAATAATAATTTAATTAATAAAAATAATTGCGCTAATTTATTTTTAGCAAACTTTTAGTCATTTAACATATTATTTTATTGAATGCATCTCCATGTTGTTTCTATTTATTAGCAGTGAAATTGACAAACTTATAGTTCCCCACATTTTTCATTAACTTTTTTTTTATAGTTCCGGTTTATATGTGCCTGTCACTTGCAGGGGCGGATTAAGACTGCACGGGGCAACTGGCAGGGGTGGATTAAGACTGCACGGGGCAACTGGCAGGGGCGGATTAAGACTGCACGGGGCAACTGGCATGTGCGGATTAAGACTGCACGGGGCAACTGGCAGGGGCGGATTAAGACTGCACGGGGCAACAGGCAGGGGCGGATTAAGACTACACGGGGCAACTGGCATGTGCGGATTAAGACTGCACGGGGCAACTGGCATGTGCGGATTAAGACTGCACGGGGCAACTGGCTGCAATCAAACGGGTGTCCCGTCCAGCCAGCGTCCCTGTAAATAAAATGATTGCTAGCATCTAATTTAAGACTGTAACTAAATAGTCCATTGGTTCCTGGCTCATACTTTGTACTACGGGAACGGCTTTCCCAGCAAAAAATATTATTCATGAAAAAAAAACGAACACGAAAAAATAACTGTTTGAAATGTTTGCTGGTATTCTAAAATTGAGTGTAAAAATGACAAATAAATAAATTTATTCCACCACTGGGAACGATCCCGATACCGGCTGCACAACAAGTCTACAAACTTGACGAAAACGTAAATTTTAAAAATATTAAAAAATAATCTATAACATTTTCTCTTATTGAGTCTTTCAAATCAAGTTTTTCGATATAGGGATCAATTTAATAGATAAGATTTTATTAATTTATCTAACTGATGATATTTTCAAGGATTCATGCAAACATTTGTCCATTTATATTATAAAATATACTAAGTTTGGGGGCCCCTAAATCATTGGGGGCTTCTGCGCTTTAGCCCCCCTTTTAATCCGCCATAGCACAGGTCACTGGTATATTTTTCTTTACATCCCGTATCTTCCAAAAAGTCATCTTGCCTTCCTGTTCCTATGTCAATATACCAGGCAAATATTCAAGTCACCACCAGATAACGTAAGTAGAAAACCTCGGGTATGCTAAAAATAAATTCATGAATTTTTTTATAAAGTTCAACACAATTCTTGTAGAGTCTACATAATTTACAGGAAGAGTGCATACTCGAAGTTACTTCAGCAATTATTTACTTAGTACATCATTAAATACCGACCAAAGTACATGCCGGGATTCCAAGTAAAATAATAATAATCATCACGTTTTGTCATGACACATGTGATCATTATACATCCAATAGAACATTATTCAAAAGTTTGACATGTCAAAGTAAAAAAATATCTAAATTTAAAAGTTTTTTTTTCGTTTTATGGATTAAAAATTTATATTGTAATTTGATTTTAAATTCTGTAATACGTGTAATTTGTGGAATCATTTTATTTCTTCTAATGATCTAATGTTTATTACATCAACTAACTGGCAATGATAAGTGAGAGAGCAGATTGTTGCCGTTGCACGAGTAGTGCGCGTTGTTTTCATTTACTGTTGTAAGATTTGGTACGTATGGATGACATACCTGTTTTCATGCTGCATGAGTAAAGTGTGAGTGGTACAAAGCTATTGCAGTACAAACATGTTTGAGACGTTTATATGACAGCTCCGTAAACTAAAAGTTCGTTTTGGATAAACGTGAAAATGTGAAAAGCCTATCGTTTCTGGTAGAGTATCAACGAAATAATTTTTAAAATACGTAAAAGCAAAAAGTTTTGAGTATAAAATCCTTATAGATCTATATGAGACAGAGCTAAAAGTATTGAATATGTTAAATATAATGCACACGGTGCGACAAACATTTACAGACTGAACGTGCTGTAAAACACGGGGATGTAGTTATCGATGGCTGAAGTGAATTCCAGTGACAAGTGGGTGTCAATAGCAAACGCTACATAGAGATAAACTAAAAATTGATCAATTTAATTTCGGTACATTCGATCGATCTGAAATTTTGAAACAACGCATTGTTAAGTGACATACGTTTTTTGTGCAAGAGGGGACAAGTAACTGAGGCAGACAATTTACATGTAAAACTTCAAGATGTCTTTTCTTCTTCATTTTTTATTTTAAACGGAAAGGACCCGAGACTATTTTTGTCATAATATCAAACAGACGTTTATTATGGAAATAAAACTTTACAAAGACAAAAGGAAAGGAATATTTATAAATAATTATTTTATCTGGACTTTGTGATGGTGAGGAGTACATTGGTTATCAAAGAGACTGACGTCATAAAATAATAAATGAACATGATCGTATTTTGTGTCAAATCATTCACTAGACCAAGAAATTAAACATTTATAACTCTCAAGGGTTAGCAGTAAAATTAGGTAGGGCAGTGGTTTTAAACCTTGTTGGAGGTACTGAACCCAACAATTTTCATATGTGCCTTTACCAAACGATTCTCAGGCGGGCGTGTCATCACGAATGAGTCGGGGGGGGGGGTGTCTTGACCTCCGCCAAACCCCTGAGGCTGACTCGGCGAGCCCCTGGGACTTGATCGAACTCAGGTTAGAACCACTGCTGTATGATAAATAAAGAATGCGACCCCTCCCCCGCCCCCACCACTGCCCCACCAAATCATGGCACGGCAGTAATTATCGTGATGCAATCTCAAAATATAAATAAAACCCCCTCTTTAATTTTCTATATTATTTATAATATGGTTTGCTCGTTAAATTCACACCAAATAACACAACACGATTTTCCAATTTCTTTTCAATAGGGATATTCATAATAAGGCGGAAATCTATTAATAGAAATTGTATATCTAAATTTATCTTTTTTAAGGACAAAATTCATTTTAAAAAAATAATAAAAGAAACGAGTCAATACGTGAATATATGTATTTTAAGAATGATTGATCTTATCAGCTAATTTTTAATTCTTCGTTAATTTTAGACAGCTAATTGGACTTGCAAAATAACGAACAATTTCGTAATTTTACTAAGCTAACAATTTTGAGAACATAGGGATTTGACTGTATTTATGCCTAAAAAACATTGTTTCGCTAAAATGTAATCTTAAAAAAAACATTACGAAATGAGCTATGACGTTTTCCGGTTTTAGAAATGAAGAACCCTATTATAAACTTGGTAATATACAGATTGGAACATAAAAACTCTTTTGTTCTTATTATGAAAAACGGACACCAATGACTGTCGTGCTCGCGGGGCGGAAGTGATGTGTGTTTATGTTCCTCTCATATGTTAACATTGGTTTGTTTGGCGGACCTCCTTGTTTGGTCATGCGCAGTGAGTGAACCACGCAAACATCCGAAGATTAAGAGAGAAGAAAGAAACTTCTTTGTTGATCTGTTTATGGGCTCCTTGAAAAACTCTGCTACTGTTTTAAAAAGGAAGCCATTCATCTCTTTTAAAGGACATTCTTATTGAGATGTTGAGTTGATTTTTATTCATTCGGTACATAGAAAACAGACGCAAAAAGAAACAGCATTTCAGTCTAATACTTTAACATGAAGATAACAATAACAATAATATTTTAAATGAAAGGTTTAATCTAATTCACAAAAAAATCTTTTTGTTGTAAAAGTAAAAATTTGACTGATATTCAAAATTACTTTAAAGGTATTTCTTTTGTATGCATTGGGTTTTCACCGTTCTTATTTTGAAACCACTTACTAAGTATTTAAAATATTTTAAGTTTCACAGACGTAACCCCCCTTAAAGAACAAGTTTCATAATTCAAAAAATAATCGCTTTCAGAAAGGCCAAATTCAGATGCCAAATGAGTATATAGTCTATATAACGGATAAAATAAAAGTGTCTGTTTATAAACCTAGACTCAGAGGACGACAGGGGACATAAAATAACAGTGTCTGTTTATAAACCTAGACTCAGAGGACGACACGACAGGGGACATAAAATAACAGTGTCTGTTTATAAACCTAGACTCAGAGGACGACAGGGGACATAAAACAACAGTAATCAAAGAAAGCACTGATAAGATCAAGGATATCGGACATAATTATGTTTCAGTGACACCATTCCTCTGTTAAGTTTTGCTCGCTGCTATGGGCAAACTTTTTAACTTGAATTATGGCATTGCATGGCGTTCATTTATTTCCTTTCTCTTTTTGAGTCAGGATTTCACCGCAGCTAAGTTTTTAATTTCTTTTTAATCGCTTTATTTGTGCTTGTGCTATTCGTTCATTGAAGAAGGATCTTACTGAGACGTTCGTTGTTTTGCGACGTCATGTCAGACTCATACATACCCTGTTTGTGACGTCATGTCAGGCTCATACGTACACTGTTTGTGACGTCATGTCAGGCTCATACGTACACTGTTTGTGACGTCATGTCAGAATCATACATACCCTGTTTGTGACATCATGTCAGGCTCACTCTTACCCTGTGTGTGACGTCATGTCAGACTCATACATACCCTGTTTGTGACGTCATGTCAGGCTCATACATATCCTGTTTGTGACGTCATGTCAGACTCACTCTTACCCTGTTTGTGACGTCATGTCAGGCTCACTCTTACCATGTGTGTGATGTCATGTCAGACTCATACATACCCTGTTTGTGACGTCATTTCAGGCTCATACATACCCTGTTTGTGACGTCTTGTCAGGCTCACTCTTACCCTGTGTGTGACGTCATGTCAGACTCATACATACCCTGTGTGTGACGTCATGTCAGGCTCATACATACCCTGTTTGTGACGTCATGTCAGGCTCACTCTTACCCTGTGTGTGACGTCATGTCAGACTCATACATACCCTGTTTGTGACGTCATGTCAGGCTCACTCTTACCCTTATTGTGACGTCATGTCAGGCTCACTCTTACCCTGTTTGCATGTATCAATCTACTTATCTATAAGCCAGATTTCAGTGTCACCCACATTTCGTTCCTTAATTTCACAGCCTACTGTCTCGAAAAACTATACAGCGACTGGTGAATGCCAGTCACACTCAGGATTTCCTCTGATTAAATTCCCAGAGGAGCATATGTAACAGGTTCACCAACCAGTATGTCACGTACCTACACAAATAACTTAACATCCACCCGGTCACCTAGTCGCCACATGGTGCGCTCCACGTTGTGGACAATCTTCAAGTGTTATTTCAGTAATTAAAGGAATTTCTGGGTCTCTTTATTTACTTTCAAATAAGAATTTGTTTCGTATCTGTTAAGCTACCATAGTTGATGACTTGTTGCAAGATATGTTTCGTATCTGTTAAGCTACCATAGTTGATGACTTGTTACAAGATATGTTTCGTATCTGTTAAGCTACCATAGTTGATGAATTGTTACAAGATATGTTTCGTATCTGTTAAGTTACACTGATTGGTGTGGTCTTACAACATAGATAATAAAGTTAGTAAATGGAAAAGACGTAAACAGGGTAAGGGTTAGCCTGACAGAAGGAAACAAAACGCAAAAAAAATATTGTTAAAAAAATCAACTCCTTTTAACCCTCCACATCACAAATATGGAAAAAATCAACTCCTGTTAACCTTCCACATCACAAATATGGAAAAAAATCAACTCCTGTTAACCTTCCACATCACAAATATGGAAAACTTCCACATCACAAATATGGAAAAAAATCAACTCCTGTTAACCTTCCACATCACAAATATGGAAAAAAAATCAACTCCTGTTCAGTGATAAACAATCAAGCCAAAAGTCGACATTATTCTTACAATTTCTCGATGTAAAAATGATAGTTGAGGAAAACTTAAACTTTTATATCTTGTAAAGTCTTTGAAAAATAATTTTCAAAATTGTGTGTCACGTTAAACAAGTAAGTCTCAGTTGATTTAAAGATTTTAAGAACGTACTAAACGTTGTAACTTTATTATACAAAATGAGGGGTGAGACTGCAATGAGGCTCATAAAAAAAAGCAAATGAAAAAGACGTAAACAAGGTAAGAGTTAGACTGACAGGACGCAACAAAACAGCGTTTTTACTCGAACTTAGACCTAAATTTGATCCTTGTCTAGTAGGTCATATACAAAATTTGATCCTTGTCTAGTAGGTCATATGCAAAATTTGATCCTTGTCTAGTAGGTCATATACAAATTGTGATCCTTGTCTAGTAGTTCATATACAAAATTTGATCCTTGTCTAGTAGGTCATGTACAAAATTTGATCTTTGTCTAGTAGGTCATATACAAAATTAGATCCTTGTTATAGTTAGATGAAATCATTAATGACTGTAGCGGCGTAGCGTGGGTATGTGCCGCCCGGGGCAGAACCCAAATTTGCTGCCCCACCCCCCAAAAACTATGTTGACGCTATTAAGTAAAGGTAGTCTTTTACATTCATATATTCGAATTATTAAAAATAAAATGAAAAGCTTCATTTGAATAAAAAAATTATGTTTTTTTTTCCCCTCATGGCCCAATCTTTCTTGTATCAATTTTTTTCTCAGGAATGCCATTGTCAAAAAGCCGAAATAGCTATAGCTTATACAATTTTGGTGTATTGGTTATTGATTGCAATTAATTTTTCATTAGCTTAATTTTAGTAAACTTATTTTAAAACCTTGTATTACTTAAGACAGCTGTAGGCAATGTTCGAGTTAATCATATTATTTTAGGCAGGGTAACTTCCAGTATCAATATTTTAATAAACTTAAATAAATCAATTGGTCGAACATTCATTAATTCTTCTGTAAGCTGTGGTAATAAAACATTCCAATGCCAATGTCGTTTGAGATATTTTGAATTCTCTAATGTTAAAGCAAATTTTGAAAGTAGATTAGATTAGCTCGTGTATGAAAGTTACATTTATTTTCAAGCATAGAAACATGTTCGCCTTCGGTCACTAAATATTTGATATCTTGTTCTTTGATTGGAAGATTTAACTAAAATAAAACATACACTTTTATTAAATGTCAAAGAATCCCTTTAAGTATCCCTTTAGTTTCTATTATAGGAAACCTCAGCTAAGAATTTTCAACACTACATGTTTGTAATTAATTTCTGTTATCTTTGACATAACTTAGATAATAAAAAGATTTCATTGTGATTAGCAAAGTGCCTGGTTCTGTTCGTGTGTTGAGCTTTTTTTCCTTTCTGCCTCTTTGATATTCACTACGGCGTATGGACATGGAAAAGAATGCGCAACAACAACACCTAGTGTACTAAAATAGTTAGACAGTTCATTTCATTTAGTGTAACATGTAAACCCATTGGGTTTAATGAACTGTTTGAGGCGATTTGACCGTGAGATTTCATGTTTTGGATTCTCTCTTTGACCGTGAGATTTCATGTTTTGGATTCTCTCTTTGACCGTGAGATTTCATGTTTTGGATTCTCTCTTAAACTCTGGTTTACTACCCAGCCACGAAAAAGTATCAAAACACGCTGGGCCACTAAAATCCATTATTTTAGGATCATCTTTCATGTTAAATACTTTCAGAAATTCCGTGAACTATAAGCAGTTTCACTTTTGTTTTAATGACATCTTTTAAAGATGCTGCAGTTTGAGTTTTAGATGACAGGTATTTTTTCTTACCCTTTCCCCCCATGATGTTCCCGGAATGCTTGAACTTAATTTGCATGAAAATACATCGGGTCCATAATATTGCATTTATTCGCAACAGCATTGTCCTCTCTGTGACCGCAAAAAGCCACATTCAATTTTGCTATGATTTAATAATGGCAATGTCAAACATTCTAACAAGAACTTCTTGCCACTTTGTTTTGTTTTCTTTACAACAAGTTATGCCTGTCCTTTATTACTATTATATTCTTTTTTTAAAATCCTATCTTATCTTATATGTTACAGACGCTCCTTCTGTACAGAAGATTATTGCGTCCTACGTATTTCTATGGTTTGTGTTTAGTCCTGTATTCTTACTAGAGTTTTAAATGATGATAAAGTGTTGGCTTTCCTGGTTTCTTCAGGCAACCCATTCCACGCCCGAATACCGGACGGAAAGAAAGAAAACTTGTATGTGTTTGTTCTTGCATATGGAATAAGAAAGGTGTTTTTATCTTTATGTCTATTTGAGGGTTGTATTAAGTTATCTTTGTGTTGTATTTCTAAATTAGAATTAATTGCCTTTTGTATAATTACTAATTTACTCTGGGTTCTTCTATTTTTATTACTTCCAACTGGATCAAAAAACTTTGTCAATATTGAACTTCATGAGTTTTAATATCACTAAATAAGCAATTTTATCCATTATTTTTGATGATTCTACAAAACAAAAGACATTAAAGTTAAAATAAAGATGCTTTGGACGCATAAACCATATAAGAACAACAGCAATTATTTCCCAGTAGTTTCCCTACGTTAAAATCAAACTTGAATAAATTACAATATCTACTAGCACGGCATTGTCAACCCAGTAGTGTCAGAATTAGAAGAATTTATATTCATGATGGAGTTTAAAGTTTTGGCTTCAGACAGGTTCACATATTTTAATACAGTTTCTTCATTTATTTAATTTTTCATCTTGGCTTTTTTCTTTTAATGTTTATGTTTAAAGTTTTTCATTTTTTTAGAAGCTAATTAACAACAATGAATTTGCCGCCCCAAATAAATTGCCGCCCCTAGCAATGTCACAAGCGTCCTAATACTTATATCTTGACTGCTTGCTCCAAGATTCATACAATTACCGTTACACAAGAAATAAAGGCACTGCTAGAAAAACAACAACTTTAATGGCGTTTCTCCTTTCCACAACCACCAACACACACCAAACTCTCTAAACTTTTACACATATACAAATGACGTCAACAACACAATCACTTTGCACGCTTTCGCACCACTAACCAATAACTTTAAATAATAATAATAATAATAAAATGATGATTTATATAGCGCTGTATCCCAGCAAGGAGCCAGGCTCACAGCGCTTTACATGGAAACAAAAATACATATATAAATAAAAAGAAACATTCATAGCATATTAACTACATAAATAACAATACGGTATACTCAATACCACAAAAGCAAACATCAAACACACCACCGTGCGCAATTCACAACAACAAGTTACAAGGGCAAATTGGTCATCCGTGACAAGCAATGCCCAGCTCGGAGAATTCGACAGTATTATATTTAAAATTGATGGGGTACTGTGAGTTTTGCTATTGCAACAGGAGCAGATGTTAAATTTTAAGAATAAATTAAGTTGCTTCCACATCAGTGTCACTTTCTCATATCATTTAAGCCTCTGGTTTATCTAGTAGGGTAGCATTACTGTCAGAAGAATTTATATCTAATAAGAAGTTTGATGTTTTGGCAGTTGAAACGTTCACATGCTTTAGGATAGTTCCATTAGTTATGTTATTAATTTCTTATTTGGCTTTTCTTTTATTTCGATACAAAGCCTTGCTGTCGTATATAAAATATTGTTGTTCGAAATTAACGACTAGGAATTTAACGCCCCTGGCAAAGTGCCACCTGGGTCATTAGTCCCACTTGCCCCCCTCCGCTACGCCACTGAATGACTGTGCTCAAGAGCAAGAAAACAAAAAGTGTCTAGTTAATGTAATTCCTAAATCCTTAATTTTTTAAAAAAAGATATTAAATTATAAGCCTTCAAAAATTGCGACATTAAAAAAATATAATTAAAAGCACATTTGTCTTTTTAACCGGTGTTTGCATTTTAAGATTTTTTATAAATAAAATTGATTTTACATTAAAGGTTATTTGTCGATCTCTACCTTTCTTATTTATATCTCAGTTTAACCGTCTACGTATCTGAAAATCATATTTGGCACTGGCATAAGTTATCTGGCCCCATACATCAAATAGCTTAGGCCCTTATCAGGTGCTGCCCTGGAGATTGATATTTGGGCTACACACGTTGGGGTGGATATTGCAGCAAGGTACTAGGATGGATATTGCGGCTAGGTACTAGGATGGATATTGTGGCTAGGTACTAGGATGGATATTGTGGCTAGATACTAGGATGGATATTGTGGCTAGGTACTAGGATGGATATTGTGGCTAGGTACTAGGATGGATATTGTGGCTAGGTACTAGGATGGATGGATATTGTGGCTAGGTACTAGGATGGATATTGTGGCTAGGTACTAGGATGGATATTGCTGCTAGGTACTAGGATGAATATTGTGGCTAGGTACTAGGATGGATATTGGGGCTAGGTACTAGGATGGATATTGTGGCTAGGTACTAGGATGGATATTGTGGCTAGGTACTAGGATGGATATTGTGGCTAGGTACTAGGATGAATATTGTGGCTAGGTACTAGGATGAATATTGTGGCTAGATACTAGGATGAATATTGTGGCTAGGTACTAGGATGGATATTGTGGCTAGGTACTAGAATGAATATTGTTGCTAGGTACTGGAATGGATATTGTTTCTAGGAACTTGAATGGATATAGTTGCAAGGTACTAGGATGAATATTTTGGCTAACTGCTGGGAAGATGGATATTTTGGCTAAGTAGTTGAATGGATAGTTCGGCTAGGTACTGGGATGGATATTGTAGCTAAGCATTGGGATGGATATTATAGGCTAGGTAGAGGGATGGATATTACAGGCTAGGTAGAGTGATGGATATTATAGGCTAGGTAGAGGGATTGATCTTGTAGGCTAGGTAGAGGGATAGATATTATAGGCTAAGTAGAGTGATGGATATTATAGACTAGGTAGAGTGATGGATATTATAGGCTAGGTAGAGGGATTGATCTTGTAGGCTAGGTACAGGGATAGATATTATAGGCTAAGTAGAGTGATGGATATTATAGGCTAGGTAGAGGGATTACTATTGTAGGCTAGGTAGAGGGATTAGTATTGTAGGCTAGGTAGAGGGATTACTATTGTAGGCTAGGTAGAGGGATTAGTATTGTAGGCTTGGTACTGGGATGGATATTGATGGCTAGGTACTGGGATGGATATTGTAGACTAGGTAGAGGGATAGATATTATAGGCTAAGTAGAGTGATGGATATTATAGACTAGGTAGAGTGATGGATATTATAGGCTAGGTAGAGGGATTGATCTTGTAGGCTAGGTACAGGGATAGATATTATAGGCTAAGTAGAGTGATGGATATTATAGGCTAGGTAGAGGGATTACTATTGTAGGCTAGGTAGAGGGATTAGTATTGTAGGCTTGGTAGAGGGATTAGTATTGTAGGCTTGGTACTGGGATGGATATTGTAGGCTAGGTAGAGGGATGGATTTCATGTCTAGGAATCGGAATGGATATTGGTGATATTTTCCGATATTGATATAGATACCTCATTGGGGTAGAAAGGTGAATAAGTAGTTATCGAAGAGAAGTGAGAGATATTTTTTGAGAAACATGACACAGTCAAACGCAAGTTTATTTAAAATGTATGCTATATATAGAAACAATACGTTAGCAGTAAAGATTAATACAAATGAATAACACATAAAAATAACTCTTCGTGAATCAAATATTATATCATAGTAACGCCATAAAAACAAGCATTAAAACCTTGTATGTTATAGGCATGTGTGAAATCTAGGTATGGACTGTTTAACCAACGTATGACACATCTTGTTTGTTGTTTTTTTTACAATTTCGAAATGTTAGCATACATCCCTTATTTACATTCATGTCATCTAAATACATATATAAATACAAGTGACATTTATCTATACTAAAAAAGGGAAAGCCCTCACTGACTGACTCATCACTAATTCTCCAACTTCCCGTGTAGGTAGAAGCATGAAACTTTGTGAAGTTGTTGGGTACCCTCTCACTACAAAAATTGGCGAAAAAGAATTTTTTAAATCTCGCTCATGTGGAGCCGGGGGCCCAAAGACTTTTTTCCCCCTTCTTTGGGCTCTATAAAAATAGAAAATCACTCATTTTCCTATTACCCGTGTAGGTAGAAGCATGAAACTTTGGAGATTTTTAAAGAACATGCTCCCTACGAGGAAAAAAGAAAATTAAATTTCCTACTAATGGGGGCCAGGCCCCAAAACGGTTATTTCCTTATATAAGCAATATAACAATTGAAAATCACAAATTCTCCTATTTCCCGTATAGGTAGAAGCATGAAACTTTGGAAATCTTTTTAATACTCGCTATCGACAAAAATTGGCAAAAAATAATTTTAAAAATCCCTCTCATGGGGGACCGGGGGCCCAAATATAGTTTTTCTTATATTAAAAACCGACTCATCACTAATTCTCCAACTTCCCGTGTAGGTAGAAGCATGAAACTTTGGGAAGTTATTTGGTACCATCTCACTACGAAAATTGGTGAAAAAGAATTTTTAAAATCTCGCTCATGTGGGGCCGGGGGCCCTAAAAGTTTTTCTAATTATTTGGGCTCTATAAAAATTGAAAATCACCAATGTTCCTATTTCCCGTGAAGGTAAAGGCATGAAACTTTGGGAAGTTGTTGGGCATCTTAACACGACAAAATTGGCGAAAAAAGAATTTTGAAATATACACTAAAGGAGGCCGGGGCCCCCAAAACGTTGTTTTCCCTTCTTTGAGCTGTATAAAAATTAAAAATCACTAATTCTCCTATTTCCCGTGTAGGTAGAAGCATGAAACTTTGGAAAGTTGTTGGATACCCTCTCACGACGAAAATTGGTGAAAAAGAATTTTGAAATTCACACTCATGGGGCCCGGGCCCCAAATAGTTTTTTTTCTTTTATGAGCTATTTACAAATTGCAAATCATTAAGACTCCTATTTCCCATATAGGTAGAAGCATGAAACTTTGCAATTTTTTTGAGTACATGCTTCCGACGATAATTGGCAAAAGAGAATGTTAAATTTCCAACTAATGGGGGCCGGGGCCCCAAAAACCTTTTTCCTTACATAAGCTATATAAAAATTGAAAATTACTGATTCTCCTATTTCCCGAGTAGGTAGACTCATGAAACGTTGGGGAATTGAAATTACACTTTCACGATGGTAGCAGATGAAAAACATTTAAAATATCCCTTACTGGGGGCCGGGGGGGGGGCCAAATGTAGTTTTTTCCTTATAAAAACTGAACATCACTAATTCTCCCTTTCCCCATGTAGGTAGAAGCATGAAACTCTGGAAAGTTGTTGAGTACAATCTCCCGATGAAAGTTGGTGAAAGAGAATGGTAAATTCCCACTCATAAGGTGCTGGGGGCCCAAATATAATTCTTTCTTATATTAAAACTGACTCATCACAAATTTCACATTCAACGTGTAGGTAAAAACATAAAACTTTTGGCAGTTATTGGGTACCCTCTCACGACGAAAATTGGCGTAAAATAATTTTTAAAAGCACACTCGCTAGGGCCGGGACCCCAAAACGTGCTTTTCCCTTATATATGATCTATAAAAATTAAAAATCACTCATTCTCCTATTTCCCGAATAGGCAAACGCATGAAGCTTTGGGGGTTTGCTAAATACAATTCCACGATGGTAGCAGGTGAACAATTGTTTAAAATATCCCTTACTGGGGGCTGGGTGGTCAAAATGTAGTTTTTTTCTAATATTAACTATATAAAAAGTAAAAATCACCAATTCTCCCATTCCCCATTTAGGTAGAAGCATAAAACTTTTGGAAGTTGTTGGGGCCCAAATATAGTTTTTTTATGCACTCACTAACTCACTCATTCACTCAGCACTAATTCTCCAACTTCCCGCAGAAAAGCGCGGGTAAACTGCTAGTATATTCATAAATGCTACATATTAATAAAGTAACATATAAATACAAGTACCCTAAAACAATTAGCATATGAAATAGTCATCTTAATAAAACATATTTTCAAGGACAAATAATACAATCATGTTCAATGGGGAATGATTCTTGAAGTATATTTTCTTTAGTGTGTTCATCAGGGGCGAATCTTAGGTGGTAACAGTATCAGGCCCCCACTTAAAAGACTAAATATAAAGTTGCGATTCTTACGTTTGTTTTTAGATCCAAAGCACAGCATCTACCTCGTGATTTCAATGTTGACGTCATTTCAACGTGTTCCTAATTGTAGAATAATACACGCCGTATAGAACAGTGCATCTCAAACTTATTAGTATGGGGTACCGACATAATTTGTTCCATCGCTCCAGGGACCTGAGCTCTATTTTGTCTGTACTGGTGTGGTAGCCAAATGTAATTTATTTTATTTCTTTCATTGTATGTGATTATTGCCGAAAAATTGACATATTCTACAAGGTAAATGCCTTATAATTTTATAATATAATAATAATTTATAATTTGATTCTTCTGTCATTTCTTGATAACTTCTGCTGACCGGTGGCGGATGGCCCACGGACCGGCATGGGTCCATGGACCACAACTTTGAGAAGCCCTGGTTTGGAAGTTACGAGGAATGCAACTGTGCGGGAAATATGGAGCATGAATAATAGCACATGTTATCAGTACCTCAGCAAAGAAAACAAAATAATACATATATAAAAGACTAGAGCAGGTTTTAGCCACTGAATGAGATTAACAGTGTTTAAATATGAGATAGAGATTAAGTCAAACTTTTACTTTCGTGTATTGACAGAGATTAAGTCAAACTTTTACTTTCTTGTATTGACAGAGATTAAGTCAAACTTTTACTTTCGTGTATTGACAGAGATTAAGTCAAACTTTTACTTTCGTTTATTGACAGAAATTAAGTCAAACTTTTACTTTCGTGTATTGGCAAGAGTAAATAAGAAATGTTTTTATGGCATGAAGTTTTTAAAAAAAAATTCATGCGATTAAATTCAGCAAAACAAGTCTGAGGAAGAAGCACGCTAAGTACGAGAAATAGATTATGGTTAAAAAGCTAAATGTGGAAAAATATTTCTTTTCTTTTAACACAAAGGTTTAAGTTTTGGAAATGATATGAGACGAAACGCTGCAACATCGAAGCCAAAGGTTTGCCTGTTACTTTCTTGTGGCCAGGTCATTCCGCTAAAATGCACGTAGGTTTACAAACACGGCCACAATCACAATGACCGGGTCGTCAACACATGAATACATTCTGATATATATTGTAAAATGATATCTAACTTTGATCAAGGAAACGTGGAAGTAGTTAAGAACAAAACTTCCATCAACTCATAGTTTGAAACAATAACATACATCCAAAGTTTTAACATTATGTGAAAAGAAATATTAGCAGTCGCGTAATGTTCAAGATAGAATCTTCATACATAATATCAGCATGTGTCATGATTAAATCCAATAGAAGAATTTGATGTTTTCAAATATCTTCCGGATTCATTCGTAGTTAGTTGAAGTTAAGAGCACATTGTTGAGGTTTTGATTCCCTTCACAAACTGGTAACATCCAATCCATTGGCGTGAAATCCGGACAAGAGCCTCTCGCTGTTCAAAGCGTCTCGCGTCGAGCTCAAGTTATTTCGAACGTCATCTACCACGATGACGTCATCGTCTTGTCGGTTGTCCTCGTGACGTAAGATGGGAAGACAACGACACAGACATGCGCAGAAGTACCTGACTCTGGCGTACATGAGACTACGGAAGTACGTGCCCCCGGCGTAGAAGAGAAAGATGTGGGCGATGCTGTTGATGATGAACAAGAAGTCGCTGGCGAGGTACAGCACTTCTTTTGTCTTCTGCGGCCAGTCTGGCGACTCTTGCATGGCCAGGAAGATGTTCATGGACACAGGGTAGGTGACTGTGGACAGCATGACCATGACGATGACGTACAGAGTGACGCGCCGCGTGCCGTACTCCATGGAGGCCGGGCAGGAGCCGCGGCGGATGGTTCTCGTCCTGGGGATACGCGTCACCTGCACGACCAAGAGGGCGCTGAGCGGGATCGTCCCCACCCACGGCAGCATGCCGATGGCCAAAAATCCCGGGTATGAGAACCCTCGCTCGTGCTGCAGGACGAAGATGCAGAAGCTGGAGCAGACGATTCGTCTCAGAGACAGGCACATGAATTTAAGGCAGAACACGAAGGACATGAACACCGCCGACGTCATGATGGTCAGGATGAGGTACTTGATGCGTTTCTTGGAGCAGATCCGTCTGACCACCAGTGGCCGGACCACGGCGATGTACCGGACGATGGAGATCGCCAGCACGGTGAACACAGACGTGCAGACGAAACTGTTGAACGCCAGTATGGCGAGATACATCGGGGGGTCGTACCCCATCTGGTAGAGAGAACCGCTCCAGGGGTAGAGCCCGGCGTTCTCACGTTTGTACCACCACCTGAAGTTGCGGACACAGTAGTACATGAAGCTGGTCAGCAGACCTAGGTCCCACACTGCCAGTGACGTCATGAGGGCCACTATTGGTGTCCGGCGTCTACCAGCTGACCAGGCGAGAATGACGCCAGCGTTGCCCATGAACCCCAGGACGCAGAGAGTGATCTGAGCTATTCTGTAGACGAGGTATCTGCAATATATCAAAGTCGTTGTTTTAAGTCATTGATGTCATTTAGGTACATTAGGGATGGAAATTTAACGTGTTGTGCCATTGCATACTGTGCCATTTTTTAAATAAATAAATGTTTAGCATGGTATAAAGAAATTTTGTGGTCGTTTTTTCAACACCATATTGTATATGATTTGTTGATAGCATGTGGTTAATAAAAACATTTTTAAAAACATTTTAAAAAATTATTTAAAAAAAAACGTTGAATATTCGTACAGATACCTACTACAATAGTTACGGAATATTTTTTTTAGTAGAGCATGGTGTTGTATTGTAATTTTTCACAATTTCAACCAAATACACTTAAATAAAGTTATTGAATGTCATAAACTTAAAAGCAACGCTTGAGATAGAGATAGAGAGAGAGAGAGAGAGAGAGAGAGAGAGAGAGAACAAGAGAGGGGGAGAGAGGAGGGGAAGAGAGAGAGGACAGCGTTTGGTGCCAGATTTAATTAATGAAATAAACAGGACACATCTAGCAAAAGAAAGAAACCAACTTAATTTTCGGACCTGGATCTTTTGGTGTCGTAATGGCTGAGATTTGATTGGTTGGTCGCTGAGGTCACGTGGTGTGAGCCATTAAAACACACGACCTGACCGTTCTCGTCAACGTCGACCATCGAGATGATGAGGATAATCGAAGAGTTCACTCCCCTGACCTGATCTGCCATGGCCTCGGATCAGTTCTGACCATAGGTCATAGGTCAAGATTGGCCTCGGCATGTACGTGACGTGTCGCACTCATGTTGTTTTTGTTTAAAATCTTTTGATCTCGATCACTTCGGTCAACATTTGGTCGAGATCACTTCGATCAACATTTGGTCGAGATTACTTCGGTCAACATTTGGTCGAAATCACTTCGGTCAACATTTGGTCAAAATCACTTCGGTCAACATTTGGTCGAAATCACTTCGGTCAACATTTGGTCGAGATCACTTCGGTCAACATTTGGTCGAAATCACTTCGGTTGACATTTGGTCGAGATCACTTCGGTCAACATTTGGTTGAAATCACTTCGGTTGACATTTGGTCGAGATCACTTCGGTTGACATTTGGTCGAGATCACTTCGGTTGACATTTGGTCGAAATCACTTCGGTCACCATTTGGTCGAGATCACTTTGGTTGACATTTGGTCGAGATCACTTCGGTTGACATTTGGTCGAGATCATAAAGAACACAGCACAGGGACTTTTTAAAAGTCCCTATTCGAATACTGCATCTCATTACTCTTGCAGGCATGGACTCCGTGCACCAGTCCGTGCACCAGTCCGTGCACCAGTCCGTACACCAGTCTGTGTACCAGTCCGTGTGCCAGTTAACTGTCGTTAAAGTTGATAAACATTAGAATAAACTTGGCTTGTAATCTGTAATGTGTCTTGGCAGGTAATCACTGTAATTTGAGAGATCCCTTCATTTCCATTTGACGCGAGCTTATGGGGAAAAAATATAATAATATCATTATTAAAACAATACAATAAATGACAACCATTAAATTTTGTTTTAATGCATATATATATATATATTATTTTTCTCAGCATCAATCAAGGGAATTAAATTCAGATACAAAAATAGAAAATGAAAGAATTTTTTTTAAAATGTTCATAAAGAATTATTATAAGAATGATTTAAAATGTTAAGGTCCTATTTCAGAATAATTGTGAGGAGAGAGAACAAAATTCTGATCTATTTCAAAACAAATTCAATCTTATCTCCCTTAGAAAAAAAAAACTGCTAAGTCTGTAAATTAAAAGGAATGACGGTGGGAGAACGTGACAATAGGAACGAAAATAATTTTTTTGCAATGCCTAACTAATAGACGTTGCTATGCAATGAACGTTTTAAATCGATATCTGTTTAAATTATTATTAAAATATTGTATTATTCTGAAAGCGTATCTAAAGAACAAACGATATCAAAGAGTTTTAAAAATAAATGATAGCTCAATAATAAATGTTGATTTCATCAGCACCATTACATGGACTCGTCGACGTGTGGCTAGAGAGAAAATGGGGGAAAGGCTGGGATATTTAATGGGCTCAACTTAGGGATGTGATTCAATTGTAAGGCGACATTTTTAAACCTATTTGAAGTGGACTCTCACTTACTTTAAGTTGTGATCAAAGAGGTCAAAGCGTCTAAAATTATACGGCATTTAAGTTGTGATCAAAGTGTTCAAAAAGTCTAAAATTATGACGCATTTTCAAGAAGTGTGTGGAAAAGTAAGTTTTACTGTCGACAACCGTTAATAAAAAAAAAATATAATGAAAATTCAAGTTTCCACAGCAGATAATGATCAGAGGTAGAAATATTCTTATCCACTGGAAATGTGTATTTTGATTTTTTTTTAAATTTAAGAAATATATGTATAAAGACATTTTCATATAAATTGTATTGTATTTAATTAAATGCAAATGTGTAACCGTTGTTGCTTCTCTCATACATCTTTATAAATGCTAATGTTGTGTGAATCAGAAAAGTGTACATTAACTCAATTTATTTTGTCATAAGAGCGACAATATTGTTTTGTTTTTTAATTATAAAATCATAAAAAACATAAATATAGATCTACACGTTAAATTAGAGAAATTTTTAACTTAGCTATGATAAAAACAGAGCAACAGAAATCCAGTTCAACGCATAAGGAAGAACTATTCACTGGAGGTCCCAAAAAAACAAAAACCTTAACTCATAAAGAAAGTATGTTGAAAGTGGATTGAAAAAAAACAGGAAATGTATGAGCTCTACCAGGATCACGTGTTAAAAACTGCAATAAAAAGATAAAATCAATCAATACGCTTCTCTGGGCGAGACTGCAAGAGGAAGATCGAAGAGCCCCAAAAATCTCAGACCGAACTTTTATCAAAGCCAGACAAACGCTCAGACGTACAGACAACGTAAAAACTGCAGATGAGCTCCTGGGAATCCAATAAAGGAAAAAAGAAGTAACAGTTTTCAGGGGACGCTACTGAGAACAATTCACGAGCTGCCCACTCAACGGGGGGAATATTTTTAATGTCCCTTTAAAGATGTTGCATTATTGATTGGAAAACTTTCCTGACATTAATCTTCCATTACTATGATCACATTTTGTTGTTGTTGTTGTTTCAATTGGTGGGTGAGAGAATATCGTGAAGAAATATCTGCCCTGAAAAACCGAAAAAAAAACAAGACATTATTTTAAAAAACTTAGTTTGGATATTATATTCAGTGACTAATTGTGATTATTACTAATTGTCAGTAGTTGACGGAATTAGACTTGTGATCACTAAATTATCATATATTGTAACATGTGTTATTAGTGCCGACTGCAGTTCACCGAATACATCGAATCAATTGTTAGACATGATCGACTTTATAATCTATTTCAATAGTATTAAGATCTGGTCAGAAAGTTTCTCTACATGTGATTTTTTTCTACGGGTTGAAAGGTTCTAAAACTGGAACAATCTTGAGATTTATCAATTTTTTAAAAAGAATCGATTATCTAAACTTTTTTTAAAACCCCGGAATTTTGATAACATGTTACAAACCCAAGGTCGCATGGTCCTCCCCAGTTTGGTCCTAGGATTTTACTTAATGTGAAAAGAAGTGGGTTTTGTTAACACAGTGACCCCTTGAGTGACCGGTCCACCCACATTAACCGGCCTAACAGCTCTATCTCCGTGAGTGGTTCCAGATCTCAAGGCCAAGTAACCGGTGCATGAGATAGAAAAAAACATGCGTCTTGATGGCCGACATAACGGCCCCGGACAAAATGGCCCCGACAAATGGGCCCCAGCTTAGCGGCCCCATTCAAAACGGCCTTGAAATCGTATCGTTCAGGAGGAGTTGCATGATCAAGCTAGAACAGACGGGACAGACATTTCAAATCTATCGATATCTACACGCAAATTTTCCCATGGGCAATTATATCGTATTACCCGAATTTATATTTTTTTTAAAATAAAACTTTTCTCCTAATAAATTTCATAACCTACATAATTTATATACTTTGTAAAATTTACAAATAGTTCTATTTACAAATGTACTCTATGAAAAAACTTGAAACTTTTTTAATGTGAATTTAAAAAATGTGGACCAAAATGAGTAACTCTAAATGTGTTTACCTAAATGATCTACTTAAATGTGTGTACCTCAATGATGTATTTAATTGTGTCTACCTAAAAGAATATAGTCTAGTTGATAGATGTACAATATAGTTGACAGACGTTCAATTTATGCCAAAGTAAAGAAAAACGTTTTTTGTAATATTTGATTTAGAAACTCTTCTGTTGCTCTCTCATTCTAAGGTCGTCGTTTAAAGTCGTTCGTCCGAGATATTTCCAATTCAACCTTCCAATTGAACAAATGTGTGAGGAAAGTTACTTTACGTTTCTCTGCTGAAATTACAATTAACTGCGCTTGGCTTGTCTGAGGGAGAGAGAGAGAGGGGGAGGGAGAGAGAGAGGGAGAGAGAGACAGAGAGAGGGGGAGAGAGGGAGAGAGGGGGAGAGAGAGGGGGAGGGAGAGAGAGACAGAGAGAGACAGAGAGAGGGGGAGAGAGAGGGAGGGAGAGAGAGTGGGGGAGGGAGAGAGGGAGGGAGGGAGAGAGAGAAGGGCTCAGTCTGTTGGTGAAGGCATTAGAAGTATATGTGTGAGAGAGATTAGATCAGTGTGTGTGAGAGAGATTAGATCAGTCTGTGTGAGAGAGATTAGATCAGTCTGTGTGAGAGAGATTAGATCAGTGTGTGTGAGAGAGATTAAATCAGTGTGTGTGAGAGAGATTAGATCAGTGTGTGTGAGAGAGATTAGATCAGTGTGTGTGAGAGAGATTAGATCAGTGTGAGTGAGAGAGATTAAATCAGTGTGTGTGAGAGAGATTCAATCAGTGTGTATGAGAGAGATAAGATCAGTGTGTGTGTGAGAGAGATTAAATCAGTGTGTGTGAGAGAGATTAAATCAGTGTGTGTGAGAGATTAAATCAGTGTGTGTGAGAGAGATTAAATCAGTGTGTGTGAGAGAGATTAAATCAGTGTGTGTGAGAGAGATTAAATCAGTGTGTGTGAGAGATTATATCAGTGTGTGTGAGAGAGATTAAATCAGTGTGTGTGAGAGAGATTAAATCAGTGTGTGTGAGAGAGATTAAATCAGTGTGTGTGAGAGAGATTAAATAATTGTGTGTGAGAGATTAAAACAGTGTGTGTGAGAGAGATTAAATCAGTGTGTGTGAGAGAGCTTAAATCAGTGTGTGTGTGAGAGAGATTAAATCAGTGTGTGTGAGAGAGATTAAATCAGTGTGTGTGAAAGAGATTAAATCAGTGTGTGCGAGAGAGATTAAATCAGTATGTGTGAGAGAGATTAAATCAGTGTGTGAGAGAGATTAAATCAGTGTGTGTGAGAGAGATTAGATCAGTGTGTGTGAGAGAGATTAAATCAGTATGTGTGAGAGAGATTAAATCAGTATGTGTGAGAGAGATTAAATCAGTATTTGTGAGAGAGATTAGATCAGTGTGTGTGAGAGAGATTTAATCAGTATGTGTGAGAGAGATTAAATCAGTCGATGTGAGAGAGATTAGATCAGTGTGTGTGTGTGAGAGAGATTAAATCAGTGTGTGTGAGAGAGATTAAATAATTGTGTGAGAGAGATTAAATCAGTGTGTGTGTGAGAGATTAAATCAGTGTGTGTGAGAGAGATTAAATCAGTATGTGTGAGAGAGATTTAATCAGTATGTGTGAGAGAGATTAAATCAGTGTGTGTGAGAGAGATTAAATCAGTGTGTGTGAGAGAGATTAAATCAGTGTGTGTGAGAGATTAAATCAGTGTGTGTGAGAGAGATTAAATCAGTGTGTGTGAGAGAGATTAAATCAGTGTGTGTGAGAGAGATTAGATCAGTGTGTGTGAGAGAGATTAAATCATTGTGTGTGAGAGAGATTAGATCAGTGTGTGTGAGAGAGATTAGATCAGTGTGTGTGAGAGAGATTAAATCAGTGTGTGTGAGAGAGATTAGATCAGTCTGTGTGAGAGAGATTAGATCAGTCAGTGTGAGAGAGATTAGATCAGTGTGTGTGAGAGAGATTAAATCAGTGTGTGTGAGAGAGATTAGATCAGTGTGTGTGAGAGAGATTAGATCAGTGTGTGTGAGAGTGATTAGATCAGTGTGTGTGAGAGAGATTAAATCAGTGTGTGTGAGAGAGATTAGATCAGTGTATGTGAGAGAGATTAGATCAGTGTGTGTGAGAGAGATTAAATCAGTGTGTGTGAGAGAGATTAAATCAGTGTGTATGAGAGAGATAAGATCAGTGTGTGTGTGAGAGAGATTAAATCAGTGTGTGAGAGAGAGATTAAATCAGTGTGTGTGAGAGATTAAATCAGTGTGTGTGAGAGAGATTAAATCAGTGTGTGTGAGAGAGATTAAATCAGTGTGTGTGAGAGAAATTAAATAATTGTGTGTGAGAGATTAAATCAGTCTGTGTGAGAGAGATAAAAACAGTGTTTGTGTGAGGGACTGAATTATTGTGCGTGAGAGAGGCTTTTCTATCTGTTTTTTTTAGTTTTACTTTTCCAAAATAATAATTATAATACATATTTGCAATACTATATAATAATGATAATAGTAATACACAATAATAATTATAATAATAATAATAATAGAAATGATAATAAAAATACCAATACTAAATATAATTTGATTAGAAAGCATTGCTTAAATTAGTGTTTGTGGTGGCAGAGACTGAGTGTGGATGAAATCATGAAATCCTCAGGTAACATTCAAAAGTAATTCGTAAATGTTTAAATACTGTTTATAATTCCATTATATTAACTTGTGGTGTCTGAGCCGTGCAACAGACCGCCAGTGCGACCTTGCCGAAAAAAAATGGATCGATTTTTAACCCATTTTCCCGTAAGCTAGCGAGCTGCAATTTTGAAGGCAGACTCATGCAATGATAAAAATTTTGTATTGAAATTTCAAATCGATCGAATGAACAATAATTGAATTATTGAGTTTTTAAATTATTTTATGTATCTCTTTATATCATGTTTATTGTTGGAGATTGAGTGTTGTCGTGTGTAATATGTTCAGCAGCCTTTCATGTCGCGCAATAAGGTGCGCATTACATTGACAGTACTTATAAAAAATATATTCCAAATCGGTGCGCATTATAATAACAAGTTGCACGAAACATAACTAGAATGTTGTATTTTCGGATAGTTTTGCCCTGCGTATTTTAATGAACATCTTTATAGTTATGTCTCGTATATAACGGATTTATAGTATAAACTTGGTTTATTACTGGTTTAAAAAAATTCCTTCTTCATATTATAGTGCCATTTTGTGTAATACGCTCCGGATGTTTCCCTTTCGGGCGCTGTAATGGAAAAACAAACAAATAATAGTGTGTATTTTTTTTTAACACTTGTACTTGTTGTAGCGTAACGTAACTTTGGAAAACTTTCAAAATGTCTAATAAATACTATCAACAGTGGCACAATTAAATATGTTTAAGTTAGTGTAAAAGATCAAACAAATTTTGAAAATAAAAGTAAAAGTCATTCATTAAAAGTAATAACCGTTTATTATCAAACAAAATAAACACTGTGTAATAATTTCAAGTTCATTTTTCTTAAAATTCAATAACTTATCTCTCCCCGCTTTAACTGTTATCACTTGAGAAATCTTTTTTTTTAAATTTCAATCTCTTTTATCTTATATTATTTTAAATTATATTGTTTTGAAGGATATTATTTTCATTTATATTATTTTGACGGATATTATTTTAACTTATATTATTTTAACTTATATTATTTTGACTGATATCATTTTAACTTATATTATTTAACTGATATTATTTCAGCACGTTGATTCAATATGTTCCCGTGAGATTGTCATCCTTAAAGTGGGTGAAAAACAAGTTTTTAAAAGTCGAGATTGACTTAAAAATAGATCAGTTCACGTGCTCTAAGATAGGAAGAGGGGGTGAAGAAGGTCGTCTTTATACTTTCCAAGCAGACTATTTCTAGCGAACTGCTAACCCTAACATTTACCTAACATTATTATTTTGTGGTTGGTGATGTTGTTATTTTTTTCCTTTAAAAATGCTGGAACATCCATCTTTACTTGGATGTGTTGGAACTAGATGTAATTCTATTGAATTCTTGAAACAGAAACACATTGGATGTACTTTCATTATTACTTATTTTTGAAGCTCAATATTTCGACCGACAACCGTTTATTTTCGCCAATGGGTTCAAGAGTTCAAGTTCCTGTTGTGGTCATATTGGTCACCTTATAATGTGTTATCTTTTACATTAGTCACAATATCCTGGGGTTTTTTGACACACTAATTACGGTAACTTTCCAAATAAATATCGGGCGTGGATTGGGTTGCCTGAAGAAACCAGGAAAGCCAACAGTTTATCATCCTTTAAAACTCTAATAAGAATACAGGACTAAACACAAACCATAGATACACGTAGGACGCAATAATCTTCTGTACAGAAGGAGCTTCTGTAGTACATAAGATAAGATAAATAAATAAATCATACGGCAAAGTTCGGATGGTGATCCAGATGGCAAACAACGTCAGAAGAAGAGACAAATAACTCATTAGCAATCTGAATGTGCCGTCGTGAATTGATTTTGTCTTTCAAATATCTATAAAATTCAAAGAAAAAAATTGTTTATGGTTGTATCATCTCAAACGCACATAAATAATGGCCAGGCGATGAAAGCAGTATTAAAGTAAAAAATGGGAAAAAATGTTGTTATTTGTTTACAACCTAGGATCACAAGACAAGGGACATCATCGGGATGGATGACCGATTTGGTTCACAAGACAAGGGACATCATCGGGACGGATGACCGAGTTTACAACCTGGGATCACAAGACAAGGGACATCATCGGGACGGATGACCGAGTTGGTTCGCAAGACAAGGGACATCATCGGGACGGATGACCGAGTTTACAACCTGGGATCACAAGACAAGGGACATCATCGGGATGGATGACCGAGTTTACAACCTGGGATCACAAGACAAGGGACATCATCGGGACGGATGACCGAGTTGGTTCACAAGACAAGGGACATCATCGGGACTGATGACCGAGTTGGTTCACAAGACAAGGGACATCATCGAGACTGATGACCGAGTTGGTTCACAAGACAAGGGACATCATCGGGACGGATGACCGAGTTGGTTCACAAGACAAGGGACATCATCGGGACGGATGAACGAGTTGGTTCACAAGACAAGGGACATCATCGGGACGGATGACCGAGTTGGTTCACAAGACAAGGGACATCATCGGGACTGATGACCGAGTTGGTTCACAAGACAAGGGACATCATTGGGACGAATGACCGAGTTTACAAGCAGGGATCACAAGACAAGGGACATCATCGGGACTGATGACCGAGTTGGTTCACAAGACAAGGGACATCATTGGGACGGATGACCGAGTTGGTTCACAAGACAAGGGACATCATCGGGACTGATGACCGAGTTGGTTCACAAGACAAGGGACATCATTGGGACGAATGACCGAGTTGACAACCTGGGATCACAAGACAAGGGACATCATCGGGACGGATGACCGAGTTGGTTCACAAGACAAGGGACATCATCGGGACGGATGACCGAGTTGACAACCTGGGATCACAAGACAAGGGACATCATCGGGACGGATGACCGAGTTGACAACCTAGGATCACAAGACAAGGGACATCATCGGGACGGATGACCGAGTTTACAACCAGGGATCACAAGACAAGTGACATCATCGGGACGGATGACCGAGTTGACAACCTAGGATCACAAGACAAGGGACATCATCGAGGCGGATGACCGAGTTGACAACCTGATCACCGAGTTGACAACCAGGGATCACAAGACAAGGGACATCATCGGGGCGGATGACCGAGTTGACAACCTGATCACCGAGTTTACAACCTAGGATCACAAGACAAGGGACACCATCGGGACGGATGACCGAGTTGACAACCTGATCACCGAGTTTACAACCTAGGATCACAAGACAAGGGACATCATCGGGACGGATGACCGAGTTGGTTCACAAGACAAGGGACATCATCGGGACTGATGACCGAGTTGGTTTACAAGACAAGGGACATCATCGGGATGGATGACCGAGTTTACAACCTGGGATCACAAGACAAGGGACATCATCGGGGCTGATGACCGAGTTGGTTCACAAGACGACGAAAAATCGGGACTGATGACCGAGTTGGTTCACAAGACAAGGGACATCATTGGGACGAATGACCGAGTTTACAAGCAGGGATCACAAGACAAGGGACATCATCGGGATGGATGACCGAGTTGGTTCACAAGACAAGGGACATCATCGGGACGGATGACCGAGTTGACAACCTAGGATCACAAGACAAGGGACCATCGGGACGGATGACCGAGTTGACAACCTGGGATCACAAGACAAGGGACATCATCGGGACGGATGACCGAGTTGACAACCTAGGATCACAAGACAAGGGACATTATCGGGACGGATGACCGAGTTTACAACCAGGGATCACAAGACAAGGGACATTATCGGGACGAATGACCGAGTTTACAACCTGGGATCACAAGACAAGGGACATCATCGGGGCGGATGACCGAGTTGACAACCTGATCACCGAGTTGACAACCTAGGATCACAAGACAAGGGACATCATCGGGATGGATGACCGAGTTGACAACCTGATCACCGAGTTTACAACCTGATCACCGAGTTGACAACCTAGGATCGCAAGACAAGGGACATCATCGGGACGGGTGACCGATTCTCACAGCTGTCATTAAACCGTCAGACCTGTCCAGTTATCTATGATACGACGATCACGACGATCTATATTTAGCCCCATGGGGACCTGAACTGCCGTCACTCAACGCGTTCACCGAGATTTGATCCAATATCGGCAAAGTGTTAACTGTTCTATTGTGATCCTGGGCGTTATATATCAAGTTCAAGGACGAATCAACGTTTTCTTTTTTTTTTTAATTATCTCTAGACGTCCTCCGAAGTAATCGAATAAAATATTATGTTACGTTTGTCGCTGGCGATGAGTACACGGTGTTCGATTACTTTAGTCTAATCCTGTTGATAAGGCGTGGGCCTACATTTAATTAGAAATTATAGACAAACAAAAACCATTTGAATTAACAACATGTTATTTTCTTTCTTAAAGAAGAATCTGTATTGGCAAGTATATAATAACAGCAGAGGAGAATATTTATAATCATTTGAAAAGGACTACATCCAGTCCATTGTTTTAAAACACCGTTGAGCTGCTACTGCTTGTGAGAGCAAAGGTCTTGTGGTTCAGAGGAGAGAATAGATATTGATTCAACTGACACTCCCCTGCTCGTGTTTAGGACATCTGGGCTCACCGGGCCAGGAGGTGTCTTCCCGCATCTCCTGAAATTAGTCTTTCAATTTTTCAAAGGCTGACTCATCGGTCCATGGAAGGCAATTTACTACGAATCTAAGGAATCGTGGAGTTTGTCTTAGCTCCCCACAAAAGCAACAACCCCTACCCACCCCGCACAGACTTTTCTGCTTTATATTTAAATTGTTATAGTATATTAATTTTAACTGACAAAAAATTAACACACAATTTAAATTTCGATTTTTTAAAATTAAATTTTAAACTATTTTTTTTAAGTTTCAAAAAACCTCAGGATTTAGACGACAAAGACAGTTTATAAAAATCGTTTAGTAATTAAAAGTCGTTGCGTACTACTATGCACCAAGATGAGAACCATCTTGAACATTCATTGTTGGTCTCTTTTTAACGAGCTGTACCACGATTCTGGCTGTGAGAAAGGACATAAGTGAAGGCATCCAACAGGCAAAGAAAAGGATCCTGTCATTTAGTCTATGTGTATAAGGACGTCTTTAGATTTTTGTTCTATTGTTTGAATTGTCTTAGTTAATAAAAGTAATACAGAAGATGTTAGCTTGAAAGCTGTTTAAGGGATTGGTCTTCTGAACAAGATATAGTGTTTTAGAGCTGTGTGCAAGTAGTGACCACTTTTATATTCCTCTCTTATCTTATCTTATCTTATCTGCTACAGACAATCCTTCTTTACAGAAGATTACACCTTTCCAGTAATAGTACTATTTACCAGTTAACAAAAGTTCACGTGATTAAAATGCACCACAGAACAAGCATGACTGAGAGTTTTAGCGTGTCTGGTCTAAGGTACAACCTTTGAGAGGTCATATGTACAACCCTAGAGAGGTCTTATGTACAAACCTTGAGGAGTCTTATATACAACCCTGTACAACCCTTGAAATGTCTTATGTACAACCCTTGAGAGGTGTTATGTACAACCCTTGAGAGGTGTTATGTACAACCCTTGAGAGGTGTTATGTACAACCTTTGAGATGTGTTATGTACAACCCTTGACAGGTGTTATGTACAACCCTTGACAGGTGTTATGTACAACCCTTGAGAGGTGTTATGTACAACCCTTGAGAGGTGTTATGGTCAACCCTTGAGAGGTGTTATGTACAACCTTTGAGAGGTGTTATGTACAAAACTTGACAGGTGTTATGTACAACCCTTGACAGGTGTTATGTACAACCCTTGAGAGGTGTTGTGTACAACACTTGACAGGTGTTATGTACAACCCTTGACAGGTGTTATGTACAACCCTTGAGAGGTGTTATGTACAACCTTTGAGAGGTGTTATGTACAACACTTGACAGGTGTTATGTACAACACTTGACAGGTGTTATGTACAACCCTTGACAGGTGTTATGTACAACCTTTGAGATGTGTTATGTACAACACTTGACAGGTGTTATGTACAACCCTTGAGAGGTCTTATGTACAATCCTTGAGAGGTCTTATGTATAACCCTTGAGAGGTCTTATGTATAACCCTTGAGAGGTCTTATGTACAACCCCTGAGAGGTCTTATGTACAATCCTTGAGAGGTGTTATGTACAACCTTTGAGAGGTGTTATGTACAACCTCTGAGAGGTGTTAAGTACAACCCTTGAGAGATATTATATACAATCCTTGAGAGGTGTTATGTACAACCTTTGAGAGGTGTTATGTACAATCCTTGAGAGGTGTTATGTACAACCCTTGAGAGGTCTTATGTACAATCCTTGAGATGTGTTATGTACAACCCTTTAGAGGACTTATGTACAATCCTTGAGTATTATGTACAAACCTGTACAACCCTTGAGTGGTGCTGAGAACGACGGTTGCATCAGTATAATTTTGCGGTTCAAATTTCTTTTTTTTTTTCATATTTGATATGTTTTGTTCGCCCATTTCTCTTTTACTGTGTGTATATATAAGTTTGCCGTTTATAGATGAATGCACTGAACTTTGAGAACTGAATTAAAATACAGTCCCAAGATTGTACACATACAGTAAATGTTTAAAAAGTGTTTTAAAAAATCCAAACCTACAAACATTCAAATTAATGAAAAAATGTATATGTTGCGATCTGAAAAAACTAGTTTTTATTTTGAACATCTTAAAAATGAAGGCTCTGTCACTTGTAAATGCAGGCTCATGTCTAAATCCCGTCCTTATAGACCACATATTATTTAAATTATGTTGGTTAAAGAAAAATATATAAATATATAATAAAAACCTTGAGATCCTATTTCATTAAATGACAACTGGGTACAATTATTATCACATACGTATAAAAAAATAGTTGCCTAGTAAATAAAAATTGTACAAACGATACTACTCATAAAATTGATTCTAGGATAGTGGCACTACAGAAATAATCAATATACATTGTTCATGTTCCAAACATAACGCACTCCTGATCGCTACGTCGTTTTAACTTGGCGTTGAGTCGGTTTAACTCATGCAAATAAAGCACTGTTTTGAGATCTCTTTCCCTACGTGCTAATCCTCCATTACCACTGGTCAATTATAGTTGACGTAGAAATGCAATGAATGGGTGTGACGTGGCAAATTGGAGAAAACAGCTTTTGAGACCTTGATTAGTTTCGTCTCATTTTTCAAGGAAAATGTTACGGGAAAATTACTGAGACGCCAGAAGCAATGTTCGAATTCCGACACGATTACGTGCCCCTTGATAGCAGTTTGATCTTGTAATGACCTTAGCGGAGTTAATTTCTCAGTTTTTTATGAGTCGGTTCGATTTATGAGAAATGTGTGCCGCTTTGAACTGACGCAAATATGGAGTACGGCAAAGCACTGGCTCAATGAGATAATCGTACCCAATAATTATAAAGAAAGAAATATATTCTCAGCAACTGAAAAACTTGCTCCTATTATAAAAAAATGATTTGTTAAAATTTGAATTTTTCAATCAGGTTTTTCATTTCCTTGGTTACCCTGAAATCTATAGCGTCTCTCCGTCCTGTTTAACTCTTAACACAGCAACAACCCAACTCTGCGTCATTACACATAGAACACAGTCTAACCACGTGATTAAACACAGAACATAATTCAACCATGTGACAAAACATAGAACACAATCCAACCATGTGACATAACACAGAACTGAATCCAACCACGTAACATAACACAGAACATAATCCAACCATATGACGTAACACACATAACATAATATTACCGTGGGATGTTAAACAGAAAATAGTTCAATCCTGTGACGTTACACAGAACATATTCTAATCCCCTTACGTCACTTACAGAACATAATTTACCACCTTTCCTCTCTTAGCAACATAAGCTATGTATCAACTGAGGTCATAAATGTATGACATATACAACTAAAGGATCAGCTGGTAAACTGTTATCGTAAATTGTCTGAAATTTTGAGTGCATCTCATAAAAAATGTATACAAAGTCTAGTGTAAATCTATGTTGTTGTCAAATGTTATACGTTATTGTATAAGTAGGTTAAAGGCAACTCTGTCAAAACACATAATTTATTTATTTATTTTTTATTATACACGTTTCATTATTAGATATTTTGATTACTTTTTCATAATTTCTTAAGGTATAAATTGAAAAATTATCAATAAATGGCTTTCACAAAAACATCACATTATTTTATTTCATAATCATTTTCATTTATTAATTAATTAATTTTTTTTTGATGCCTCAACTGAATAGATAATTGGTTCACACAAAAAATCAGTTTTTTTAAAGCAACTTGTAATTTATCTTATAATCCTTAATCCCACGCATACTGTTGTCAATGATTTTAGAATGTACATCAATAAAATACGAATGCGTTTAAATCTCTTATCTTGTTGTAAAATCAATCCTTTCTGATTATAATATGTGGTGTTTGTATTTTCTGATTATAATACGTGGTGTTTGTATTTTTTCACACTTTCGACTTAGAAATTAAGTATAGAACCTTTCAGCTAATTCTTGATGTCTGGGCAATAATAGAATTAGGTCACGCCCTCGTTGTGTCTTCGTGACGTCCCATATCCCTGACTCGCGTACACTGAATGCACAGGAACGACTCTAAGTAAATTATTCCCCAGTCCCAAACACAGCAGTAGGGAGCAGACTATCCAGTGGAAACAATGTTCTCCACAGGGGCCGTCCATAAAGTACGTCACGCTCCAGAGGGGGGGAGGGAGTGTAAGAAAGTGTGACAGTTTGTGACAGGGGGGGTGTCGGCCATGTGTGACGTCACGGTGTTTTATGTTAAATTTTAAATTATTTTGCTAATTAGAGATATATTTTTGTACGAAAGTGAAGAGTGACGTTGTTTTTTTTTTTTTTTTTTTTTTTGGTTTTTTTTTGAGACAGGGGGAGGGGGGAGTTAAAAATGGTCAAAAATAGCGTGACTTACTTTATGGACGACCCCACAACTTTGTCGTGTGGCCGTGGAACCACTGTATAAAAGACTTGAAGTCCTAACTGCAGACCACACTGAAAACAAGCTATTACAAATAGGACACACTGGAGTCATGAGAAAAATCCAATCTTGGCCTCTTCATCTTACACAATCAACATCAGGTGGTTCGAAGTTTTCCCAACACTTCTCCTACTCAATGCAACTTGTAACAAACCGGAATAGATATATTTGGAATTAATTCGTCTCTCACACTAATTGCTATTGCATTCTGTCAGGTGTCAAACAACTTGCTAGGAAGAAAGGGGAAAATAAAACAGTGACATTTGTAGAAGTTTTATTCCAATTATTTCTCAAAACGAAATGCAACCAGTGAATAGAATCAGTTTCAATGAAATGAGTCAATGCTCAGGTCCATCCATGAAGACAATCAGTTTCAATCCCTGCTCTGGTCTATGAAGACAATCAGTTTCAATCACTGCTCACTGCTCAGGTCTATGAAGACAACCAGTTTCAATCACTGCTCAGGTCTATGAAGACAATCAGTTTCAATCACTGCTCTGGTCTATGAAGACAATCAGTTTCAATCACTGCTCAGGTCTATGAAGACAATCAGTTTCAATCACTGCTCAGGTCTATGAAGACAATCAGTTTCAATCACTGCTCAGGTGCATGAAGACCATCAATTTCAATCACTGCTCAGGTCCATGAAGACAATCAGCTTCAATGACTGCTCAGGTCCATGAAGACAATCAGTTTCAATCACTGCTCAGGTCCATGAAGACAATCAGTTTCAATAACTGCTCAGGTCTGGGAACATCTCACAACTGACCATTGGTCCCTTTAAGCTGCACGATCGCGTAACTATCTGACAGACACCGCTATAGCAGCAGAATGACCGCGAAGCAAATTCAGATGAGAATAGTTTATCTGTGTTGTTTTTTTTTTGTTCATGCACAAAAAAATGGATGCTGTGCAACTTTCACACACGAGTTGTTGTTTTTGTGCCCTCGAATCACCAAAACTTGGAGGGAACATTGCTACTGAACGTATTGCAGAAACTGAAATAGAGATTAAGTTGCATAACGTACTATTACATAGTAAACAATTAAATAATTTTGAAATGAATTTTCATTAACTTTTTATTTTTATTTTCGTTAACTCTTTAGCTCAGTCTCACCAATACTTACCCTTTACAACAAGAGAACATCTCACCAAGACTTCCCCTTTTCACCAAGACTCCATCTCACCAAGACTTCCGCTTTACACCAAGACTCCATCTCACCAAGACTTCCGCTTTACACCAAGACTCCATCTCACCAAGACTTCCCCTTTACACCAAGACTTCCTCTTTACATCAAGACTCCATCTCACCAAGACTTTATCTTTACACCAAGACTTCCTCTTTACACCAAAACTCCATCTCAACAAGACTTCCGATTTACACCAGGACTTCCTCTTTACACCAAGACTCCATCTCACCAAGACTTAAAATTTACACCGAGACTTCCTCTTTACACCAAGACTCCATCTCACCAAGACTTCCCCTTTACACCAGGACTTCCTCTTTACACCAAGACTCCATCTCACCAAGACTTACCCTTTACACCAAGACTTCCTTTTTACACCAAGACTCCATCTCATCAAGACTTCCCCTTTACACCAAGACTTCCCCTTTACACCAAGACTCCATCTCAAAAAGACTTCATCTTTACACCAAGACTCCATCTTACCAAGACTTCCCCTTTACACCAAGACTCCATCTCACCAAGACTTCCCCTTAAAACCAAGACCTCCTCTTTACACCAAGACTCCATCTCACCAAGACTTCCCCTTTACACCAAGACTTCCCCTTTACACCAAGACTCCATCTCACCAAGACTTCCCCTTTACACCAAGACTCCATCTCACCAAGATTTCCTCTTAACACCAAGACTCCATCTCACCAAGACTTCCTCTGTACACCAAGACTCCATCTCACCAAGACTTACTCTTTACACCAAGACTTCCTCTCTACACCAAGACTCCATCTCACCAAGACTTTCTCTTTACACCAAGACTCCATCTCACAAAGACTTCCCCTTTACACCAAGACTTCATCTCACCAAGACTTCCTCTTTACACCAAGACTTCCTCTCTACACAAAGACTCCATCTCACCAAGACTTCCTCTCTACACAAAGACTTCATCTCACCAAGACTTTCTCTTTGCACAAAGACTCCATCTCACCAAGACTTTCTCTTTACACAAAGACTCCATCTCACCAAGACTTCCTCTTTATACCAAGACTCCATCTCACAAAGACTTCCCCTTTACAACAAGACTTCATCTCACCAAGACTTTCTCTTTACACAAAGACTCCATCTCACCAAGACTTCCCCTTTACACCAAGACTTCATCTCACAATGACCTCACCTTTACACCAAGACTTCCTCTTTACACCTGGACTCCATCTCACCAAGACTTTCTCTTTACACCAAGACTTCCCCTTTACACCAAGACTCCATCTCACCAAGACTCCATCTCACCAAGACTCCATCTCACCAAGACTCCATCTCACCAAGACTTCCCCTTTACACCAAGACTTAATCTCACAAAGACCTCACCTTTACACAAAGACTTCCTCTTTACACCAGGACTCCATTTCACCAAGACTTTCTCTTTACACCAAGACTCCATCTCAAGAAGACTTCCCCTTTACACCAAGACTACATCTCACCAAGACTTACCCTTTACACCAAGACCTCCTCTTTACACCAGACTCCATCTCACCAAGACTTCCCCTTTACACCAAGACTTCCTTTTTACACCAAGACTCCATCTCATCAAGACTTCCCCTTTACACCAAGACTTCCCCTTTACACCAAGACTCCATCTCACCAAGACTTCCTCTGTACACCAAGACTTCATCTCACCAAGACTTTCTCTTTACACAAAGACTCCATCTCACCAAGACTTCCCCTTTACACCAAGACTTCATCTCACAACGACCTCACCTTTACACCAAGACTTCCTCTTTACACCTGGACTCCATCTCACCAAGACTTTCTCTTTACACCAAGACTTCCCCTTTACACCAAGACTCCATCTCACCAAGACTCCATCTCACCAAGACTCCATCTCACCAAGACTCCATCTAACCAAGACTCCATCTCACCAAGACTCCATCTCACCAAGACTCCATCTCACCAAGACTCCATCTCACCAAGACTTCCCCTTTACACCAAGACTCCATCTCACCAAGACTCCATCTAACCAAGACTTCCTCTTTACAACAAGACGCAAACCGCCTGTACCACAGACATCAATACCTGAACCTTGACATCCTTACAAACTTGTTACAACAGAACAAAACTTAATGATTCTGTCAACACCAGCTGTTATAGAAACTGTCAGAGAAAGAGGGACTGGGTGTAATGATTAAGCATAACCTCGTAGAACTAACCATAAAACAGACCTTCGAGTAGATTTGTTATTTTATTTCTTTTAGGGGTTAGACAGGCACGTAAATGGAGGATGATGTCATCATATAGTTATAGTATTGTTATGATATGTTGTTAAAGGTAATTAATAGTTCTAGTTTTTATTTCTTCATTTAAACCACGGTTAGGGAATACGGTTCATAAAATGAGCTTCAAAACATTAACCTGAAACTTGTCTCAACTTATCAAAACAGTTGCCTGAAACTTGTCTATAATTATCAAAACAGTTACCTGAAACGTGTCTATACTTATCTAAACAGTGACCTGAAACTTGTCTAAACTTAGCACCGCCTGCCATCGTTTGACATTAAGGGGTATCTAAAATAAGGTCGGGGACCGTCTAACTGTCAATAGATGATCAATATAGTAATAAAGCCGGAATGGAACAAAGCAATCATTCAGCAGGGACCTGACCATCAGCTTCTCACACAATAAGAAGATTAAGTGGTAGGGATATTTCAAGAAATTTTCATCAACGTCTCTATAATGTCTAATATAGGCTACCGCCTATTACCATAAGGGTGTTTTATTTACTGAATTTTTTTTAAAAAATGCATTTGCTATAAACATAAAGACAAACGCGGTATTCAAAAGTTGTTTTTCTCAAAAGCTTCGCTGTCTGAAAACAAGATTTCACCGTATATTTTTAGCAGTGCTACGCTGTCGGCACATATATCTGACGACAGCGACAATTGCTCACCTGTTGCTGGAAATGTATATTCAAAAAAAAGATACCCTCCGCTCATTTTTGTTTACATGAGCATCCAACACTTTTAATTTTAACAAATTAAATGCTGTCATTATTTTTGGTTGGATGGAAAAACATTTTTTAAAATAAAAATAGGTAAATTTTAAGGTGCTCTAATTATAATGTAACTCTATAGAGATAAACATAAAAAGCATATTTCCTTATATCACAGGCTACCGTGCTTATTTCAAAGCTTATATACCAAATTAAAACTAACTATCAAATATCACAGTCAACCATTCAATGTCACAGTCAACCATTCAATATCACAGTCAGCCATTCAATGCTACAGTCAACCATTCAATGTCACAGTCAGCCATTCAATGCTACAGTCAGCCATTCAATATCACAGTCAACAATTCAATATAACAGTCAGCCATTCAATATAACAGTCAACCATTTAATATCACAGTCAATCATTCAATATCACAGTCAACCATTCAATATAACAGTCAGCCCTTCAATATCACAGTCAACCATTAAATATCACAGTCAGCCATTCAATGCTACAGTCAGCCATTCAATATCACAGTCAGCCATTCAATGCTACAGTCAGCCCTTCAATATCACAGTCAGCCATTCAATGTCACAGTCAGCCATTAAATATCACAGTCAGCCATTCAATGCTACAGTCAGCCCTTCAATATCACAGTCAGCCATTCAATATCACAGTCAGCCATTCAATGCTACAGTTAGCCATTCAATTTCACAGTCAGCCATTCAATGCTACAGTCAGCCATTCAATATCACAGTCAATCATTCAATATCACAGTCAGCCATTCAATGCTACAGTAAGCCATTCAATGCTACAGTCAGCAATTCAATATCACAGTCAATCATTCAATATCCCAGTCAGCCATTCAATGCTACAGTCAGCCATTCAATATCACAGTCAATCATTCAATATAACAGTCAGCCATTCAATGCTACAGTCAGCCATTCAATATCACAGTCAATCATTCAATGCTACAGTCAGCCATTCAATATCACAGTCAATCATTCAATATCACAGTCAGCCATTCAATATCACAGTCAATCATTCAATATCACAGTCAGCCATTCAATGCAACAGTCAGCCATTCAATATCACCGTCAGCCATTCAATGCTACAGTCAGCCATTCAATATCACAGTCAATCATTCAATATCACAGTCAGCCATTCAATGCTACAGTCAGCCATTCAGTGCTACAGTCAGCCATTCAATATCACAGTCAATCATTCAATATCACAGTCCGCCATTCAATGCTACAGTCAGCCATTCAATATCACAGTCAAACATTCAATATCACAGTCAGCCATTCAATATCACAGTCAGCAATTCAATG